>VWZZ01006227.1:60309-88547 GCA_013399095.1 Psophia crepitans | reverse complement strand
CTCCTTCCCCCCCCCCCCCCCTTCCAGAGCCAAAGAATGCAGTAAAACTTTCAGGAACGGGTACTTCTTATCAAACCTGATTTACAGAGTGCTCAGACTTTTCGGTGTTTGTCCTTGCTTTCTGTGAGTTGGCAAGCCTGCCTGAGGATTTCATTTTTATGATTTTATTTTTTCTTTGCACATGGCCGAGAGACTGATCCGAGCAGGGGATTCATGCAGTATCCTGCCAGCCAGCAGAGCTGGGTAGCGCTCAGCTTTTGGCTGGATCTGTGCCTCCTCCCCAGGGCTGGTGGAAAACGGGTGGATGTTAGTTGTTTGTCAAACACCGCCGCCGTCAGTTCGTGCTAACCAAGATACCTGCACGGGACAGTGGAGAAAGATGGGACTCACCTTCGTGTAATAACCTTATCTGAAATTCAGCAGGTCTTCAAAGCCAGCTGATGCACTTTTATTTATTTATTCCCCTTTTCTTGCAAAGTGTCAGTGGGAGCAGGATGGGGGTCTCAGTTATTTTTTTTAAATGACAGCACTGATATCACCTAATTAGTTTAGTGACAAGATCTGTAGAAGAAGGTTGTAAACCCTTTCTGATTTATTTGGTTCTGCTACCATGGAGAAATAGCTCTATTTGTCTGCTCCTTGCAGAAAAAAAAATGCACACTGGGCAGGAATTTTTTGTTGTCAAATGAAACACCAAATTAAATAAATAAATGAATAAGACCCCGGGCAAAATGCAGATTCAGTCAAACATTTTTTTTGCATCAGATGCATGATCAGTTTAATAAGGGAGATTCAGCTAAATGCTCGGAGGGAGGAAGACGGTAGGAGAGAGGGCTAGAGAAGGAGCAGCAGGACGAGGCATGACGTGTTCAGCTAGGCAGTTAGCTCTTTCAGCGGTTTTCTCCATAACTTGAAGGGTTGGTCGCGTAGGGTTTGGGTTTGTTGCTAAACCTCGTTAGCGTCAAATCTATTGATGCCTGGTAAAGATTACGCTAATGTGTAAGCCTTTGGGGGTTGTGTGTGTGTCTGTGTGCGTGAGCACGTGCGACTGTATTACTAGCAAATGCTGATCCTGATGGATTAAAGGGGAAGTCAACAACATATATCACTGAACTCTGTGGCCAGGGTGGTCACCTTAAAACACTCTCAGTGGATGGATGGTACCCGGTGACGAAAGTGTCAGGCATCCAAGTGTTAATGACTTAATCACTCCCCCTTATTCCCCCTTTTTATAGCCCCCCTGGAAATAACGCATATGCCTTCTGCTGTATTGGACACAGTTTTTTCTTCGGCCTGATGCTACTGCTATATAGTGACACCTCCCAGTGGCACTCTGCAACATTTCACTGAAGTCCATACAGAACTGCTCCTTGACAGGTTTATGAAACCAAGTGCTTTATTTGTGCAAATGAAGCGTTCTAAAATGTAATCTAGCTTTGTGGGTACCTTCTTGAGAGAAATCGTCCCATTCCTCCATCCCACAAATATTCGAGCCCCTCTTAATTAATAGTTAAAAGCAAATAAGTACTTTCTAATTACATCTTCAACAATTTGGTATTATGATATAAGTTTCCCAAGCATAATGACGTCCTATGGCTCAGTAAAGCAATGTCCTCTTCCAGATGTTGCTGCTGTTGTTAATGGGTTCGCGTTGTGAGAGCGATCTCTCTGGTCTGCTGGTGTAACGGAGTGCAATGCCTGCTAGCAATGTCCAGGAACTCCACGGACCTGGAGTATACAGCTTAAACATGTCTCACTCTCTTACATCAGGGAAAAAACAGGTTTTGGGGAGGTTCTGATACAGTTAGTTGGTTATGGTAAATTTGCAGGTTCTCTGCCATCACCAGAGCTACCTCCCCCCATTTCCGTGTTCAGTGGTCTCCATTTACCTCAGCTTCAAACTTTCCTCTTTTAATGACTTTCGCTGAGTTATAGATACCGCTGCTTACCGTGTGGATGAGTATTTATATGGTAGCGCGCGCACTGGAGCATCTCTGCAGATATTACTTGCTAAGTCGTTGCAAGCCTTAGTGTTGTAGGTGCACCCTTAACTAGAAACACTCTGTGAAGCCACTTTTGTTTTATATAACAGGGACCTTTTTGGTTCGACTGAGCTCAATTCTAAGTTTTTGTGTATATCAAAAACATGTTCTCAGCCAAATAAAGGTGTAATTATAAAACAATTGCATGAAAGGGATGCAGACCCTAGGACTGGGCTATTTTTCTTTAGCAGCTCATTTTGGGCTCAGCAGGAATGGGATAGGTTCTGTCCTCCCAGGGAAGTGGAACTGATGTATAGGGAATGCAGGCACGCTCTGATGATAGCTACTCTGGAGTAGCTGCCTTTGTGGACTGTCTTCCAGAACAAATAGGGATCTTTTAGAAATTAACATCATTGTGCTTCTTGGATAGATGTATTTTTGTTATGGAATAGAGTCCTCGTGGGAAACTACACAAAATGGCCAGAGAGAAACACCATGTGCTCATCAACGCTTCCCCTCCCAATATTAAAAAAGGCCTTGGAAATCAGTTTGCTCCAAACCAAGCCAGAACTGCATCTCAGTTCAACGTGAAAGGTTTGTACCGTGACTGCCTACTATTTAGTAACTCATCTTTATGTTAGTTGGTGCAATTTGATCTGTGGACCATCCCTTAATCATAACAAGAGACGCCTTACTCCTCCAGTAGTTGTGCTAAAGTCATCCCCATGGCAAAGACAATTGGGCCAGTCTGGAGTAAGAGGAGATACGTAAGAAAGCTATCAGAATTTGATGAATGAAAATAAGGAAAAAGATAGGGAAAGTATGAAACACAAGGCTGCAGGGTCCTCTGTCTGGCTCAAGACAGCGAGTGCAAAGAAATTCAGACTTGCTGTCAGCTAAAGCTCCAGCGCAGCCCTTTGACATGACTGTGTAATGTAGCAAATCTGTTTCTCGTCATCTGACGCTCCACCGAGACCTCTCGCTATGCTTAGCTGAGAGCTCTGAATGTCCTTGCTTTTGTTGGCCTCTTATGAAGTCCCTCAAAAACACAGTTGATCTGATATGTTACTCTGCTGTTGCCAGCTATCCTGGTTGTTGCTGGATAGCGGGGAGCTAGCAGCAGCTGGTGTGACAGTGGATTTTGTATTAATGCAGTCAGGGTAGCAGGGCAGCGGTTGTGCTGCCCGTGCAACCCCTGGCAAGGCCTGGGCAGGATGAAGGGAAGACCACTTTGTTCTGCTGGTGTCAAAGAAAAAGGGCAACGCAGAGGAAGATCTCCAGTTTGTAGCCATCCTTGTGCAGCAGGAGCCCCAGCTGCAATCCTCTTCCTCCTTTGAGGAAGTTTCCTCAACCCCTACACAGTGCCTTCTGGAGCTTTTTTAATGCTGGGTGCAGAATAGGAAGCCACCAGCTGTCCTGGTGGTGGTGGCTTGGGACATCTCAGCCAGTGAGTGCTAGAGATGCTCTCAGTTTTGCCTCCGGCAGATCTGTGCTCGGTTTCATAAACGAGCAGTAAATGGGGAACAGAGTCATCCTCTCCCCTGTTGAAATCGTCATGTCTGGCCGTTGGCTGCCTTTTACAGCCCATAGTTTGGGAGAGCTTCCACTGACCTAAAGTGGGGATGCATGGCTTGGCCTGAACCTGAGGGTGAGGCAAGGGCAGTAGTGGTGTCAAACCTGGGAGGAGGTGGCTGTGGATGGACACCCTGAGTGCTTACACCTATGTTCTTTCCCCCCTGCGCGTCTATCGGAAAAGGACATGCTACCCATGTGCACCTCATGGTAAGGCAGAAGCACAGAAACAGAGGGGTGTGCAGAAGCCACCCTGGCTTTGGGCTGCACTCTGAAACCCAGACGCAATTTCTCAGCAGCACACGTGAAGCACAGATGTCAGATATTGATAAGATGGAGGAAACTCATGTTTTTGTAAACTGGGAGAAAGGAGGACTCCATGGAAATGCTTCGTTCCCCTTCCTACATGATTACATCCACAAGTAGTGAGGAGGAAGCTGTGATTTACCTTTGGAGTGCACATTAAATCACCACGAGAGCCAACACCCCGTCTGCGTTATACTCACCGGTAATGGCCTCTGGCCACCAGCAACTGCACTGCCAAAGTTTTCTGCCTCTGAAAGACTCACTGGCAGTTTGGGCTTGGGTGATTAATTTTGAAATGCGGTTTTGCTGTAAAGCCTGCTCGGAGCATACACAGTCAAGCATCCAGCCTGTGGCCGGAGGAGATGACAGCAGCCCTGGCTGCCCACAGAAGCAATGGCGCAGCTGCCCGACCTGCAATGGCACCCATGCGTATGTGCCTCTCTGAGCTTGGAAAAGTGATAAAGGAAAGCTTGATATTTTGGGAGGGGGACATATGCTCAACGCTGTAAAGACACCTGGGGATGGACATGTCGACTTTGCTGAGTGTGTCGGGGAGATTGTAGGCTTTCCCCATCGTGAGGGATTAACCGCAGTGGACTAAATAAACTGGCCCACGGACCTCTCCAGAGGTGTTGTGCAGGAGGGACTAGGAAACCAATGCAAATCTGCCAGCACAGTGAATCCAGTCCCAGCACGATCAGTGGCCAAACCTTGTGGGCAGCACTGCCCTTGGGGAAGAGGGAGTCCTGCTGCCTGCAATGCCCAGCTTTGGGCTGCGAGGTGTCGGGTGTTCCAAACCCCACTGCCTGCCACCTTCTGGGACTGGTAACACGGTTTAGTGGTTAATAGATGGTGGGGGGACGGTGGGACTGGATGATTCTTGAGGTCTCTTCCAACCTTAATGATACTATGATTCTATGGTACCCTGGGCTGGGGAGCACAGAGCCTGGCTGGAGCTTGCTTCAGGCACAGCTATTACCAAGTGACACAATTCCAGCAATGCAGAATATGAAAGTGTGCTTCACATCGCACAGGTCCTGGGGCATGAAGGTTATAGAGCAAATGAGGCGGCTGGGGTGACAAAGGAGAGCACTGGTGACCAAAAGGGAAGGTAACAGGGTAGGTTATCTGCTGTTATGAGTACAGTGGGATGGGGAATGGGGTTCTTCTGACTGCTCTGCGGTCTGTAACCAAGATGCAATCACTCGCTGAAATAATAGCTGTTGTGATGGTTGTTGGCATTAGCATGTTTAATAGGACACCAAAAACATACCGCTGGAAGAAAAGCAACTTTAAACGTGTCCTGTCAAGGTGTAAAGATTGTGGTGAGGCAGACGTAAGGCGGGCTTCACATCCGAGGCTCATCTCAGCAAATCACAAGCAGCAGGAGCAGCAGTGGATCCCTAAGCTATGAAGCTGTTCAAATTATCTCATATGGCCAAGGCTGCTGCTGCTCTCTCAACATCAGCAATGGGAGCATAATCCTACTCCATCCTCTTCTGGGCAGCCAGCTTTCAGTGCACTGTGATAACTGGACCGCATTAAAGGGTTTGTGGTCATTAGTCCCCAGTTGCTCTCCCAGCATTATAGGATGACCAGAGCCCGGCACAAGGGTTGTAGGAAACAGCTATGTGAGCTCCCCCCCCCGCCCCCGCCAAAACAGACCCGTACTTAAATGGGACCTCACAGTGAGCTTGACCAGGACCTCACAGTGAGCTTGACCAGCATCTCCGTGTAGTGACTGGCCAACCTATGACATCACAGCTGGTTGGCAAATGCTGCAGACTGTCACATATCACGATGCAGTCCCCATACAGGGTTTTATACCTTATGCCTCGCACTCTTAATAAAGCCTGATGGGTGACTGCAGTGACAAATACAAGAAATGGGCTGTTTCATTGCTTGAAGTGACAGTGGCTTTCATGGCCAATAAAGAAGCCAGTAGCATAGATCCCAAAAGCCAAGTGTGAGTGGACTAGACAGCATAAACTGCCTGTGCCCATCCTGGTAGAGCATAACCAGCTTTAAACCCTTCACTTTGAGAAAAAAACCCAGGCTGTTGTGGGCAAGGGGGGATGAAAAAAATGCTTTTTCAGTGACAAAGTTGGCCAAAAGAGCCATATTCTAGTGCAACTGATGGGTCATTATTATAGCTTGTCATTGATGATAGGGGACACCAGGGTACAGGAGATGTGTATAAGGGGTGCATTAGTTTAGAAGCTGCGAGGCTTGGAAAGCTGCATGAGGCATCTCTAGCAGACACTTAGAAAGCAGTACAGGATGCGGTACAGGTGTCTAAATCCTCCTTGGGCTCCAGCTGCTGCCCCAGGGTCCTATTTTGTATTGACCAGCCTTGTACAGATGTGCCGTATACCCTAGAGCATCTCAAATGGTACCAGACACCTTTGTTTAAGCAACTGAATCCCACCCTAAGTGGTTTGCTCGAGATCATACATAAAGCCTGTGTGAGAGCTGGGACCCAAGCCCAGACCTCTTCATGTGCTATCCAGCATTTTTGATCACTGGAACGTGCCCTCTCTCAGGAGTGAACATATCCATATGGTGGGTTTGGACAGTCCAAAAGTTCACCTGGCAAGCAGTGGGTGCAGTAAGGTTTTTGAAGCGGCCGTTTGACGCAAGGATTTCTAGGGTTAAAAAGATTGTCGTGCTGCGTACTTGGAGCAATAGGTGACGGTGGGGAGAGTCTGGGATCTCAGCTGCCAGTTTGAGGACTTAGTGGGCTGCTAAGACAAGCAAGAAGATTAGAGGCCTGGGATGGAGAAAGAGGGTTTTGAATTTGGAATTTGGAAGCATGAGATCAATACCTTGTAATACCACTTTGGCTGAGGCTTGTATTGAATAAGAAACCTGCTGAAAACAATTATCTGAAAAAATGAAGCCGCTCAGACTCCCGCTGTATAAGTTTCTCCATTGCTTTAATCCCCGTCCCCATCCGTTCTGTGAGTGCTGTGTCCGGTCTAATGAGGCCCCCTTCGTTCTTCTCATTTGAGCAGCTGTCCGAAACTGCTCCTGTCGAGAAGGGCTTTTTCAGCCCCAGCAGCTCCCGAGGGATTTGGGGGCAGAGAAATACGGAGTTCAGAGGAGCGACGACTACTTGTGAGAGTTAATGAGGGGAAATGAACTCATTTGTGATACTCGTAAACTTGAAACCCAGTTACAGGGCGGGGAGAGGGCTGGGGCATCCAGCTGGTGGTGACGCAGACGTACCGATACAGGGAGAGGCGAGCTGCCGGCCCTGCAGAGCCTGGCCATGCAGGGTCCTGTTCCTGGTTTAAATGGGAAACTGCTTTGAAAGAGAGTCCAAATCATGATAAAAAAGCCTAGGTGCCCTTTCCAAACGTCCTGTCCCAGGGCTGAGATGCTGACAGCGTGCTGTGTATCCCGACGGTGCTTTGTATCCTCAGCTTGCGGCGCCCTTGGAGCCTTTTGCCGGGCTGCCCGCTGTGGCTGCCCTTAGCGGGATGGCGCCGACTGACACCAGTCTAACCCCTTACCTTTGCAGCAGGTACTGCAGAGAGCTGAAGTGCTATCAAACTGAAAAGGCTTCGTAGGCCAGCCCTCGGTGTCTTGCGCTTTACGTAATGTCATTGCCATGATACATTTCAGCAATTTAAAAAGCAAACATGAAGTAGTCAAAGATACGTATGACTATACTATTTTGTTCCCAGTCTTCCTCTGAACAGCATCCCCCTCCTACAACTCCTTCTCTTTGATCCCTAGAAAGCCAGCTATGACTTTAAATAAACTGTAAGTGGGGACACGGCTCTGCTTGATGTCTGGCCTGCAATGGAAGTAAAGTGTCACTTCTAATTTTGTGTGGGTGCAGAACAAAGATGCCTGTGACCAATCCGCTGTACAGTGCACTGGTTTTGTTTGAGCAGGGAGCTTTGGTGAGAAGCATATTTCAAAGGGCCAGGGAAGCAAATTTTAAATGCTGTCAAAAAGAAATGATTTTACCTTTTCTAATTCCCATTCATGGTACCTTGTGTTCCCACCTCATGGATGCTGTGCAATAACCTTGCACAGCAGATAGAGCAAGCAGCTGGAGCACCACGCCAAAGACCGGCTCAGCTTGGTGGGTCTCCATCCCAGGACCGGTATTGACCCGTGTTAAGTCAGCAGGGGCATTTGCAAACAGACAAAGTGCAGAAACAGAAAAGCAACCAGGCAGTCTGTGGTACTGCTCATTTGCAAACAGCAAAGCCTAACCACGTTTGTCTCACCGACTTCAGTCACTCTTGCCAATACCAAATCTAAAGGCACTAGGTCTGTATGAGCTAATGCTATCTATGCCGCTGATGGCACAGTATTTTTCAAGAAGAGTGCAATGACCAAGGAAGGGCTTTAATAAAATTAGTCCCAGATTTACTATGAACAGGAGTTTAGCCAGATCTCATAGATGCTAGCAGTGAGAAGCTATTTTCCTATCAAATAGCAGTGTAGTTGAGTAAGGAATTGAGATAAATTGTTGGGATGACTTCCAATTGTAGACTGTGGTGAATAAATGAGGTAGGTCAAGCCTCCCCAGCAGCCTGGGTTTCAGTTTCACATCAGGCAGTTCCGTATCGCCGTGTCTGTCTCTTCTGCACCATTTGCTTCATATACTTTATGTACATCCTCCCCCCGCTTCCACTCTCCCCTGTAAATATTTAATCATAAAATCTCTCTGCCTTTCTGGTTCCTTGTATTTGACATGTGCTTTATCCTGGCTACTGCCTCTGGAAGCTGGTCCTTGATGAAAAGGGACAAAGCAGACCATCAAGCTATCATGCTTTGTACAACGCATTATTTTTTCCATCTGTCAAAATTCAATGGCACTTGGGCTTTTCCCTTGGCCTATCACTATTTCCACAAAATTCAGGGCTGTCTAATTGAAAACTTGGGGAAAATAGTTGCACAATGACATTCCCTTGCACGTTGTCATAGTGTCATATGGATCTGTGCAAACAGAGGCAGGTTTTGGGGGCTTTTTGAAGATTGATCCACAAAGAGGATTACCGCCGCTGCTTATTCAGCCCTGCCACTGCTCTTGCGCACATCAATCTTAGCCACCAACCCACTCAAACAGGCTGCTGACTTCCAGACCAAGCATTTTTAGCATTGGTTCAAACATTTGGTGTATAGAATACACTTGGGGTGCCCACAGCCTTGGCCTTGCCTGGTGCAACTGGGCGTCTTGTTGTTGGCTCCGTCTGGGACAGAACTTCACCGCTGCACCATTTCCAGCTGGAGGTGACCACTGTGGCCTCCCGCAGAGAAAGCTTTGTCATGGACTGTCTCCTTTTCCTATGAAGGAGTCCAGCTTAAGGCAGTTCGTCTCTAAAGAAAAGCAGCCATTCATTTCCAGGACATGAAGGCTCAAGGTTTTTCCCTTTTTTCCCTCCTCTGAGCTGTTTGTGGCTGTTATGGGCAGCACACAGAATCACTTCAACTCACCTCTCTGTCTCATTTGGTTGTGTATGTCCCTCTGGTCGTTTTCCCAAAGCAGTGATGAGGACAGTGGTGAAATACAACTGTTCTCCCCTCACACTGTCACCAAGACAAGTACAGACATGGGGCTTGTAAGCTATTTTTTAGCAAAAAGCAGCAGGTGGTCAAAGCTTGTCAGAAGGGACATCTTGTCCCTCAGTCAAAGACAGGTGCTCAGGTGCTTTCTTCCTCCCACTTTCAGTCTGGAAGGGAAACTTCAGTAGCAGACATAGCTTTTGGAGACACACAGCCAACTGCAGTAAGATTGAGAAATATGGGGATGCTGTACCCTTTCCAGGCTCTTTTCTCCCCCACCTTTGCCGTGACCATGTCCATCCTCGGTCCTCCTGCCACCTCCTCAGCCACCCTCTGCAGCAGAGCCACAAGCTTCAGATGGGCGACTCAGCCCCAGCATCACAGGCTGATGTTTTTCTGGTTTTAGCACAAGTACAGCACCCCTAGCTCACAGGGCAAATGACAATTGATTCCTTCATAGCTGACGGATGGAGCAAACGGATATGGAGGAATAAATATAGAATTCCCACGATCGTCTTAAATTCCATGTGTGTTGAAAGGAATTGGTGTGGTTCTCCTGGGGCAGCAGATGGCAAACTCACTTGGGGATAATTCCCGTTGGATTCTTGGTTTTGTAGTCACTGCTTATAGAGGTCACTAATCCCATAGCTTGGCTTCTCCCTGGGGGTCACTAAACATGTTGTTTTGGATTTTGGAAATCAAGCATGGTATGTAAGAGTGGTATGTGCTAAGTGCTCTAACAGGAAAATCATGTGTAGTATTTTAATATGTATTACATGTCAGACTCTGACAAGACAGGCACATAGATGATGAATGTAATTTGTCAGTAAAATTCACCAGATATATCTTCAGGGTTTAACTCGATATCAAAGCAAGAAGGCAGCACTGGATGTATAGTGCTGAAAATCAGACTCCTCCATCCTTTGCCATCCCGTGATACTAATTATTAGATAATGGTGATTTGTACCAATGCAGTCAGTATGGAGTGATGCTTCCCTAGGTTGTTATTTGGGTTTGTGGGTAGAACCTGCTGCAAAGCACACAGTAAATACTATGGGATTATTGCATTTCTGCCTTGTTTTAACAGGTCAGAGTAGGGCAGTTCTTGCCCAGTGGTTTGCAGGCTTTTCAGGTACAAGTTGTGCTAGGACAATGACATGGTTACAATTTTAGGCAGTAGGTTACTTGAATGTGACTTGTATTTCTATTCATGTTAAAAAACCTTACAGCCTTTCCAAGGAGTTATTAATCTGTATTACAACAACTGTGTCTCTGGCTGTTTGAAAAGCAATGCCCTGGCAAGCAGAAATATAGAGTTGCCAGGCTAAAAGCAAAATATATTAAGTCAAACATCAATATTTATGACACAGTCAGTAGTTCTTTTGAAATAAAGAAGAAGAAAATCTTGTGAAAAACTATGGGGAAGGCTGGAAACGCTAGTGAGAGACAATAAACATAATATAGTTACGGTATAAAACTCACATAACTCAGGACTTGTTCTGAGGACCCAGGCACGATCACCTGTGGCTAACCAAAGGCATGAGACAAATGAAGCGAGTGATGCACTGTCAGGCAAAAGCAGGATCAAGGAGAGGATCCTGTTCTGCGATCCTCGTTTTGCAGCTGGTACCCGAATAGCATGGCAGGTGAGGCATCGCTGGATTACGTGGAAATGGGTGGAGCCACATATCCAAGTCTCTTAATTGTTGTTGTGAGTGTGAGTGAAGTTACATTGTGAATCCAAAATATTTATACTGGTACAATTCCTACTTAATAAACACTTTCATTCTGCTTCTGGTGATAAAAGTTTTGCTTCCTCTTATTAGTTTTTGAGACTCTCACACCAACAAGGATCAGTGTTGAAAGGCAATGCCACAGTGGTGTATTGCACAGTGGATGATGCGCTGTTCTCGTAGGTAGGAAATACAACATCACATCCGTCCAAGGAGAGGAGAGTTTGCATCTGTGTCTTCTGGACTCCAGGGAAAGTGTTATACATACAGTTTTCACTAGATGAGGGTGACGTGAAAAATCCCATCCTTTCTTCAATCTGTGAGGAAAATAAATTTTCTGAATTGTTATTTTGCACCCTGGTGTCACCTACCCTGTGCAGATCCAGCCCAGGTTGGCCAGCACCGCCGTGGTGGCTAGGGATGGAGGGAAGGCACAGTCATGCAGGCAGCAGGCAGTGTGATCCCATCCCACTTGTTTCTGTAGGAAATGAGGCTAAAAGCCACTTGCATGGCATATGTGTGTGGCTGAAAGCACCCTGTAATCATGGTAGGAAGAAGAGCAGAAACCTGTAATAAACTTCACCACCAAGTACCTTGATAATTTGTAGCTGCTGCTACATACAGAATATTTAGGACCTGGCCTTTTGTAAAAAAAGGTGCAAGCAGATGTAGCAGTGGTGGCCTTTGCTTGGTGCCTGTCCCCTGGTGATAGCACAACCAAGCAGTCCGAGGCAAAGCAGGGAGCCCCCAAGGAGAGTCTCCCCTGGTCCACCACCCAGGTAGCCTGGAAGTTCAGGAGGGTTTCTTCTCTCTGCAGCAGTAAAAAGATGCTCCTTAAAGCCCCACATGGAAAGCGGGGGAAGCAAGGAGTCCCCTAGAGAGGTGAGGCACTGGCTCCCATGTTGCTGCTGCTACCATAGAATCATAGAATATCCTGAGTTGGAAGGGACCCATAAGGATCATCAACTCCTGGCTCCACACAGGACCAGCCCAATCAGAGCAGATGACTGAGAGTGGTGCTTAGACGCTGCTTGAAGCCAAGCCAAGCTCAGTGCAGTGACCACCTCCCTGGGGAGCCTGTGCCAGGGTCCGACCACCCTCTTGGTGAAGAACCTTTTTCCTGATCTCCAATCTAACCCTCCCCTGACGCAGCTTCATGCCATTCCCTCAGGTTCTATCGCTGGTCACCAGAGGGAGGAGATCAGCGCCTGCCCCTTCGCTCTCCCTGGTGAGGAAGCTGTAGGTCACCATGAGGTCTCCCCTCAGTCTCCTCTTCTCCAGGCTGAGCAACCCCAGGGACTTCAGCCTCTCCTCATACGTCTTCCCCTCAAGACCCTTCACCATCTTTATTGCCCACCTTTGGGCACTCTCCAATAGCTTCATGTCCTTTTTGTGCTGTGACACCCAAAACTGCACACAGTACTCAAGGTGAGGCCACACCAGCACAGTGTAGAGTGGGACAACCAAGCTCCCCCTTGTTTGCATGGCCACCTGAGGAGGAAGGTGGCCATGTAACCCAGGGCTGGAGTAGCGCTCTGGAAACCTGGCGCCCTGGAGCTGTGGAAGCAAAGAGCAGGTGCCAGGGCAGCCTTGCCTCAGCCCTGCTCCCTGCTCCAGTGGATGCTCCAGGGGCTGCAGGAGCGATGGTGGCCAAGATTAATTTTTTGCTGTTCATAGGGTGAGTCCTTTTGCCCCTGGCACTGGAGCTATGAACTATTAAGTCAAATATAGTACATTTACATGCATGTATATACATATTGCCTTGGAATATGTATGTGTGTATACTTTGTTGTGTGTATGTATATATGTATGTGTGACACTTGAAGGGTGCTGCACCTTTAAATGTGCAGCATGGGTCCCCAAATGTGCAGCATGGGTCCCCAAAATACATGTATTAGACAACTTAAATTCAGAAATTGGGAGTGGGGGGAGAATAACCCTGTGTCCTGATATTTCCACACTTCAATTTTTAAAAACTATCTGCATTAAAACCAAAACAAACTGGCCCAAGGAGCAGCAGGAAAGTTATAAAATCTTCTGACACAGCTGTGGAAGCTTTTCCCTTGTCAGCTCCAACATGCGTGGTTGCTACAGCTGCAGCAAAACTAGTACTACAAGTGTGGGAGAATGAGACCGATTGCCCAAACCAGCCTTGAGGTCTGGTTTGTGTGCCAGGGCCCTGTTTCTGGAAAGGAGGATGTAGGAGGAGAAGAGGAGCAGACACCAAGAAGGACAGCTGTGAAGGTGTTGTCAAGGCTCACAGCGCACCTTGCAGGTGCTTCAGCCAAAAGTTACCTTGCAGCGGTGTTGCTCATCCGTGATGACAGGCAGGTGTCAAAACTGGTGAAAGATGAGCACTTGTTTTTTACTGGATGATCATCAATTCCAGTTTAAGAAATGACAGTATGTATGATATATAATCGGATATAAGTAAGGCCTGGCTGCAGTGAGCAGAAGAGTTGTGCTTTGTGAGTTGATGTTATGAAAGGGCCCTGAGTCAATGACGTCGTAGGCTTGAAAACTGATTTTTTATGACGTGTGAGAAAAATGCCTGTTATTTGATGCAGCCTTTTAAGAAACAGAACCACAATGAAGAGATGATCAGTTTGATGCTTTCTGGTTTTAACCTAATATTCTGTGAGGGTGAGAATGCGGGTCCATGGCCACGTGAAGGGTACCTACATATGCGGATGGGTATGGGGAATGATCTAAAACCTGATGGTGGAATCCAATCCCACTGGGTGGCAATGTCCTCAAAAGCCTCAAGATGCATCTTTGTTGTATTGTGTTGTTTTCTAGTTCTTAATTATTTTAATAATACCTGAGCTGTTTTGTCTCCTAGAAAAACCATTTACTTTCCTCCCAAATGGCAGAAAAGCTCTCTCTAGCCTTGTGTACCAAGATGGGAGCTGAGATTCTCCAGTCCAAGTGGTTTTCATGATGAACAGTGCATATCTGAACGCTTCTGAACAGCTTTGACAATCTCATTTCCAGGCATAAGTGTGCTATTAGTTATTGCCATTTGCATTTTCTGGAACTTTACTTTTGGTATTTTCCATTGCTACAAGCATCTGCAATATGTTTTATGTTGCCTGTGACAAAGCAACACCCACTTCACATGGATGGCAGCTAGATGACTAGCCCAAAGTACAGTTACTGCAAAAGAGGAAAGGCTTTTGAAATGATATTATTACCCTGAAGAGTGTTTGCTGCCTCCCATCGTCCCTCCCCACTGCTCCAACTCTGACACTTCCCTTCCTGCCTCCTCAGAAATGTTCAGCCCAGCACGTTCAAAATATAGCACATTTTCTGTATTATAGTACAATTATTTTTTACTGTGTAATTACTTTTTACTGCTACTTCCCCCAGTTTGCCTCTCCTCTCCTGATGTCAGCAGCTACCTGATTTTACAACATTCACTTCGCAGATGCAGAGTATGCAGCAGAGCGTGGATGGGGCTGTGCAGTAACAGGCGGGAAAGGCAGGGGTTAAGAAGAACTGGGAGGTTCGAGACAGACCCTCCCATGTCCTGCTTCCAGATTCCATCATGGGGCTGCAGCGCCCTTGGCCAAAATGGGGACAGGCCAACTATGCAACCAGGCTTTTCTGGCATGCAAGTAAAAGAAAGAGGCAATAGTTACAGTAGGGCTATTCTCCTTAGAGTTTTGAAAGCTTAAAAGAGCTTAAAGTCAACACCAGCCTTTCCAAGGAGCCTGGCATGAAGGCTTGGAGGCTGGAATTCGGTGTGTGACTGTCACCGAGACCTCTGCCTGCTGGGGACATGAAACCCAGCAGTGGTGTATTGGGTGCAGCAAAGGTGACGTGGTGAATGAGCCGTACCATGCGCCCGGTGCATGCCTGCCATTTGCACTGTATGGCAAGTACATGGAAAGGGGGAAATAGCTATAGCCCCCTCCTTCCTTTCTCATGCCTTTACCTTCCAAATTTCTCTTCGCTTCCTCCTTTTTCTCTCCATTTCTCACTTTCCAGATGCACCTTGCTGGGCTGTGTCTGTTTATGAGGGTCTGACTGAATGAGAAGCATAACCCCTACAGGGTCAATCGAGTTGTCTTCACTTGCCAAACCGTGGGATGCTTGGAGCTGCCCTGCTGAGGACAGTGCTCTGAAATGGGAGCAGCAGGCTGGAGCAGCCTGTTTTTAGGGTACCACGTAGTCAAGTGGGGCAGAAAGGAAAATAGGCAATGAAAAAATGGCATTGAGATTTTGTCTCAGAGGAATGCCACCCTGTTCTGCCTCCTCCTCTTGTGTTAGGTCAGGAGAACTGGTACTGGGTCTTACTTTCTTCTTTCTTTCCTTGAGAAGGTAAAATAGAGGGGAGGGAGGAATATTCACACTGCTTCTGCTTAAAAGCTAACTTTTATGTAGTCCAAGTCAGCTTTGAAATTGAAACCTCCCTGGGATAATGAAACCGGAGAGGCTGAGTTCCTATTTAGACTGATATTATTTGGCTGAGGGCAGTCTTTACTCAAGAGTAATTTGGGAAAGCGACAGACAGCCATGACCTTGATTTACTTTGTAACAGTTTGGGTTGAAATGGAAGAGTATTGAAATTTAGATTTTTTCGAAAATTGCAGGGACGTCATTAAAGAAGAGGACTTTCAGTTCTTCCTTTCAGCACGCTCCGTAATGTTAAAAATAGCAGAGGATGTAGATGTGTGACATTCATCTGCTGACTTCTTCATGTCTGTTACCAGACCGGATTGCGTTTAAAAACTGGTCAAAGCAGAAAAGTAGTCCGGGTCTCTCAGCTCACCTCTGAATCATTCTCAAAATGGGAAACACCCATTTATAAGATGTAATACATTTGTTAAACTGTGCTCGTGGGAGGCATAGTGCTAGATTAAAGAGGATATTGAAAATCCTGAACGAGGTGCATTTGCTACAGCAAGCGGAGAATTCATATAGTATGGAGCATATTCTACCCCATTTACTGTGGAGGTACCCCAAGGTACACTGAAATGCATACATTTAAGGCAGCGCTACTACTTGACACTCATTTATTTGAGCACCGATCTTCAACTCAGTCATGCAAATACTTGAAACAATCCGTGTTTGCCAAGTGAAACTGTTAGTTAATATCAATATAATAGGAGGGGAAATGATGGGAGAGGTGGGCAAGCTCCTCTTTCTTCTGGCTGGAAGGACTTCTACCTCTTACATTGGGAGTTTTGGGAGCTCTGGATGTAGTTTCAGCCCTCATTTATTTATGTTGGGTTCTTTCCACCTCCCAGTCCTGCACTTTGTTTGCCTGTTCATTCTTACAGGAATGGGTTTGTTTGCTTTCCTACAAAAACATCTCACAACCAGGAGCGAGCACGGAACTTGTCGGGTTTGGGAGCTCTTATAACCAGCCAGCAGTCTGTGAGCGCTCCTGGCTGTGGATTAAAACGATGCCATCGCTTAGGAGAACCAAAGTAAAATAAGAAGGGGGTGTTCAAAGGATTTTTCAGGAGATAAGATACCTAGGCATTTGAACTGCAAAATGCTGATAGACTTGTGAAAACAGAAACACTAAACAAATTGCCCCATTAACCAAAGAAAAACAAGAAGTAAGGATTTTGTGTGCATTTGTAGGCTTGTCCTTTGTTCTCTGAAATGCTCTTTGCCTTCTCGGAAAAGCTGCAGGACACCCTTCCCTCTCCCAGGTTAGGGGAGCTGAATTTTACCTGGTTGTCCTCAGTGGGAGTGGCACTGATTTGGGTTTGGTTTTGTTTTTTTCCCCACCTAAAATTTGTAGGAACCTAATTACATAGAACATAATCGTATTATTCTGGCAAATTTGAGCAGGGACCTCAAAAATTATGGGGCTGGGATACAGGGGACAGGCAGCAGGTTTGCCTTTTTTCCTTAAGAAGCCGGGTTAAACACTTACTTCATTTAGAAGGGAAATATGGAGATTTATCCGGTGAATTGACACACTTTCCGCTTTTTTCTCTTTTGATCTAGTATATGATGTATAATCGATGTTACTCCAGAGATGTTATCGATGCTGCTACGTGTACGTAGGATCCCCCTTTGCTAATGGCTGTGATATCCCTATCAGAGCAGTGAGAAAACTGAGGCTTGATTAATGAGCGGTGGCAGAGGACACACCCCATGTATCTGAAGGTTCACACCGAAGGAGCTTCAAAGACGGTCCCACATCCCTACCCACCACAGCCTTCCCTCCTCAGTCTCGGGCTCTTTCGTGCCCCTGCCAGAGGCCTGTGCCTGCTGCACACCCTGAGAAGATGGGTGCAGCCTGGCAGGGCTGTGATTTGGAGAAGAGGACCTGCAGGGCCACGAACTTGCTAAAAGATGGAGAGGGAGACTCTTCAGTGGAAATTCCATCCCAGGGGAATACCACGAGCTCTTTGCTGAGTGTGTAAAGTTCTGCTGTCCCAGCTGACGGATGTCAGGTTTTCAACCCTGGCTCATTCAGAAGGTCTCTGGTGTTTGATACGAATGTGTCACCAGCCCACATGGAAAACACAGCTCTGAAGAAGGAGAGGAGGGGGAGGGAGTTATGAATAAACCCTGAGGCAGGATTTTTACTGACTTCCTTCAGCTTCCCGCTGGCTCCCAGGCTCCAGCAGGGATTTTCAAGGGTCCTGATGCACCGGCATGTTCCTAATTCAGGGGGCTGCTGGGGGTTTCCTTGCTGAAAGACTTTTGCAGTCCCCAACATGTCAGACATTTCTGGCACGCAAAGAAGTACCGTTACATGACGTGCGTGTTACACACCACTATACTTTTAGAGGAGCTTGCGTCACTTTTCTGAAGCTTTTACATCTCTGTGTCAGATACTGACCTGTAATCAACGCAGCGGTGAGGGTTGTACTTGTGTGCAGGCTGTATAGACAGGTAGCATGCAAACAGCTCTGAGCACGTTCGCAAATGCAGCCTTATCCCACCGGTCCCCTTACTGGTGCAATATCTGATATGTCTGCGGCGTTGCTAGTAGCGGTAAGAGATCCAGAACGCATGTCTGTGTTTATATCTGCATACAGCTCTCTGTGTGTACAGTAGGTATACGGAGGCATATGTTATACATATGCACGTACGCACAGACTCCTCTCTCCTGCCAGTGCTGTGGCTGCCACCGCCGCTGCCGGCTGCCGCCGTGAGCATGGGAGCGTGCGAGGGAGGCTGCGGAGCCTGGGAGCTGCTGGCTGTCCCTCGCCCTGGCGGCAGCGGCTGGGCTCGCCCTGGCCACCCTGGTGCCTGCCGGCCGCCTCAGGGATGGGCAGCACTCAGCACAAGCCCCAGCGCTACCCCAGGAGAGACACCACAGGTAGGGAAAATAAGGTGGCGAGTGCCCTTGGCAGTAAACAGGCCTTCTGCTGGGGCTGGTCTCCCACTCGGGCACGAGCTGCTGGCTCTTGCAGCTGTCACTCACAGGTGACAGGGTTTTGAGGAGGCTCCCTTCAGTGGTGCTTTAGGCTGAGACCTTGGGAGAGCGGAGGAGCGCTGGGAGCGTCTGCGCTGGGTGCTCGCAGCCTGGCTGCTTTCTAGCAGCCTGGAGTGCTGGCCGAGGGATTTTGCTGCAGCATCCTTCCCAACGGTGAGGGGAGAGAAGCAAATGGAGTTGCGAGGTGAATCGTGGGTACCAGGGGAGTGCTCCGCAGGTACCTGCTCGCTGTCGATTGCCAGTGGAGCCAACGGGGATAGAAATGAGACTGATCTCAGCCCGGCAGCTGGGTGTCCTGGTCTGCAGCAAGCGCAGGATTATTAAATCCAGATGACACTGTGTAAGAGCAGAGGATTTTGTAAGAAGCGACAGTTGCTCAGGAGCCAGCATCGCCTGGGTCCTCCAGATGACCTCGTCCCAGGTAGCTCTGCTCGGGATCTTTTTATTACAGAAGTAGAGTTGGTGTCTGATGATGTCACACTCAGGGGGAGGGAAATAAAAAAAAAAAAAAAAAAAGAGAGATAGATTGCAGTCCTAACGCAAGGAGGATGCAGCAAACCACAGAGAGGGTCCTCTCCTTTAGGGAAGACAAGGCAAAAGGCAGAGCCCCTAGGAGGGTCTCTCTCTCCCTCCTGCTTCAAAGAGGAAGACTGTTTGCCTTCTGTAAACGGAGCTGGCTGTGTAATGCATTACACATCGCGAGGTTAGACCTCTTCTGATTTCTTAAGGGAAAGGCTATTTTATTTCTCGAGTGGGTGCCAGCAGGGATGCTGTAAGAGCACGTAGAGACGGTGCATCCTCTGTCCCGCACTGACACCCACCTGCACGGTCAACTGCAGACCGGGAACTTGGCGAGGAGCGAGGACCGAATCTGGAGCCAATGCAGGGGGAGAGGAGCAGCCTCAGCTTTTTTAGCAAGTGAATGGGGAGGGGGAGGAGGGTAGTATGAGCAGTGATGTCATTTTTAACCAGTTCCTTGCAGAGCCGGGGAGTGAAGTTAGAGGAAAAACCTGCAGTCTCAGAATGGCTCTCAGCCTTGACTGGAGACTCTAAATGGCTGAGGGTCCCCACAATGGTAATTCATTTTCTTTCCTATGCAGAACTGTTCTGGTAGACCTTTATTTTGGGTCAAGCAGAGGGCATTTCTTTTCTCTCTCTCTCTCTCTCTCTCTCTCTCTGTATGCTTTGAGGGTTTGACTTCAGCTTTTGCCTCCGGTTTGTTAAATACCTTGCAGGTTATTTGAAGTTTTGCCTGGGTAGTTTGAGAATTTATCTCTGGTGTGGGAATCCATGTCATTACAGGAGAGAGTTTCGCATGCAGTGTTTCTGCTACTCGTCAGGAGGGGAGATGCAGAGGTTGCCAAGCACACAGCTTTCTGCATGGGAAATGTACTTTTAAAATCACAGGTGGAAAGAAAGGGACTTGGCTGGCATTTGTTGCTGTAACGGATGGCATTTAATGTTGCTTGTAAGAGGCAGAAAGACTTCTGGTCAACTATATAGCTAGAAATGAATCTTGCTTTAGTGATAATTTCTTTGCTTTTGATTGCAGGCTTTTATTATGAGTGTCTTAATTCTAGTGGAACTGAATAGAAAATGTCAACATGAGAGGTTCTGGCTGTTTGAGGCAGTATGTGCATGTATATTTCTTCATGGCATGCATTAACCGCTCGTGTGCTGCTCCCTCCGCTGCACTTGCCCTGTTGCTGTCTTCCACAGCAATCAGTGGGCTGCCAGCCTGCACCGTAGGACACTCGGCAGCACAGAGGGTTGTGCTGCTTCCCGGTGCCTGGAATCAGCAGCCGCAGCAGTCAAGCCATTTTTAGATAAATAAGGTTGTCAAGATAGGTCCATCAAGGGTAAAGTGGCTCAGCCAAAATGGCGGGTGGGGAAGAGCATCCCCAGTTTATATTTCCAAATATTCAGCTGCCGGTATCACCAGCACTGTTCGGGTGCGTGCTTCTTGTGGTGCTGCTTGGTCCAAAGGCAGAGGCTGTATGTACCACCTGGGGTCCAGTTGGCTGTGGAAGGCTCAGAAAGTTCCTCTCTGGGATGCTGTTTGCCAATGGTGAGACTTGCTTGTCTTTTCACCCAGGTGAACATCTGAGAGAGGTGAGGAAGCCAGACCTCAGTTTTGCTTACTTGGAACCTGGGACATGTATGTGATAATGAAATACCTTCTGCTGTAGCCTACGATGGCAACTGTGAGCTCAAAGCTGGGAGACCTGGGGTCAAGAATGAAAGAGGCAGAATAGAAATGGAAACATTATGATACCTTCTGAAAATGAAACGTTCCTTCAGAAGGTTCCTGCTGATGATAAAGGCTTGGTGAATTTGTTGCTCCCCTTGAGAAAGCTCTTAGTGAAGAGTATCTGGGAGGAATAAGCCCCTCTTTCACCAGCTATCATGAAGATGCTAGCAGCCATCACAGGGGCCATTTTGAACTCCTCCCCCTGCAACGCACCGTGGTGCAGAGGGACAGTAAATCTGGTAACCTTTTTCTTCTGCCAGTTCTCCCAACATTAGCCTTAGTGTTGGAATATGTAATTCAGAGCCAAAAGCCAAGCTTTCAAAATGACATGTTCATATCAATGTGGTTTTCATCCAGATGCATGCTTGCCTTCCCTGATAGTGCTTATGTGGGGGCAGTGTGCCTGGCAGGTGGAGGGAATGGATCACAGGCTGTACTGAACTAGTCACCATGGCATATGGAAGCTTCCCATCTCTCTAGCACTAGGCTGAATCTGCTGCTGAGGACATTCAGCTTTGGTTTCCTCTGATTTTAGCGTGGTACCCTTCACTGGCAGGAAATGAATGCATTTAAAAAAGGAGAGCAAAGAACTCTGCACCTGGAGTAAGCATCGCTTCATCCTCCTCCTTTGGGGGCTTAAATATCCCCCCTGCCCACTGCCTGGAGTGTTCCAGGGCTCTAGTTCTGGCTTGTTTGTGTCAGCTCTGTTCATCTGAGGTGAGCAATTGCAAATTCACAACACTAGAGATGGAGTCCGCTACCGAAAGAAGAGGGGACCTGAACGTGACTGCAGCTGGTGTGCCCGCTTCTGCAGCCTTCCCCCTTAGGAACCAGCTGACTTTGCAGCAGGGAAGGTTAGGAAGACCTTTCCAAGTACAAAGAGAAATAAAGCTCTGGGACAGGCATCCTACAGAGCTTATGGAATGTCCTTCTTTTAGGCTTTTTAGGAACAAGTAAGAATAAAGTTTGGTTGGACTTGAAACGCTCGGTCCACTTTAGAGCACTGGAATTACATTTGGCTTTGCGTTTTAGCATTTTCAGGACAGGTTCAGTCACACATCAGTCAAAATTCACTATAGGAAGTATCCTCTGTGTCTGGGGGTGGATGCCTCATTTGCTATTTGTACCACTTTCACTGTGTTTCAGGGTTGGAAAAGTCACGGACCAGACAGTTCTGTCATGGTATTTTTCTGCCCTCCATTTCTACTGCAGTATGACTTAGCCCCATTGAGGTCCTACCGCCAAGGGGACAAAAATGGTTCAGTCCCTGAGCACATTGAGCTGTAAAACTTTCCACTGCTACTGTCAGCAAAAGCATGACTGCTGTGTCAGTGATGGACATGACTTTTAGGAAATGGCAACCAGAGCACAGAAGTGACTGCAAACATTGCAGTATCTCTCTGGACTTCAGTGAGCTTTGGGTCTATCATTAGTTGGTAACTGCGTTTTCTTACACCAGACTCTGGTCAAAACTGCACTTGGTTTGGAATGGTCTCTTGGAGGGGGCTGGGGCAGTGGAGCATGAAGGAAACAGACTTCACTTGAGTGATGCAGTTGACTGCTGCCCACAAGGAAGCACATTTTTCATACTGTAACTCTGACATAGCATGATTTTCAATCTACCATGTGATTCTTCTGTAAGTTTATGTGGTAGAATTTACTTACTGTTCCAGTTGTTCTCACCTTGCATGGCCGCCTTAAACGAGGACAACGTAAGGTCCATGGGAGTCAATTCAAGCTTAGAGGTGTGTCAAAGAGGTATTTTATGGTGCATGCAGTAGTGATCAGTGTTACAGAAGGAGATAACAAAGAGGAATGAGACTGGGTACCCAAATCCCCACAGAAGGTGAGGAAATCACTTTCAAGGGATAGGATGAGATCACATCTGTCCTAGGAAAGGATCTTTATCAGGGCTGCAGAGAAAGTGCAGATAACTCATTAGGTGAGAGGAGGAGGAGGAGAAAAAGACGAACTTCCCAGTGCCAAATTTAGCAATGAGTTCAAGTGTGTGCATGTGACCAAGAAACACTAAGGTCAAGCGCCTAATTGCATTTATACCATTGTCATCCAAGTAATTATCTTTTCCCCCTGGCATTTCAACAGGGTAAAACTGAAGTGGGTTTGGACTGCTGTAGCCTGATAAGTCAGAAACTAGGTAACCTCCAAGGCTTGTCTGCCAGGCTGTCTCCTCTATTTTGGGCTCTGTTGGTAGAGCAGGCAGTGGTTATATTCCTCGGGGATACTCTTTTTAGGCTACATGTTTAAGTTTGGAAAAATTTTTGTAATCATGTCAGTTCTTGGAAGGTGGAAAAGTACCTCCCCAGCCAGCAGTGTGTCTTTGGTAATAATGTTCTATCAAAGTCATGGATTTCCAACCGTATCCTCATGCAATTCCATGTAGAGGTTGATTCTACATCTGCTGCAGATGGGAGTGGGATCAAATATGATATATCACTAAAACAGCACGTAGTAAA
Organism: Psophia crepitans; assembly: GCA_013399095.1. Lineage (NCBI taxonomy): Eukaryota > Metazoa > Chordata > Aves > Gruiformes > Psophiidae > Psophia > Psophia crepitans. The sequence goes on along the minus strand of VWZZ01006227.1, from coordinate 65,292 downwards.
GACAGATGATTCGGGTCTGTTGTGATACATGCGTGAATGCTAATATCGTCAATCATTCCGAGGAATAAAAGATGTTGGCTCACATAGGCACATAAGTGAAGGAACAGCTATTTTGTGCCCTATGAAGTGTGCAGATACAAGACGTTTAGGTGGTGGCAGCCTGTATACGTAGGATACTTCTCTCATTGCCGGAAAATGGTACCACTTTCCTTCAGCCTGGTAACAGCCAAGCTCCTAATGCCAGAAGATCTTACTGGAATGAATCAACAACAGCTGTTCTTAAGAGTGCTTTTAAAAGCTGTCAGCTAGGTTTAAGATGAACACCAGAACAATTTGCTGAAATCTGAAGCCATTTTGTGACCCTTGCATTTTGAGAACCCCCTGGATATAGCCATAAAACACTGCGCTGTTTTCTGCCAGCGTTTGAAGGGGGGGAAATAGTCGCGGGAGCAAAGGCGAATTCTGCCTTCTCCTCTTGTTTCAGGAAGGACTGATGTTTTCTTCCAGGTTTGCACAGCAGTGCTGCACGTCATTCACCTCATAATGATAATAGTATATAATCTTCATAATAGTGATAATCTTTGTATGCAGCTGCAGATTTCAAATTCCTCCCTGGTTTTAGCGCAAATTTCATTTGATGGCATCAGAAGACTGGTTTTTCGTGTCCCTGCCTATTTACCCCTACATAGCCTCACTGCTAGCTATCAGAGCTCAACTTTTGATAAGAGGAAGGGTGACGCACCAATGTCATAATATGCAGATTCATGTTTCACAGTTGTACCTCAGCTCGCCTGTACCTAATTCTTCTTTCTGGTTTGTTTTTTTTTTTGGCACAGCACAGGCAATCAAAATTTATCTTCCAAATTAAGACTGTAATTATATTTTGATAAAGATCTGGCAATTCAGTGAGAATGAAATTTTAAGGGTTGCCGGGATACAGATGACTCTGGGTTATGGGGAAGCGTTTGCATGTGGAATACTAATAAGCCAAGGTTGTTCAGCATCCTTATCTAGACTTTTCCAATGGTGTCTGATAACACAGGCAATCAAGTGCTTGTTTCTTTGCTATTATTCTGGCAAAGTGATTAAAGATACAGGCTGCCTTTTATGAATGAAAAGGCGACATGCTCGACATGGAGCGACACAGATCTGTCCGCCTGTTCGATACACAAGAAAGTGGGGGAATAGAGCGCTGACCATGCCCACATTATTCAACCTGCCAAAATAAACCTTCCCTGAGGTTTTCCTGGGTCTTGGGGATGCCAAGGAGCCTCTGTGGGAGGAGTGAGCTCATTTCTGGGTGGTGACAGGTGCTGCTGGGAGCCTCCTTTCACAGACCCAGGTCCCCACTGAGGAGCATGAGCTGGAAGAGGTCTCAGGGATCACCAAATATATCAGAGCTTGCTCTCCAGGCAGGACGGCCACAGGAGTAACGGCACAGTAGAGCTGAGAGAGGTGACAAACCACTTGATTCAACCCACAGGTGCCAAAGGGAAGGTCCTGGCTCACGTGCAGGTACTTTCTTGTGCCAGTCCAGCAGATGAGTAAAGCTTGACCTCAGTGCTGCAATTCGATAAAGGAAGAAGAGCGATAGCACTTTCTCTCTTTTAAGTGTCTGGTCTGTATGTGACACTAATTAGTTATTATGGAAAGTTATTGCTATTCAATAATGTGGCCTGCTGACAAGGTATTATTTACTGCCTGTGCTGTGGTAGCACTTGCAGACCTCAGAGGGGTTCATCTCCGGCGCTCCTGGCACGCTGCATCCCTGAGCCCTGCCCCAACCCAGCCAACGACCCTCGCCTGTCTCCCCGGGTTTCTGCTGTGCGGCTGGCCAGCAGCGAGGCCGGAGCGTGGTTTGTGTTATCACCTTGCTAGAGCTCTGCTCCAGCCTGCTTCAAACACAGGCACTGTAAGGGAGGCCGGCAAGGGAAAGATCTGCTTTGCCTTGCACTTAGTCTGTCCCAGACTTCCTCCACCCTACCAGAGCCTTTTTTATTCCAATGTCTAACCCCAAATGTTGAGCCAAGTCCTCAGTAATTAATATACTCTATTCAGAAGTGGTTTAGGGACTTAATTGTAGCACACGGTTGTATTTTTGCTACAGATCAGAACAATTCCATGACTTTATGGGGTTTTCTTTTCAATGAACTGTGAAACAGTGAACATGTCGTCTAATAGTTAAAAAAAAAGTTCTGGTGGGATGTCAGCGTCATCAAAATGGATGGGTTTACTTCCCTTCTGGTCTGAATTCCTCCCACATTTTTGGTGACTGAATTTTATTCTCAGGATGTTCTTTCATGATCTGTAAGAAAGGGACTTGACTTATGGCGGTGTAGTTTGAATGGCAGGTGGAGCGGATGAGGTTCAGGAGGCCAGGATTAATGAGCATTTTGGGAAGGCAGAATCTGTTGGAAATGCTGTAGCTGTAATAGGACAAAAAAGAGTCATCCCCTTCCATAAAACATTTAAAGGTATTTTCAACATGAGGTGTGCACTGCTTAAACAGTTGTCTCCTAGTCTCCTCAAATTCAACCTGCAAAAGCAGTAATGTGCTTTCTTCCTCCTTCTATAATACATCTGGACATGCAGCACTGATCTCGGACAACTCTAAAACTGCAGGGTTGTGCCCCAGTCCAAATCTTGCAGTTTACTTTAAGCTCTGAGACTGAACAGAGAAGAGAGTGGCTCACTGGCTCAGTGGCTCCAGCCTGGGTCTTGCAGGTCCTTGGGAAAAGGGTTGGCAATGTGCCTTGGGATCCCCGGTTCTGGCATATACTGAAGGTTCAGGCCTGGTTCTTTGGGGCAGTCCAGGACTGCCCTCTGTCTTACAGCCTGAACCCACCTTTGGTAATCTTCCACTCTTTCAACTTCAGAGGAGTCCAGCAGATCACAGAATTGCAGAATCACAGATTGGTAGGGGTGGGAAAGGACCACTGGAGATCATTTAGTCCAACCCCCCGATACAGCAGGATCACCCAGAGCAGGTTGCACAGGATCACGTCCAGGCGGATCTTGAATATCTCCAGAGAAGGAGACACCACAGCCTCTCTGGGCAGCCTGTGCCAGTGCTCTGTCACCCTCAAAGTGAAGATTTTTTTCCTCATACCTGAGAGGAAACTGGTTTCCCCAGGCTTGATAAAATCTTTCATCTCGAGTTGTTTCTATCTTAATATATGACTGACTGCTGTCCTTTTCCTGCCTTGGCAGTGCTGGGTGCCTATTCACATGAGGCAAAATTATAAAATAAATAAACCTGTAAGTTGTACATCACTGGATAAGTGTACCGAAAAGTGTTTAGCCAATATGGATGTATGGCCCTATTCAGTGGCTGACTGATGTGTCAGTCTGTTTTACTCCAGCCCCATTCTGAGTCTGTATTTCATTTCTGCTTACTGCACGTGCAAATTTTACATTTCATTCAGTTTTTCTTCTGCATGCCCTGCAGTGCCTCTTCACACCTACCACCTACATCTAGTGGTAACTTTTCATGAAATCACCTTCTCTGCCCTCATCCTTTCAGTTAGCCTTGCTCGTTTTCCACACCAGTCATTCCCACCAGGTTGGCCTTGCTGCAGGCTCTGATCCTCTCTGGAGGAAGATGATGCTTGAGGTGGGTGTCCAGGCTGCTCCCTCCTACGGTGCAAGGGACAGGTCTCCAACCACCCCAGTGCCCAGGAGTGAGCTGTGGCTCCTCTCCTAGGAGCAGGTAGTGTGTTCCCTGCCAGCGCCTTGAAGCATTTTCCATAGGAAAGCACTTTGGGAACGGAACAGGAGCCAAGAGCAAAGGAACCCACAGCTTTATTGCAGCCTCAGCAGAAGAGCTGTACCTGCTGCAGGAGGGGGCACAGCAACTATTTTGGTCTTTGTGGTCTTGTTCTGTGCAGTAGGTGGCCATGTCATATCCTCTTAGCTGAAAAATGGAGGAAGGAAATGGTTATTTTCATGGCCTAGTCAGCTTGCAAGTCCCAGGTTGTTTCTGGTGCCAGCATCACAGTGAAGTCTCCTCGGGATTACCTGAAACTTTTTTTGGAGGCAGGCAACGCCCTGCCTTCATCTTCTCGCAGCCACTGTTTGAACAGAGGCACCATGCAGTTGGTGATCCCTCCAAGAGATGCAATAAGCATTATATTATGAACTGTGGTCTGTGAGCTGTCAGGATAGGATTTGGTACACAAAACAACCCTGAAGAACTTACGACTCCAGGAAAAGGGTTTCAGCTTTGCTGGGTAGAAATTCATACTTCCTGGGCAGAAGTATTCACTCAGTAAATACTCAAGTGGGGAAAGATTTGGGGGGGGGGTGGGGGTGGGAATTGCAGTGAAGTGTAAGAGTAAAAACTGTAGTGCAGCAGTGTCCCAGGCTTTTAAATCCCTTTCATGTAGTCTGAACATAAGAGGTTGTGTTTCCCATAACAAGTCCAAATGAATGTACTGAAGCTCATTTTCTTTACTACATTTCTGCTTGTGCAAAGGTACGGGACAAAGCTCTGAAAAGCGCGTGACCTTTGATGAGTAAAACAGTGCCAGCCAAAGCCATTACTACCATTTATCAGCATAATATATCTTTTTGATGAATGGGGGGTGGGGGTGGGTGAGCAGTAGGCTAACTGCTAAAAATGCAGTTCTGTCAGTGTGGCTGCAGCCACTTTGCCAGCATAATGTACTGTAGAAAGACAAAAGTAATTTTGTTGTATTAAAATCCAAAGAACCTTCATAGTTTGAGAGTAGAAAATGACTCCAGATAACACAGCTCGAGTTAGCTAGACGCTGAATTATTACCAGGGGGTTAGTTAGCTCATGTGTGCAATACACTGCCTCATACTGCTCAAGACCTCCCAACACTTATGTGTAGAGTTCCTGCATGCAGTGTGTTGTCAGGTTGGGAGATACTCTGAATTTGAAGCTTAGATATGATATAAGCTGCATGAAATGTGACCATTCTGCATCATGTTGAGAGAAGAGAAGGGAAGGGAAGGGAAGG
>VWZZ01006227.1:7996-59727 GCA_013399095.1 Psophia crepitans | reverse complement strand
GAAGGGAAGGGAAGGGAAGGGAAGGGAAGGGAAGGGAAGAGAAGAGAAGAGAAGAGAAGAGAAGAGAAGAGAAGAGAAGAGAAGAGAAGAGAAGAGAAGAGAAGAGAAGAGAAGAGAAGAGAAGAGAAGAGAAGAAGAGAGAAGATCTTTTCAGTTGGAAGGGACCTACTATGATCATCTTCTCTGAATGGAAGACTGCTAGTACAAAATTCAGAATTAAATTCTGGTTGTCATCAACTGTAATTGTAAAACACACGTTGCGTTACATAGGCACCTGGCTGGAAATATTAGGTACCACTGAAATATGTACCCAATGGACAGCTAGCACCAAGTCTCCCTGGTTTCATCACGTTGAAGGGGGATTAATTACATGATGCTCTGTGCCTCCATTGTTATGGCTGAGGATGACAGCAGCCAAAAGGCAGGTCTGGAAAATTTAGAGCTGTGGTTTGGTGGGACTTTGCCTCATGGGGGTCTGGGCTGCGAGAGAAGTTTGCTGGAGGAAGTGAAATTTTTCTCCCTGATGGGATGAATAAGCCGTCACAGCCTGGACAGTGACGGCGCTGTTGCAAAACTGATTTCTGTGGTAGGCAACGAATGCATTTCAGTTTGCCAAAAAAAAGAAAAAAAGAATTTCTGAATACAAAGAGTTACCTTGGGGATTACTTGAATAAGCTCAGCTCTGGGCACATGTCTGTCTCAGTAGTTCATAAATGGGATGAGAAACTGGTTTTGCCCACAGCCGTACTTCAAGGCTTATTTCTGTGAGTGATGTGCAGCACTTTGGTTATCATTGCTTCTGGAGCAACAGCACCCTACAGTCACGGAGTGTCTGCAGATAGAAGGGCATTGAAGGGGAAGGAAGATTAGTATCTTCTAGCTATCCCTTTAGCAAATATTTCCCTTAGTCTGATCATGGATGTGGCTGTAATTTCGGTAGCAATAGAACTGGAACTTATTAAAGGCTTGAAAATTACTCCACTGTCCTGTAGAAGTATGTGCAAAATAAATTGTTTTCTGGGTCAAAATGAGAATCTTCAAAGTTTAGACATTTTTCTTTTCACAGGGTGAAGTTTTGCTGCAGCTTTTCCATCCTAGAAGTACATGCAAAAGTTTGCAGAAAACAGGGAGAGTTGTACTAACTGTAGGGAGTCTGCTCTGTCCCTTGTAAAGTGAAGCAGCATCGCAGTATTTGTAAAATGTTACTATTGTGTAAATACTACAAAGACAAAAGAAATCAAGGTTCTAATAGAAGGGAAAAAGAATAACCTGGATGAAAAGCATCCAAATTAATCTTTGCCTAACTGCCATTTTCATAGGTAAGTAGTGGCTGCACCTTTAAAATATTTTTTCTTCTGTGCTGTTGCATAGAATCGCATTTTTTTTGTGAAATCAAAGCATGTTAAGTATGCCAATAACCAAACTTCAGAAATAACTCTGTGTAACAGAAGCATTGCCAAGCAGTGACCTTACCCTTGCCTACCACACAAAGATGTGCTGCATCCCACAGGAAATCAATACTTACTAATGTGAACAAACATGAAGATGAAATTACCAAACCGGGAAGTCAGGGAAACAATCTTGATTTATCAGAATTAGCTGTGATTTAAATGCAGTACTTAAAAACCCTCAAGTGATTATGAATGTGGCAGATGATCAGTGCACTCGTGCATCTCCCCATGCCGTGTGGGTCTGGGCTTGGATGGGAATCACCCAGGGTGCCAAGTTGTCTCTTTTTTCTTTACTGACCATGGCAGCTTCATTCGGAATAACAAACCATGCTTTACTTATCCAGTCCAGTGTTTTGGAGCTACTTGTAAATGGTGGAGGCTGGTTGTGCTCCAGGGACCAGGCAATGCAAACCACAGCTCATCTGCAAAGGTTCAGAGCATGCCCTTGCCGGGAATGAGGAAGCCTGCTTTTACATGAAAGAATATAACACTAAATCTGGAAGAATAGCACTTTTATCTGGAAGAATATAACACTAAACAAACCCACCCACAAGATATTACTGGACTACCACATGGAATGTGGGGCCTATTATTGCGTGTGTAAATGCTTAGTATAGACAATGACTTCTGCCCTTAAGACACAAAAGTAGAAAGAGCATAGAAAAGGCCTGGAGCCCCCTGGGAGGACAAGAGATGGCTTTGAAGGGCAGGAGGTGACTTGCCCCAGGCCAGAGTGGGGATGTGCCAGCCTTCCAGACCAGGTTGCATCTCCAAACAACAGCAGCCCAGGCAACCACCATTTGAAAATGCTGTCTCAGTTCTTTATTTTTCACTGCACACCAACTCCTATATGTTCTTCTTTTCTCTTTTTTTTTCTTTTTTTTTTTCTTTTCAGCTCAGCAGCAGGGGTAAGAGCTTGTTTTCACATTGTCTGTAACACCCTTATGATACTTTCGATGCTACATAGAAAATAAGCAGATGGCTGTGAACTGAGCTGTATGTGTATATAAAATGTCTCTGACTTAACGAACAATATCCATATTATAAAAAAAGTTGGCTGGGGTGGCTTCCCCTTCCCCTGTGCTGGCAGATGCTACGGGAGTTGATAAGACGTGAAGATTGATTGCCACCTCCCCCCAGAGAGCATCCTGCCAGATCAGGGCTGGGGTATATCCGTGGGTGTCGTCTGCCTTTCTCTGTTCAGCATGTAGAGCATCTCAGCCTCTAGAGCAGTCTGGCACCTCTTCCAGCACTTCTTTCTTTATTTAACACTGCTTGGAAAATCCACACAGAAAGAAGAGAGGCAAAGAGGAGAAGGCAGTAAAGTGGGAGGGAGGTAATTAGGGCCAGACCTGATGTCCCAGCATAGCCAGAGGGACCAGAGAAGTCAGGCAGAGCCATGACTCAGAAAGGACAGAGCAAGGACAGCAAAATTTGACACCTGTTCCAGCTTATTGTGTCACGCTTCTGAGTGTGTTTACGCCTCTCTTCATAAAAATTAATGTATTTGTTCAGTTTCTTGGACAATGCTTTACCTTTTGAGTTAAAAGTCACCTTATGCCTTGCTAGCTTGCTTGCCTGTGACCAAAATTTAATTTTTTACTTTGTCATTAAATATATTCAACAAGTAAATGCGGGAACCCATCCATAGCTTTGCAGACACACATTTGTTTCCAAGTAAAGGCAGCATCTCCCCTCTTGGTGCCTGCTGGGGCTGGGGCACACCAGCTCAGCACAGTCCCTCTTCTCATGGTCCTTCCACAGTGAGCAGAGAGGAATAGGCTCTTCCACAGGACTATTCAGAGCTCTCTGAGGCTCATTCCTACTCAAAATCAACGAGGAGACTATCTGTTAGCTACAGAAATTCTCCAAGGAGACAAATCTCCTCTGGGGAAAGTTACTTTTGTGATTACTTTCTGTTGTCTGCTTCCTTATGCTTGGAAATATTGTCAGCTTTGCTCCCCACGAACAAATCCAAGTGTCCCAGGAGTGCTCTCTCCCCTGATTCATGATTCCACTCAATACGTGATACATTAAGGTCAAACGCTGTCTGCTACTCGGCAGTCCCATTTTGTAGTTACATTTTCTGCATAAAAATTTTAATGACAATGCCTCCTTTCCTTTCCTTTCCTTTCCTTTCCTTTCCTTTCCTTTCCTTTCCTTTCCTTTCCTTTCCTTTCCTTTCCTTTCCTTTCCTTTCCTTTCCTTTCCTTTCCTTTCCTTTCCTTTCCTTTCCTTTCCTTTCCTTTCCTTTCCTTTCCTTTCCTTTCCTTTCCTTTCCTTTCCTTTCCTTTCCTTTCCTTTCCTTTCCTTTCCTTTCCTTTCCTTTCCTTTCCTTTCCTTTCCTTTCCTTTCCTTTCCTTTCCTTTCCTTTCCTTTCCTTTCCTTTCCTTTCCTTTCCTTTCCTTTCCTTTCCTTTCCTTTCCTTTCCTTTCCTTTCCTTTCCTTTCCTTTCCTTTCCTTTCCTTTCCTTTCCTTTCCTTTCCTTTCCTTTCCTTTCCTTTCCTTTCCTTTCCTTTCCTTTCCTTTCCTTTCCTTTCCTTTCCTTTCCTTTCCTTTCCTTTCCTTTCCTTTCCTTTCCTTTCCTTTCCTTTCCTTTCCTTTCCTTTCCTTTCCTTTCCTTTCCTTTCCTTTCCTTTCCTTTCCTTTCCTTTCNTTTTTTTCCCTGCAGCTTATTTCCTGCGGTTTATTTTTATTTCATTTTCATCGCTGCTTACGATCGAGAGTTTGCAGGCTTCCTGCCCGGCGTGGCAGCGAGTGTCACGCTGCGGTGGCATTTCTGGTAGCTACCAGTAGGTGTTGACACCTGACATTTCTGCTCTGGTTTTGACTGGATGCAGCAAAACATATCCATTTCCCTGCAACTTCTTCTTCCTGCAGTAGGCAGTTATAATAAAATGTCTGCCCACACATAAAAGGGAATCATTTTATACGTACATTAAGCGAGCAATTTTTTTGCCACTCTGTGTATTTGCTGTGCTAAACCCAATGTGTTGGAAACTACCTGGTCGGTCCCACGCATGCACAAAAGACAGACGAGTTACAGATGTGCAAGGATTTGCTGTTTGCTGTGTTGTGCTCTGGATGAAAACTCCGGCCAGAGAGCGGCCCACACCCCTGCAGCCTCTGACCAACCCTGTAGCTCTTCTGCCGTTGTGGCTTTTCAGAAATCCCGTCAGAACTCAATTAGGTTTTCTGCATAAATATGTGGCTTCATAATATAAATGTGAGGACAAAAACCAGGATATGGCTTTGGCTCATGAAGCCACATGAGCCATAAAAATAAAGGATAGTCCGTGTTATGATCTTTATTAACACCTTATGACACTTTACAAGAAGTAAATGTTTTAAAATCTATGTCAGCTTAAAGATTTTCATGCTGCACTTTATGTGCCAGTTGCCTTTGACCATGATGTCTTGATTCAAAGCGGGGGTTGGCAGGTTAGCGTGAGCTGTGGGGGCTCCCTAGCTGGCATGCTAACAGGTCTGCAGCCTCTGCAGGGACGTGCAAAGCGGTACAGCTAACGGCGCTCGCCTCGCATAAATTTGCGAGCTTGCATTTACCATTTAAGGCTCGTGGACCATTTTAGGCAAGCAAGGACTTGAAATACAAGAGGAAAAATACAGTGCAGCTCTGCAGAAAAAAAAATATTAGTGCCTAAGGTAAGCAAGCTGAGAACATGTTATTCAAATAATAATAACAGTGGGAAAATAACTTATCTTGACATAAGGTATTCATCCTGCAGTGTAGGTATACAATATCACTGACAAAGACAGACAGTTTTCAAGCACTATCTGGATGGGTTCCTTCTAAAAAGTAATCCAGGATATCTCAGTGGCTTTGTATACATGTGCACAGAAAGCACTGTAAGTAGTACAGTCCATTCCATATTTCATAATACGAGTGTGCTTTATGGATTAAGGGCTAATTTTGAGCCCAAAAACCTGGAGGGGAGAGGCTGCAATACCTTGGTAGGAGCTGAAGCCCCAGCAGGGAGCGGTGGTGGGACATGTCTGTGGCAGTGCAGCAGCCCCCATTGGACCAGTGCAGGGTGGAGTGGAGGGAACTAGAGGTGGAGGCTAACAAGAATCCATCTCTAGGCAGGTTTCTTCATTAAAATCAATTCCTTTGAGACAGTATAGAAGGGGAGAGGGCAGAAATCTATATTTTCAGGCAGCTCTTCTTCCCCTTACAAAACAAAAAGGACCGTGTTCCGTATTGTTTCCACAAGTGAAACTCAGCAAGTCAGCTAGCCATGTTACTTCTTCCTTGCTGGCTTCTCACTGTGGCTCTCTGCACCCTTACAGCCCTGTTTGCGCTAATATTTTAGTGAAGCATCTTGCCAGAAGTGGGACTGGAGAAGGATAATGCTGGACAGTGTTGGAACAGGACCGCACCTTGTGTTCCAGGGCCCCTTTGTGGGCTGGGTGCTCCACAAGCCCAATTCCCAGTCAGTTGTCTGAAACCGGGCTTCAAGTAAACCCGTTGGGAGGCTGGGACCAAAAGGAACATCTGAGAGGACTGGTCATGGAGGACGTGGGTATTCACTGAGTTCGGGGAAGGGTTTTATTGGAAGGACCCAGAAGAGCTACACCATGAACTGGTTGTATCTTTAGCTGCACCCCTGTGCCTGGCCAACCCTGGACCATCATCAGGGTGGCACGAGAGTAACTTCGTAGAGTTATGTGCATGATTTTTGGTGCCTGGCCCAAGAAACAAGCTGCCTTACCGTTAGTTAGGCGGAGGAAGCTTCCTGGGGCAGGCATGACCTCAAGAGCAATTAGAGACCTGAGACAGAGCCAGGTCTCGCAGTCCCTCTGCAGGAAGGGACTGATGGGGCTGCAGGAGCAGCAAGAGTATTTCCCAAGGGGAAGCAAAAAGAATTGCTTTTGGTCCCTCTGGGATGATTGACTTTCTGTCTTCCCCCAGATGCCTGTGAGTAATGCGGAGTACATGCAGCAATAGTAGAGTAGTATTTGCTAAATATAATTGGAAGAAACTGTTCCTACTTACCTCAACTTGCAGTTAAGCAGTGTTCAGGGCACCTAGCCAAGCACACTGAAAAAGACTAATGGGGAGGAAGAAGTGTGAAATACGAGCCACCATCTCTACTCTACTATTAACACATGGCTTGTTGTTCCTGGCTTTGGGGGGTTTGATTTCTCAGCCTGCTTGCGGTGCCAGTGGAAGGGAAGAGGGACCCTACCTGATCATTTTCTGTGTAAACTCTTCAGTCTTGTTTTTCACTTAGGAGCAGCTTCTGACCTCAGACACCAGCTTCCCCATGCAGTTTGGTGAAGGCAAGACGGTCAAACTCGTGCAGTGGGGAATGTCATGCGCGGAATAACATCCCCAGTATTTTTATACTGGACACAAAATGTAGCCTGGGTCTTTGGTTTGGGTTTTCCTTTCATATTTCATAGTGTTTTTCCACTACAACATATGCATTGCCCTTCCAACACAGTGACTGCACCATTACCTGTGGGCAGCCGCATCAGGGACTAACAAGATTAAGTAGTGGGGATATAGGGCTTTTTTTCTTACAGGCTATCATCTTGAATGAAGGGTAGGTCAGTAGTAAACAAAACGCTGTCACCCGCTGATGGCCTTCTGATGCCCTGTGTAAAATAAGTTGGTAGGCTCGATGTGCTGTCCAAGAGACAGGTGTGTGTATGACAGCACCGCTGGCCTAATGGATGCTAAATGCCACTTCTGAGACCCGAACAGAGAAGGCACAGAGATTGATGGAGACTTACTCTTAAAGCTTGGATGGAAGGTTGTAGTTTATGAAGATTTCAAAAAAACCCAGAAATATATTTGCTGTACTTGGAATAAGTCATCTGAGTCTTATCTTCCAACATGCCAAACACAGCATATTCTGTGCCAAGTGTCATCTTCCAAGGTGCTTTTTCAAGGCTCCCGGTGTTTTACAGCTGGGCTGCGTGTTGACAAATGTGGAGAGGCTGTTTGTATCGCGGATGCTGATGTGGACATAGGTGCGAGCTCTGCTCTTCTTGAAAAGAGGATCCTCAGCACAGACGCAAAAGGCTGTTACTGGAAAATGACCACTTCAGGTGTAAATGTTCAGATAGAATTGCGCAGGGGAATTGAATGCTTTGAGTAGGAGAATAGGCAAGATACATTAAAACCGCTGCCAAAACACTGTTTAACCTATTACAAAAATGTCTGTAGGCTGAGGAATGCGAGGGTGGCTTTCCCACAAGATCCTGAAGGTAAGCTTTAGCCAAGGCAGGTAGAATAGTAAATGAATTTTGTAAAGCTTTGTTCTTGAGTGCTGGCATGTGAAATCAGGGTGACTGACCTGAGAGCAACATCACAGTGAACCACACACTTCTCTGTGATGAAAGGGAGAACATTATGGTGACCTGTTGGAGCAACTCAGGCAAGCTTAGCAGTGATTTGGGCTGAGTCAGTACAGGAGAAAAATAGCACAGCATTGAGAGAGAATTGCAAAGGATGTCTAAAAGCGTGCTTACAACGTGTTTTATAGGCACCAAACACTACACTGCTGGAGAGAAGAGACTTTATCTTGCTGCGTATCGAGAGTGGGAGTAATGTGAAGGGTCAACATGGGAAGAAATCTGTGTTGACAAGTGCTGAAAAAGCGTCAAATTGAGAGAAGTGCTTTCAACTAATTAAGCATGTAGGATTGAAAGGGCTGTCTTGAGACACTGATTTCAGTTACGTGCTCTGGGGGGGGGTGCACACGAACACATATATGTGTGTGATGCCATATCATCCCTGCTATAACAATCCATCCTTACCATTAGGTCCAGTAACCTTTAATTAGTTTGGTTTCAGGGTTGGGGTTTTTCTTTAACACTGTTTATGCCTTCACTATTTTACTGGCTAATTAACTTTTTGTTTTCTCATGGAACATGGTAGCAAACAGAAATAATATGGACTCATCCTGCAGAGTAGTTGACGGAGCAGCAGCCTTAAGCTTGCCAGGCAGGACTCACATGTTGTCTGCCTTGTTACCATTGCCCTGCAGGCAATACCGATGCTGTCTTTGGTATCACTTCCACTCACTTAGCTGGGGCATGAGCCACTTGCCAGCTGGGTTGTGGGCTCTGAAGGCATAGAATTGGATTAAATGTTTAATTTTATGCATACACATACACAACTGGGAAAACTTTTATCGAGTCATATGTCTTCAGCTGCCCTGGGACTAAAGCCTGACCTTATTGGTGGTTTTCTTTTTTGCTTACTAACCTGCTTTCCCTGATGGGCTTCCTGCTGTCTCTGACTGAACAAGGACCATAGAAACACTGCAGCTACACATACATTATTGAACATTTCAGATGTTTATTAATAGCGGATATGATGTTTATTAATCATGGATATGTATAATAAGTAAACACGTGCACCTAAAATAAAACTGCCATTCACCTCTCATGGGTGAGAAGGGTGACTGGTTAATGAAACCCTCCAACAGAAACCTTCTGTCTGTGACTGCGTTTGCCTGTTTCTCTCCCAGTCACTTTTGGAGGCTGTGTGAAACACAGACTGGAGAACAGGAATAAAAGGAGAGGAAGAAATCACTGGCTAGATAAACTTCACAGGAGTGAGGACTTGAACATATAAAATACTGTGTGTTTCTGAGAAGTTATTGTCTGTCCTGCAGTGACAGCTTTAAAATACTTTGAAATACCAAGTCCCATTCTGACCACTGCAACTTATTTGACAGAGTTAGGAAAAGCAGTTAAAAATATGTTCAAACACCGCCAGAAGTGATTGAAAGCAGCAAAGCCAAGAATGGGATTAGCATGTGGTACTCTTCACATAAGTGCATATTGCTTAACAGCCTAATCTTCTTACGTGTATAAGAACCACACACTTCCCAGCCCTCTTGAATTACGTCTGTTGTTGTGGCAGTTAACCGAATACCAGGTAAATGTAAAATTCAAGGATCTGCGCATGGAAATGACATCCAAATCATATGCTTTCCAGTATTTTAATCTGATAACTGAATGCCAAATACGGATGGAGTTTTGTCCACTTGTCCATTTTTCTCCTGAATAGCTGTTATTTCTATGCATGGCATAATGGGAGGCAGAAAAAATGTCACAGGGATTTGCTAAGAAATGTGAGAAGTTTCACCCTATTTTCAAGAAATAGGACAATACAAAGAGCATAAAAGATCACGGTCTTTCTCAACAGTTTCTGCTGCTGCTGAGGTTTCTGCCATTTTGCTTGAGTTTGAGGAATTTTCTAAATTGCCTGTCCATGAGCACAGAACAGAATAATGATGCTCATGCTGTTGCCCACACGTAGCTAAGGATGTAGAACTCTCTCAAGTCATCTGCTCTGATTGGGCTTGTCCCATGTGGAGCCAGTAGTTGGACTTGATGGTCCTTGTGGGTCCCTTCCAACTCGGCATAGTCTATGATTCTATGTAACCTGTTTTGTTGTGTCTCACCTCCTGTTTGTCTAGAGAGCAGCTGCTGGTGGTGACCTGGGCTTCAGGTCCAGACTGGCCACCCAAGCCATGTCTCAGGGCCTGTGTCGCTGGAGCTCCTCACATTCATCCTGGACTGGGATTGCACAGGGCAAAAAGTCCTGAGAAATCATTTAGGCTTCCACCCTGATAATAGCAATAATAAGAAATAATGATGTGCAGAGCCATTACATACCATGTTTCCCAGCATGGGCTGCCAGAGAGAGATAACCAAGGAGCAAAACACACGAAATGGGGCATCAGTCACCCACAGGCCTGTGACAGTGGGCACTGCGAGGACCGAAAGGGAAATGGCTGCACCTAGCAGTGCTCTCGCGAGTGTCAGAGTACACCAGGGAAGCAGGAACAAAACATGTGACCAAGTATGGGGGAATCCCATCCAGATCCTGAACAAAATCCCAAAGATGCACCCGAGTGGCGAGGAAAAGGAGACAGGGGTTCTGGCATGCAGGTTTCTGCTTCACTGAGAGTTGAGTATCTCTTGTGTTATGTGAGAAGCGTGCTTAGAGAGTCCTGTCAAGGCCTGCAGGTAGGACCTGCGTCAGCTCTCACATCTCCTGGGGGAGCTGGACTGCACACCAGCCTGCTGGGGAAGAGGAGGACGGGGAAGGGCAGGCAGGGTCCTCCGCAGCCTCTGCAGTGCTGAGGGGCTGGAGCACCTGTCCCATTCGCATCATCTGATGTTCCCCCATCAAAAGGGCTTCCAAAAAGAAAGTTGTCACTATCAGCTGTTGCTCTGACATGGACAGAAATTATCACTTCCCCTTGGTGGCAAAAAAGCATGGCACCCTGCCTCTGCCAGGGTGAACAGGGCTCCCGGGGGCACCAGGGCATCTCTGAGTTTCTGGCTCCAGTCACTTGAAATTTTTTGTGTAGAGGTGTGAGGGAAGTTGTGTGCAAGCTCATGCTTGTAGGTATAGTTGCTGGTGAGGTCGCTGTTGCTCAGCTGAGTGATTGAAATGCTGAAGAGCCTGTAGCCTTATTTGCAATGAACAGCATCCCCACCAACACACTCCCTTTGCACAGGAATTTTTCAGTCCTTAATAAAGATGGGACAAGAAGGTGGCTGATCCAAACAGCTACTTGTGGTTCCAGTTGGTGGGGTTACCATTGGCAAATAGGTCAAGACTGGTTGCACAGTTGGAAGCAAGCACAATTATATAAAACAGCAATTGTCCCCCCTCCGAGGAGCTCCGGTCTCTGGCATTCCTGCTGGGCAAGCCCTGGCACCCTCCATGCCATCACTGCAAAGCAGCAGCCGCAGAGGGAGCTGCTTCGAAAGTACTGAACTTGCTGATGTGTTGCACAAAATGTGGGACATGTACAGGGGAGAAGCAACTGTACATTTTTACCAGCCTTGTAGGCTTAAACCCCCTGGGTGTTACAGTGGAGACACGAGTACTTGGGGGAAGCATACGTTCGAGACATTCAGGGCTATAAATAAAATTCACATCAGACTCAGCACTTGCCTCAATGAAACATTTATGCACTAAAATGCATGATGAAGTTGGATGTGTTGCCAGACTGCCTAGTCTTTCAGATAATCTGGTTTTCCTCAGAATTAATTTTTCTTGTGATGCTTTGCACACAAACTTAGCAGGCAGTAGCTCGCTGCTGACCTGGGCAGTAGGTGTGGAAGAGTTTGATCAGGCAGAACTCTGCTGCTGCTGTCATATGCCTATTTATTCAAAGCTGGTGAACATACAATTTTCTTATGACATTACGACACAAGAAAAACGTCGCCATTTTTACCTGAAGTGGCTAGAAAAAATGGCATTTGCTAAAATGACAGGTCAGCCACCTTAACGCTGAAGAAGAAGGGCTTCCCAAGCAGAGCCTGGCATGGTGCTGCTGGCCACGGCAGCCCTCAAGAGCATTCGGCACCCTTGCGGCACGGCAGAGAGAAGTGGTGGAGTTTCGCTGGGTTTGCAGCCCCCAGCTCCTCTGCCTCCTGCAAAGGGTCATTACAGCTTCTCATAAGAGTAATTGGGCTCTAGAATAGGCTTATTCACTAGTCTGAGCCTTTTTAATTGTGTTTTTTGTCTTTTGAAATCCAGATACTTTAATAAGGATTCAGCAACCGCTGGTTAAGCTTTGCTTGTGCAAGCATTCACAGCATGACAGCTCTGGGCTCTGTCCCTGAGCCTGTAGGCACCTTCCCTGCTCACTGCTCAAATCCCCTCCAGGCTGCATACTTTTTCACACCTTACACCAAATCCCGTTTTCTCTCTGGACCAGGAAAAATAAGACATTATCTTCCCCCAGGTACCTAATGGTAACTCTAATAGAGAAAGAAATAATCTAAAGTTGAGAAACAGAAGGAGCTGGGGAGGGGAAAGGCAAGTGTCTAGAGAAGCAGACGGAGTTGGGGGGGGGAAACCCCTGGATCTATCAAATAAATAGAGCAGAAATCTTTCTTGCTTGGCCTTTGTGTTGTTATTATTAGAACAACCACGCCTGAGTGGACTAAAGCCGCACAACCTTCAAGCATCCACATCCAGCTCTGCTACGGCAGGATCCCTTTTCTGTTTTGCCAAAGGAGGGAGGAAAAATGAATGAGAGGATGTGAAGACGAGAAGAGTCTATAAATGATAAATATGATCAACTGCGATAAAACAGCTATTTGGAAACCTTCAAAAATCTTCTCATGAGAACACCCATTAGCGTATGTCTGTTTGACATTGGTTGTCAGGAAACCAGCCAACGTTAATGGATCCACAGAATGTAATGGAGAATCCATCTAAATGGTCTCTTGTCGTTTTGTCATCCCACAAGACAAAAAAACCAATTACTTTAACTCGGGAATGAAATGAACATGAAGGTTTATATGATTCACTTGTATATTCTAAATTGATCAAAGCACACACTAAAAATGTATTAACAATCTATATATGATGCCTGAAATGCAGCATTTCCTATATCTTTACAGGCTTTTTTTCTCATTCACTGTGGTGTCCAGCTGTTAACAATTTAAGGACTGTAGCTTTACAGTTTCTGTATTGCTTTATTTATTATGCGTGTTATGATGATGCTGAGGGGCTACAGCCACGCGCAGGCTCAGCACTGTGAAAACAGCCTGCAGTGTAAAACACCGAGTGAAAGGAAGCGCTGGCTGGAAGAGATACCTTATCCCCATTTTACAGAACTGAGGCACAGGGGGTGTTAATATTTAACCCAGGGTCTTAGCAGAAGCAGATGGCGAAGCTTTGACTGAACAGGTCTTCTAGGTCTCAGCCCAGTGTTGGCTTCTTTCTTATAGTGGAGGTAAGAGATTCAACCCTGTGCAGAAAATCAGGTGTTCGGTGGTCCTGAAAGCTCATGGTGTGCACCTGCAGTTGCATCTTTTGGCTTCAGCTCCCAGCAGAGATGCCGAGCTCCCAGGAGCCCATGCCAAAAGAGCAAGGGCCAGGAGAGATGTTGCAGGAGCAGAGGCAGTGTGCAAAGGACGTGGAAGGACATATGCAAAAGACAGTGTGCAAGGAATGAAGTGAAAGCGGGTCCCTCTTTTGGCAGGCAATCACATCTGGTAATCCTCTTCATAAAGGGTGCAGGATCTCTCACCAGTTAGCTTTTTCCTTCTCTTTCCCCTTTCCCAAAGGCTTTTCCAGAGCGTCATTGCTCTGAGGT
This sequence comes from Psophia crepitans, assembly GCA_013399095.1. Classification (NCBI taxonomy): domain Eukaryota; kingdom Metazoa; phylum Chordata; class Aves; order Gruiformes; family Psophiidae; genus Psophia; species Psophia crepitans. Next base: position 46,166 of record VWZZ01006227.1, on the reverse strand, counting down.
TGGGATGCTGCTCTTCAAACATCCAGCCTATTTGCATTTGTGGTGGGTTTAGACTTATTTGTCCTTGGGCCAGTGCTGTCCTCTACCCTACCCAGTACTTCTCCCTCCCTCTGAGCTTCTCTCCCACCGCAGGCTGGGAACATTCATCCCCTCATGGCTTTTTTTTACCAGTTTTTTCAGTTATATCCTGAACTGCCTAGAAAATCCACTCCAGCTTTTGAGTATTTTAAAGGACTGTTCAGTTCGGTGCATATTGTGCAATATTTCTCCTTTCTTGGGTGTCAGTGGGCCATATTCCCTGACATGGCGAATCAGAGTTCCTGCAAGGAAAGGCGAGGAGATACGGATGCACGCTGGCTGGGGCCACGGCAGAGGGTACTGTAAGCTTCTTAGTGCCGTATCATTTGAAGATAAGCAATGTATTTGTGCTTTATTTTTCTTCTGGTACAGCACTATGCACATCTTGGCCAGGTTTGCTGGCTGAGGGAGACTTGTTGGGTGGCTAAGAGGTCATACTATTTTATCTGTGAACAGCAACGTGTGTCTTCAACAGCAAGTCTGTAGCAGAATTGTATTAGCTTGGTTTCATTTTTAAGTCTCATGCAAAGTATATTAACCCAACTCCTATTCTTCATATTTGTAAAATGCTGCTGCCAAAGCCAGATGAGCTTCCTACAAGTTAAATTTTGCAGTGAAATCCATTCTAGTCTAATGAAATGTCTGAACATTTCGTAAGTAGGTAAAACTTTCCACTCAGTTATTGAGCTCCATCACAGACAACTACTAGAGCTACAGTCTAGACAGTTTTTTTCAGGGAGCAGGAAGGAACTGCTTGTGCCTGCCGTTTCATTAGCCTCCAGGGTACAATTTCCGATCACAGATATCACATATCCTCAGCGATATAAAGAATAGGTGGGGTATCGTTGCTATCACTTACAAATTTTTGTCCTGAGATGAGCTTCCAAGGAGGCAGTGCAGCTCGAAACAGGATTGGGGCAAGTTAATTTGTGTCTCAGTGCCTTGTCTGTAAAATAGACACAGTGCTTCCTCACCCTCAAGAGGTAAAGGAAATATAAAACTCAGCTCACGATAGTGAGATATTCACTACTGCAGTGGTGACAGACAGACGGACAAGCCATGAAAAGCTCTGTTTGCAATTTGGCAACACTATGTTATTACACTGTTGATAATTTAATTAGTAAATCCTCTCCATGAACACCTAGAGTTGCTGTCATTCATCCTACAAACACCCCACTGTCCATCATTCGTTTCTCACCCCGATGCCATGCCTTGCGCTGACACCATGGCCAGTTGCATGGAGCAGCACTGCGAACATACTGTAAACTGGGAGAAACCCCACCTGCAAAAATCCACTGTGAAGCGAAGCAAGGCTGCCTACTGGACACAGATTCCGGGGTCCCTTCAGTGGTGCTGAAGCTCTGAGAACCTGGACTTCAGCAGGTCTATCACATCTTACCACCACTTCCGTCATGAAACCCACAAAGTTTTGTGAACTGGGGATTTTTTGTTATCAAAGAAACTGATAGTCTGTCAGCATCCTACACATGGCAGCGTGGTTCCTGGGTTTCTCTCCTTGCATCTGCTCCCTCCTCCTTCTTCTCCTACTGTACTTTCCCAGTTCCTTTCTCTATACAAAGCACTGGTATGCCTTCAGCCCGAGTGAATGTTGCTTTGCATTAAAGAAAGCCACACAACCAAAAAGACCAAAGCATCTCCACCAGAGAGCAGCGCTCTGACAGATTGAGTCCCCCTCAAAAAAGGACAACTGCTCCTGCAGTTTGGAGAGTGCAAATGCATGGAAAGTAGATGAGATCCCTGAAACACACTAGTTCCTTGGCTGGAGACAACATTGTTCTGCAGACGTCCTGCCACCAACCCCTTTCTCTGGCTTGGCCTCCCCTTCAGTGGTGTCCCACTCCTCCTCTTGTGGAAGTGGTGAGGGTCCTGCCAGCAAGGGCTGGGGGCTGCGCTTGCCTGGAGTGGTAAAAACGATGTAAGGGGAGAGCCCAGCCGCAAAATACCCATTATCTCTGTGTGCAAGACAGAGATTGGAGAAGGGGACTGGCACACAGGCTGGATCTCTAACACAGAGTTACAAATCCCTGGTAGTATTCTTCATGGAAGAGGGTTCTGGCCATCAGCGTTGTGGAGCACTGTGTTGAGATTGAAGCTGTTTCTGTTGTGCTTGTGGCAGCTCCTCTGGGTTCTTGCTGGTCAAGAGAGATGAGGGCAAAGGAGAGGAGCCCATGGCCAGTGGGGGGACCAACCCAAGGCACGCTGGCTGTTTGGCTTCTAGCTGGGCAGGGAACCCCAGGAGGTACCTCCACCACCCTTCCTCCTGGCTAAGGGAGCCCGCCTGCATCCCGTAAGCAAAACAGCTGCAGCAGCTCCTTGGCATTACAAGAGGAGGTGACTGGAGAGACTTTGTATGGATGCCAGTCAAAGAAGGAGCAAGCTCAGTGCTATAGCTGCTTTATGTGGGCTGCTGACCACTGGTGGGACAAGCCTGCTCTGTGTGGCCAGCCAAGGCAGAGCGCTGGCATATCCCATGGCCCTTCTCTCCTGCTTTGGCCCTTGGAAAGCTGGCTACTGCGTACCCTGAGGCTGGGCACATCTCCCTACTGAGAAATTCTCTCAAACTTTTAGTGGACTTGGTTCGTGTAACTTTCGGAGGCAGACTTCTGGGATTTCTCTGCAGAGGAATTGAAGTGTTCCTGTCCCTCAGAAGTCCCTGTCTATTAAGGGAACCTCTTTTGATAGGTGACAGTTAAAGTCGCTCAGCAGGGCGGGCAGTTAATCTCAGTCATTACGCGCTGGAAGGCAACGAGCTAGCAACCTGTGTCAGAAACTAGCCGTGTGTAAAATGATGTAGTGAAAGAGCATATTGGCAGGAGAATGGGTAAATGTGAGACCCGTTCCTCCCTCTGCCCTTGCTCAAAATGGCACTGTGGGAAGGTTGCGTCGCTTCCTTTTGCTATCTATAAAACTATTATCCCTTTAGTCCATATATTTAACACTGATACCGTATCACTGCACATGCTTCCCTCCATAGAACCATTTGCAATCTGGCAAAAGGGCATTGTCTAAATGCTGAGTGGTATAATGTGGTAGGGAAACACTGAGGAGATAACGGTCGCTGTTATCTGGTGGGAGGAGAGGTGCTGTAACGTCCCTGCTGCTAGTTCTTGGCACTGCTGTTCCAAGCAAGAGCCTTTGCTTTTCAGCTGGGTTGATGTAAGAGAGGCTAGGAGTCTTACCTTGCATTCTGATTTTATCCTACAGCTGTCTCCAACCTGGATGCAGAGAGCAAACTGAGTGTCTATTACCGAGCACCTTGGCATCAGCAAAGAAACATCTTCCTCCCCTCCACCAGACCACCTTGTGTGGAGGAGCTGCACCACCACGCCAAGCAGCACCTGCGAGCCTTGCGCAGAGGTAGGTGCTCGCACACGCTCCGGCTCCACGCATGTGACACCTTGCCATGGTCCCTTCCAGGCAGCAGTGGGGTGCTCAGGCTCAGGCACAGGGCTGTGGGCACTGGTCTCCACTGGGACTTAGGCATTCAGGCTAAGAAATAAAGCTGAAGGTGTACTTTTAGCAGTAGAAAAGGCTTGTGCCCTCTTCGGCTTCTTTATAATTACTAGAGTAGAGCTGAAAAGGACTTTTTACTTTTCCTTTTTACATTCCTTGTTTATATGATTCTTCCCCTCTGCCTTGCTCCTGTGAGACCCCACCTGCAGTGCTGCGTCCAGCTCTGGGGTCCCCAGTACAGGAAAGACATGGATCTGCTGAAGCAAGTCCAGAGGAGAGCCACAAAGTTGATCAGAGGGCTGGAGCACCTCTCCTATGAGGACAGGCTGAGGGAGTTGGGGTTGTTCAGCCTGGAGAAGAGAAGGCTCCAGGGAGACCTAATTGTGGCCTTCCAGTACCTGAAGGGGCCTACAGGAAAGCTGGAGAGGGGCTGTTTACAAGGGCAGGGAGTGACAGGACAAGGGGTGATGGATTTAAACTGAAAGAGGGGGGATTTATATTGGACGTTAGGAAGAAATTGTTTCCTGTGAGGGTGGTGAGGCCCTGGCACAGGTTACCCAGAGAAGCTGTGGAGGTCCCCTCCTTGGCAGTGTTCAAGGCCATGTTGGATGGGGCTTTGGGCAACCTGGTCTAGTGTAGGGTGTCCCTGCCCATGGCAGGGGGGTGGAACTAGATGATCTTTGAGGTCCCTTCCAACCCAAACCATTCTGTGATTCTATGACTCTATGAAAGTGAATATGACTGAATTTTGTGAGCAAAGCTGAGCATTGATGCCAAAAGGATGGAGACACTGAGTGTTTCAGCAAGGCTATCTTGTCTCCCTCCACTAAACGAACGTTAAACAATGCCTCAGATCCAGGACAGATAAGATTTAACTTCCCCGGGGCTAAAACTGAGCTCAACAGAAACTGAGCTGTCCATGTGGCTTTTCCAAGCACGATACTAGAGGAGACTTATGTCCTTGGAGGGTGGCAGCTGAAAGTCAGGTGACATCCCAGACAGCCTGGAAGGTCTGGGGAGGTGTCCCCTCCCCAGGCCAGGGAACATCTCATGACATCACCTAATAAGCTGGAGACCTCCTCCCTCAAAACTGAACCATGCAACACAGGGAGGAAGCGGGAGCAATCGAGGTCATAACCAGATTCCTGCCGTAAAGGGAACTTAGTAGGTGCAAACATTGGGATGGTCCTTCAACAGCACACTACAGGGAAGGCAAAAGATGGGGAAAGGTCAGTTTCCACTGGGAACCTAATCAAGGGAAAATTCTTACCAGGAAGCACATAAAAGTAGGCAAACAAGCCTGTCTTTCTTCTATGCTATACGGAAGGAGAAAATCCATGCAGGTCACCCTTAAAATGTTCAGCAGCAGCCTCCTGTGTTGGAAGTGTTTTGCACCAACAGCTATCATTGCCTTGCTCATTTATTATTGTTATCAGGTTATAATAATAATCAATTACGCGCATCTGCAGAGCATCTGTTCGCTGGAGAAAACGTTCCAATTAATTACTGCATTTGAACCTCTCCACAGACTTCAGCTCAGGAACATGCTGTGGGTGCAGTATGTCTTCATAGCACTGCAAAGAGCGATACAGCTGAATTGCAATCCCAGTAGCGTTGGAGTGGAGCAGAAGCTGGCTTTGCTGTTCCCGGCGGCTCTGCTTTGCAATCGTCCCAGGACCAGGCTGATCTCTGCCTGCCATCTTGTGGGCAGGAGCAATTCTGACAGCGGCGCGGGAAGGCAGCTGTCAGAAAATGCCTCATCATTTTGAAGTTACAAATCTCAGTTTGGGCAACTTCCCGTCCTCTGCGTTTAATGGCAGCGGTGCAGGTTCAGCAGGCAGCTTGGCATGTGCTGCTTTATTTTATTTTCCAAATAACTGCACATATTGGAGTGAAATTACAATCAGAAATTTACCCTAGATATGTTTATTGGATCTCACCTATTTCTTCTATCAGAATTGCATTATCTTTTTATCTATTTAACCAGGAGTAATTAAAACTGAACGATAGATCAGAAAACAGCTATGCTAGCAGCAAACGTTGTTGGCTGAACTGCATAGCTATGTGCATCAGGTGAATCCATCAGCCCCTTCCAGCAGCACTCCATGCAAACAGTAATTATCTGACTGTCACCTAAAATTAGAGACAGGAAGTCTGTGAGCATTGTCCCATTCACTTGGAAGGTTTCAGAGGCTTGGGACTGATGCTGGAAGAGGACTGAATGTTGTAAGCCCATGATGAAGGAAGACTCCTCTGAGCCTGGGGTGGAGAGATCTTGACTTTTTCAGGATGATCTCCTCCATGCCAGGACACGGATCTGCCACTGCAACAACCTTCATCATGTCAAGCCAGTGCTCAGGCCCTAGCACTGCCACGCAGTCAAGGAAGGAAATCCTACCTGGGGCTGTGTTTCCTTCTTTCTCCTTAGAGGGGTATATTTTGTATGGGTAGTGCAGGTGTTACTGCAGCTTGACGTTTCAAGGCAACAGGAGCTGCAGGTTTCCATTGGGAAACAGAACTTGGGTCCCAAGCTCCCAGAAGATAACTCCTTTGTGACTTGGGATGAAGAGTATAAATCCCATTTGGGGAGAATTCAGCTTCGGTGCACACACTGGGGTGCGTTGTACAAGCGTTGCTCTTCTAGGGGCTTGGATGTCCAAGTGCTTCTCCCCTTCGGTTGCAGCTGGGATCATAGGTACCGATCAGTGGAGAAGCAGAGCACCTTCATCTTTGGAGTCCACATCCTGTTCATGTCTCTGTTGTGCTTTTGGTAGAGATACTTATACCTTTTTAACCCTCTGAAAGACTCATGTCTTCTTTCTCCTCCAAAACAGAACATCGAAGCCGAGGTGATAACAGAGAGCAAAAAGCCCAAGGCCCCATCGCTGTGGTGGCTCCCCCCTTTCCTCCCTTCCCCGCAATCTGCAGTCAAAAGAGGCAAGCGATAAAGGACCGGCACTTGCTACGAGTAAGTCTTTCACTACAGCTCTCACACACAAACACGTTACGAGCACTTTGGGACCTAAGTGCGACAGTGCTTCCCACGTGTCCCCTCCCTCACCCCCCCCCTGAGCCTGTGCAGGTACAAGACAGCTGACCTTAAAGACTGATCAGTAACATAACTCAGGTCGCAGCTTCCAGGAGCCAGCCCCAGGGTGGACATTTCCATTGAAAAACCTCTTATTTTCACACATGACCAGCACACGTATGCACTCATTCACACACTCCTCCGCAGTCCTTCGCATTCTCCGCTCCTGCTTTAGGTAGCACGTCCAGGACCCTCCGGTAATTTCAGTAAGTGCTGTAATTTCAGCCCTTGCGTTAGCACTGCCGAGAGCCAGGAGCTCAAGGACTTCGAGTGCTGGCTTGAGGCTCGAGTGGGTGCAGTTAGGCTCAGCAGCACTTCTCCAGCTACGAGGAACTACAGTTGCCATGTATGTATGCAACGGTCCTGTTCTGCAGTGTCTGCCTGCATTTTTTTCTGATGTTTCATTTCTCACACATGTCCTTGCAGCCAGCCAAGCAGGAGCTCCAGCTGAAGATCTAGTCCTGTTTGTCTGTGCTGACTTGCCCCTGCCACACTGATTTTAAATCAAATTAGTGTTGGCTTTATGGTATTTATTGGCATTAAAGGAAATGCGCCCAGCTCCAGAAATTTAACTGTGTCCCTAATTCCACTGGTTTCAGTAGGACTTCAGTACCTCTGTGGCTCAGGATGTTTGACCCATGAAAGTGCCACAGTAGCTAAATTCTGCCCTGCGCTAAGAACCTTTGCATCCCTCAAACCATTTTGAACTCCACAGGTGAGACCTGGATTTGACTTGTAATTGATGCATATACCTCAGTGTAGGGATACATCTGTCCGGCATCTGCAGGTGCCGGCACATTGGCATCTACAGAGAGGCTGCACCAGTGAGCATGTTGTAAGTGTGTAGCTTCTGAATCAACAGCTGCTTAGCTTAAAAATCCAAGTACATTTACCCTAATCCATTATATTAACCATATGGAAATACTGTAAATGGTAAAGGACTCGCAATGTAAAACACCTGCCCAGGGACCAAAACGTCAGCTGGGCAGGCCACAGGAAGAGTTTTGTTTCTCATTTCAAAGTATGAAATGAGGTTTTGATTAGTTTGACTATTCTGGCTTTTTGGCTGCTTATCTGAAAAATTTCAAGGAAAGCATCATCACCATCACTGCAGGCTTTGAACTGGTTAAATTTGCAGGGCTTATGATTCAAATGGAAGAAGCTATCTTGACGTTAAGGGACAGCATAGAAAAGAGTAGGAAGATGTAAAGGAGAAACAGGCTTACCTGCTGCTTCTTTATAAGTCATCGTCAAAGCTAGAGCTGTTGTAGGGTCATTGAAAGGTAAAGGAGAGGTGACCCCACATTATAGATCAGAACCAGTTACAGATAATAGTTCGGACAGTATATTGAACATAAAGTTCTCTTCATTAGCATCAGATGGGGAACGAGGCATGACTTTTGAAATTGCATACTCAGTGGTGAAAGGCCTGAATCTTTGCTGTGTTTGGAAAACAACCAGTGCATTTTAGACATTACTTCCATCTGTGGAACACAAAATAATAATAAATATTGAGCGACCCTCTGAGTCCTGTATTAGTTGGCAATGCTGAACGCAGATGTCTCGGCTTTATCAGCAAGTCCACCTTTTTCTTTTCAAGAGAAAATATTAAGCTTTGTGCCCACCCATTTTGGGCCTTTTTTTGGAAGCTGACCAGGTTCAGTGTTCTCCTGAGGAGGAGCGAACAAGGGCTGCTTGGAGGTTGTCTTCCTATCGATTTCAAGGCATCTGGCAGTGTTCTGCTTTGGAAATTGCAAATACTCCGAGGCCAGAGTACTTCAAAGCACCTGACCCATTTCTTAGAGAACTTCTTGTTCGTGGGGCAACTGTAAAAAGAGAGAACAAGGCAAGATGAAGCTGCACATGGATGCTCTGTCTGGCAGAAGGTTAATCAGAGATTTTTTACAAGACACCGCAACACTGAATAACTAATTGATATTGTGTCAGCCTTCACGCCTTAATGATATCATTACAAGAGGAAGATGAGAACGCTGTTATTGGCTAGCTTGTCCTGTTTGGGATGAGCTTTTTGACATCTGCAAAGGCGTATCTGCTTTGGGGGCAGCTGGTAATGTTTGATATCTGATTCCAGTCGACTGTATCATCTTCGTCAATGAACTAAAGATGTTAAATCCCACAAGAATTTATATTTGTGCCATAGCAGTCTGTTCTGTATTCCACTTTTCTGATGCATTGCAAAGGTGCTGGTGAAAGCAATACTAAACAACAATAAGCTCCCCTCTCTGTTTCTTATAAATTTGGAAAGTGATCAACAAGAACTTGGGAAATTTTTTACAGTTACAGGATCTGGCTCTTCCAAACTGACCATCTAAGTTAAATGCATGCATTAATGTGCTGAAATAAGTGACTTGATTTTGAGAAATGTTCCCGTTACCACTGTGCGGACTGGCAGAACTATCGCTACTGAAAGCTACTGAAAAACAGGTCACCTCTGAGACCAGCCAAGGCTTTCATGTTTGTACATTTTGGCTGCTGTTTTATTGCTACCAATTAGGTGGGTATGAGCTTTTCCAAAGATCTTGTGTATTGTGTAGCAAAGCTAGAGAAAACCAACCACAACAGGTGAAGGCTCACTTTTAAGCATGACTATTTTTACAGGGAGGAAGATGTCAAAGTCCCAGAAATTCCAAGAAAGACCAAATGAATTCAGGTCCAAAGCAACTAATGCCAGTGTAAATGAGTCTGGGCGGACTTTTGGACTGTTGCATCACAAGATCATTTTGTCATGGAGAAGAAGTGGAGAACTAGATATGACATAAGATCTTTTGTGTCCCCAGCAGGACAAGTTTGGAATTAGCTTTAAGTCTACTCTTCTTACAGGAAGTGCCCTGATTTGTCTGATGAAAGGTCCACTTAGCCCAGAGGCCAGAAGGGGGTCCTTCAGGAAAGAGTAGGAGAACAGAACATGGTTATGCTATTTATTGTTCTATGATTTATCCTTCCGGTTTCATACAGAAATTGGTTACAGAGCTCCTGAGCCAGAGATTAAATATAGAATAATAGCCACCAAGGAATATGTCTGTGTTGATTTTGAGACTTGTTTAATACATTTTTCAGTGAATTTGCACCTTGGTCTCAACAGCATTCCATGACAATGACTTTAACGAGCTGTATTTTGTTTGTTTCAAATCTAATTCCTCATAATTTCATCGCCTCCCTTCTAGTTCTTAGACTGTGCAAAACAGCGAGCACTGCTTTGCAGTTCCCTTTCTCCATGCCCCTCTGTTTTGCAGACATGATTTTACTTTCCTATCCATCCCAGTCATTCATTTCTAAAGCTGAAAAACTCTAGCATACTTAAGTCTCTCTCTACACAGAACTACACAATCAAACACATTTCCAAGGATCATTCATTCAGGCATTTTTGTCAATGGGAAAAAAAAAACAATCTGAAAAGAGCGTGAGGAAGGTATGGGCTTGGAAAATGAGGGAAATATTCCTTACACATGTTCCCATGACAACCCTGCCTGTAGCACTGCCGAGGCCAGTCACCGAGTGTGAAGATGCTGTGTCATTCCAACTGCATTTCAGCCTTCTCTTTCATTTTCTCTGCATTTTTTTTCTTTCTCTGGTTTCCCCAAGTCTGTCCAAGCAGGCTCAAAAAGCTCAGCGCTCAAGTTCAGAATGTCGTGGGATCACACTTTCTCAAACCCATCATGGCACAGCTGTTACAATAAAATAAGGGAGACAGAGCAAGGAACCCATAATATTTGGAAATTCACACTCACAATTGCACAAAGTTCAGTGTCAGTTTGTTCATAGTTATACTCTGAGCAGAAATCTAAGGGGCAAGAAGCAGGAGGTTTTTTTCCAGCCAGGCTTTGCCTCTCCCTGAGACCTCTGCTAGAGCAAATGTGAAGACAAAATGATGCATCGAGTAATTTTATTCCATCTCCCTGGCATTTCAAAAATATTCCCTATGGTCTGCCTTAGCATGCTTTGTACAGCAAAGGGAAACACAACTCAATGTACTAACTTTCGCACTGTTTTGTGCTGAAGCCATATAAAGCCTCATTAAAAAATAAATGAGTTAAGGACCAGGCACGAGTTGGACTATGCACTTTCTGTGTGCAAATCCTGCCTGTGGCTGTTAGAAATAAAACTTGCCTGATGTTACTCATCAGAATGAACTTGCAGAGCACTATTTGTGCAATGAGCCTAACACCTACTACCCTGTATCGTGGGATGATTATTTTGTACCTTTGTCTGCTGGAATGCCATGTGTGGTATGGCTTCTGTCAGAAAGCACGTCTTATATGTGTCTTTACCTTGTCAAAATATTGGATCAGTACATTAATTGTTAAAGGATTCTCAGTACTTTAACAGATTGCATTTGTGATGCTCCAAAAGAAAAGCAGATAAAACAAAACTTGAGGAGAATGAAACGTATGGAAGTATAAACATTGGGAGCAGGCAGGTGAGCAGGGCTGTGTTTTGCAGCAGAAGTAGCACAGTCCAAAGTATTCCCTGTGTTTTCAGCATCAGTCGACTGCGTAAGAAAGCTGCTGTATAGCTACGAATGTTAATTTCTAATGAAGCAGTCAGCTGTGCTCTGAAACCACTGGAAGGCTGCTAACCTTTTATTAGTATTTCTTCTCCTTTTAGCAGACCTTTATTTTTTCCAACATGTAAATCAACACCATTTTCTCAAACTCCTGTGAGTTAATGAAGGAGCAGGCTCTCAGTTTTACAGGCAGAGAAAGGGAGACAGGGAGGTTTCACCCAGGGCCACAGAAGGAATCAGTACTCGTTTCACATGAATGTGGGATTAAACACTCGTCCATGGTTATTCTACATGTTACCTTTCCAGTATGTGAATGTTTGCTTTCAAATGTGAAGTATTGTCAATACGTACGTAGTATTTCTGCGCTCACGGAGGATGAAAGCATTCCATGTGTTCTGTTTGCTGTTGGAAATGAACCATATATTAAGCCTGCGGATGCTGAAGCTACATGCTAAAGCTCTGCTTGGGTGAACATCACCCACTTTATTAATAAGGTCATCCTGGGAAGGAAATTTCTGCCTATAGAGGCCTGAAGTCAGAAATAATATTGATCACTTATGCTTTTTATTAGTTGCAACTATTAGGCAGCAGGAGTCAAAAATAATCCTCTGGACAGCACTGCTGTGCTGCTAGCCACCTCCTGCCCTGGCCAAGGCTGTGTCGGCACTGCCAGCACTGCAGTGCCCTGTGCTGCTGGGGCTTTGACTCAGCCACCGAGAAGTCTTGTGAGGCAACACCTTGCCTACGTGGTCAAACTCCACTGAAGGGAGAGTAATCAACTCAGCCATGCCTAAATTTGACAAACATGTTGAGGATAAATGCTCTTGATGAAGCTTTAGCATTCTCAAGGCATCTTTAATTACCTGAAGAAAAATTAGTTCTTTATTCTTGGTTTTATGGTTTTTCCCGTTCAATACACCCTGTGCACTGACTTTGAAATCCCAGTATCTCCTGCAACGCTATCCTATAGGTAAGGCAGGCTAGGTATAGGATTTAACGCAAGTGATGCTTCTTGTACCAGTCTTCCCTTATATCTTGAAGATCCCAAACAACAGTGGCATCCCAAAGCTTTGAGGGATGGAACACAGTAGAGGGGCTGAAGTGGCATTTTTGTCCTGTTATTGGCCCATTCATTTCCTCCTCCGGATCCCAGCTCTGGGACAATGAATGGGGCAGGACCATAAATTGCCAGGCTGGCAAGTTTGTCAGCTGCTAAATTGCTTCTTTGTCACTGCACTGATGGGGTTTGAGATTTTCATTCACTGAAAAGGTGAGTCCTGTGTCCTGACTTATGTACCTGCAAGTACCTGGGCTCCTCCTAAAATCAGGGGGGAAAGTATTGAGGTGTACTTCACCTCGCCCTGAGTAAGGTGCTGAAGGAAGGTGAGCTGAATGGCTCTGCAGCAGTGCTGCTTTCTCTTTCTCTATAGAGGAAGCCTTGCAGAATAGTTCAGACTTGGACATCTGACGTTTTTGTCATAGTGCACAGAAACCAAAGGCTTCGACGCTGAAGAGACACAGAGCACTGAGAAATCAGACCACGTGCATGCACGACCAAGACTTGTACTGCAAAGCAGTTTCATGAGCACAATGGCACCTCTGCAAGTGAAGTTGATGGGATAGCTCAGAAAATAAACACGCTCACATTTTTGGTGACTGCAGAATAAATCCCTGTTCAAGCAATTACGCACCAGTTTGGTTTCAAAGCAATCTTAGCCCATTAAAGAAAAATGCCTATTTAAAGTATTCTGGCTTTGTATTTAACAGATTGATTATCACCGTTGCTGTTTGCCAAGCACGCCCACACAAAAGAAATTCACTTTCAAAACTGCCTAACTGCAGATTTGCCATCAGACCAGAACAACCTTGAGTATATAATAATAATTTCTTGCTTAATTACGTGTTTACTCAGGACATTTAGAGATATTCTGTTCTTCTGAGTGAATGAGAACATTTGAAGAGCAGCAGCTCTCTCTTCCCCAGCATGGAGATGTTGAAATGCTCAGGCTGCTGCTGTATCCCAGTGTTCCTCAGCTGTCCAGCAGCAGGCATCACGTGGGAATAAGCAGTAGGTGACCTCAGGACCCTTTGGCGAGGTAGTGGTGGCAGTGGTTTTCTCATGAGCACTGCTGTGACAGTGGGAGCTGAAATTCTGCTGGTCAACTTCATATTTGTCCTACCTCTTCATGGTAGGAACCTACCTAAGAAGTTTGTCCAGCCATGCTTAACTGGAGTGTTTGTCACAACAATGTTGGCTGTGGGTACCTGTAACCGGATGGGTGATTTCTCAGAGGAGTCATGCAGCGCAGCACACAGGGGAGATGGGAAAGCCCTGCACTGACAGGACAGACAGATGCCTAGCCGGACCTTGCTTGAGGCCAAAGTCAAGGTCCTGCTGTTTCTCCCAGGGAGGTTTGCCCCTGAGCAGCTCGTGCAATTATCTGTGCTTTGAACTCAGGGCAGGAGGTCCCTCCTGTCCCCTTCTTCTTGTGCACTAAGAGCACCATAGGCCTTTGTGGGACATTTGCGAAGAGTTTCATATCCCAAACTCTTGTCACTACAGCAGCATGTCTCTCTCCCTGCCTTGACCTTCCCCAGAGATCCTCCAACACCTTCCACGAGGAAGCTGAATTTCAGTTCAAACCCTGGTCTAGTTAACTGCAGTCAGTCTGCTCAGAGCAGATGACTGGAAACTCAGGCGGAGGACCAAGGGTGAAATCACCCTTGTGTGTCTGAAGAGTAGACTTAACTGGTTGATGTATTCCATATGTCTGCACCCTTTGTGGCGCATACAGAGGTGTTTGTCCTGCAATAAGGACTTTTCCCAGCTTGGGAGAACTGGTTTTGCACTGATCCAGGTAGAAACTAACCTGCTGGAAATGTTAACTGGGAACAGCACCTCTTTTGATTTCCCACCTCGGCTCTCCTGTAAGGCTGATGGGCAGCTCATTTGGAGGCTTTCCTTGGCTTTAGTCCTGCACATGGGACCAGAGCAAAGCAGGAGGTGCTGTGTATCTAGGAAGAGAGTAGGGCAGGACAGAGAATCAGGCTTTTGAAGACTCACCAAGGCTTCTTCTTTTTTCTTTNNNTTTTTTTGAGAAAGGAGACCATATAATGCAGTCTTTCAAACTCAAGGTTTGTGGTTCATCCATCATGGCAGTGTTGATAATGATTGGGAGGAAAAAGGCTCATAGGATTATTTGGCAGGTCAGCTAACTAATGCAGGGGAAGATAATAACCCCCACCAAGAAACACTTGCTAGAGCTTTCCAGTGTTATCAACAGACCTGTTTTCTTTGTCTCCTTTTTTTGTTTTATTTTCTATTTCAAAAGAGGTCATCCTTCATTCCTTGGTTTTGAAAACAGGACATTGCAACAAACCAGAGTTTCCGCCAGAAGAGGGTTTCGGAGGTGCAGAGATTCAGCAAGACCTTCTGGACATCACTGTCCTTTCAAGCGTTATAAAAACTGACAAAAAGCCAATTGGCTGTTGTCACTCTTGATACAATGATTGCAACCTTAGAGATGTAATGATAACATCAGAAAACCTTAGCAATCCATGTATTTGATAAATTACCTTCAGGAACATCATAATTTATATCCGTTGCTTAAATACCTCATGCAAAAAAATTCCCTTATATTATTAAATAGATCATTTATAATGTAATTGGATAAGTACCTTGCGCTGCTTCAGCTCCAGGCAGTACACAGTTTGAGTTACCAAATCAATACAAGGCATTCTTGGGACAACTTAAGCATGTCCGTACAAGGAGGTTGAACCAATTTCACTGCAGTTTTGTCTAATCTGAGCCAGCAAAATCAGCACAGACTTCACAGGGCTCCGAACCACTCTGTGGGCACAGCTGCTTGAGCTGCATTTTGTAGAGAAGTAGCCCGTTCTGGGGAACAAACCCCTCAGTAGGAAATAGGGTGGAAATCTCAGCCTGTTTTGCCTCTGATGCTAGTTTATCCAGACAAAAATGATGTGCTTTTACCAGAAACATTTTGTGTATGCTTTGAATTTTAATTTTTTTTTTTTTTTTTACATTTCACATTTATAGTTTAACAGCACCCGTTCGCCCTCCCCCGTTGAGTGTTGCCACATGACCCCCTGGAGTAGAAAGGTACTGGAAAAACAAGCAATCCTCAACTAACAGCCCTGTCTCAGCTCTTCTCCCTCCAGATCCTAACCCTTCCTTCTTGCTTGCTTTTCACTTGCTAACTTTACTGCGCTAAAAGAAGCCTTTTCTGTTTTGTCAGTAAAACACAATAAAGACTTTTTTTTTTCCCCCTCTTTCATTCTTCACCTTGTATGGGTTTCAGGAGCTCGTGGCGATGAGGCCACCTCCTCCCATCACCTCCTTTAAAAGGCTTGAAGCAGGACACACTCCATAGAGTTAGTGATTGCATTTCATTCTCTTGCAATGTTTTTTGCCAAACTGCCCCTTTTCTTCTTCTTTTTCCTGAACGGTAAGAAATTGTTCGGGCAACGCCAGCACAGCAGCGGGTATTTATTCTCTGGCCATTTGGTGATGCCACTGTTTGGAGAGGAGGAGCTCTGGCAGCCAGGGTCACTTTGCCAGCTTTGTCCAGCACTTCATTGTCATCCAGGGGAGGAATCGGCAAGGACTGCAGCCTGTGTGTGTGTGCCTGTGTCTGTCTGTGTGTCTGCGTGCGTGTGTGCAAGGGTGTCGGGGGTTTTTTTGCATGCATGCATCAAACTTTTGGGAGGGGGGAGTTACCTAGGAAACAAAGTCTTTTGTGCTTGAAGTTTATATGAGCTATTCACGTCTGCCGGGGATCGGCACAAAAGCTGCAGGCAGAAAGAAGGCTGCGATGGTTGACTGAGATCCTGCGTGGGAAAAGGGGTTTTTCTGCGGGCGGGAGGAGGAGGAAGCGTGTGTTGTCTTGGGTCTGGGGGTGCTGCAGGAGGTGACGCTGGTGAGGTAAGTAAGTGCCCTCCAACAGTTTAAATAGTAGCTGCCGAGTTACAATCTTAAATGCTTTTGGGGCCGGGGCGTAAATGCTGTTTGGCAAGCTTGAGACGGTTAATTCCCCCGGGATTTGTGAGGAGCCTGGGCGGAGGAATGGCAGAAGTACAATGGCAGCCCAGGCGTGATCCTGCGGTGTTCAACACCCACCCGCTCAACGCCCTGCCAAGGAGCCGGAGAGCAGTATTTTATCTTCACTCTGTTTGCTACCGAAACTAAAACTGGCAAGTCAAGTGTAAACAGCAGACATGAGGGGGAAGGCTGGTAGTTAAGCAGCTGGGAATTCGGGACTGAAGAAAAAGCCAGCCTGAAAGGGATTGCGCTTCATTTTTAAAAACCAAGATGCAGACAGATGTCCTGGGCTGGCTGAAGAGTTGTCACAGCTTGTAGAAGAATGTATTAATGGAAAAGGGAGGGAAATTAGGCAGAAAAAGGTAAGTGTTTCTCCCCTTCCATACCTTCCGAACAAAACAGAAACTTTTTTTTTGCAAACAAAGAGACCCCCAAACACGAGTTGGTCGCAGCAGCACATGAAAATGCGCTTAATCTATTTCTTTTTTACTAGATGAAATCATAGCAGCTTTGCAAGACAGGTGGTGTTGGGGATTTGTTATTTCTTCCAAAAGAAAACAAGCCATCTGTGTTTCTTCCACACAGTTTACTTTTCTCTCCATTTCTTTATCTTCTATCTAGTGCTTCTCATAGCATGCTGTAAAAATGTGCATGGTTTCTAAATAACCCTTTGAATTTCTTCTGGTGGTGGGTACTCTTCTGTTTGGCCACTGTCCTCCCTGCCTCCCCCCAGCACTGCTAACACCTGCCGCTTACCACCGCAGCGCTGCTGGGCGGCCGTAACTTCGGTCTGCTCGCGGTCTGAGTTTGTAAAAATGAAATGCAAATGGTTTTCTGAAGTACGGAGGGGTCGTCTTTAAAACTTTGGGCCTTCTGATGCTTGTCCTGAAATGAATGGTTATACGAGGCCAGTCCTCGCTAGTAATTAGCGGACTCGGGTGTTCAAAAGGTTGCGGATGCAAACGAGGGCCCACACGTCTAACGCTGGTGGTAATTGAGGGCCATGCTTGCAACGGCTGCCCACGAATGCAGGACGTGCCCCTTCTGATGGAGGAGATGCCCCGTGAATGTCACTGTGAATATGCTGACTCGTTCCCAGTACGTTGAGGTATTTTTCTGCTATTAGCAGGATGTTATTTTTCCATTGGAGAACAGGTTGTGCTGTGCGACTTAGCTAGAACCGTTCCTCCTCACATCCCTGTAATTGATTCCTGATCTGTGTGTCTGCTTTGTTTCAAATTTAGCCTGAGTGGGAGACACTGATTTTGAATGTATTCATTTGCAGTCCCATCCACCAGAGGATGAAGATACAGATGTCATGTTAGGGCAGAGGCCGAAAAATCCAATACATAATATCCCTTCTACACTGGATAAACAAACCAATTGGAGTAAAGCACTACCTCTCCCAACTCCAGAGGAGAAAATGAAACAAGATGCCCAAGTGATTTCTTCTTGCATTATCCCCATCAATGTCACTGGTACAAATCTCTTCTATTTCTTTTTGTATTTATTGCATGGTTCGAGGGAGGTCAAGTACTTATTTTGTTTAATTTATTTGAAGTCACGGGATTGTGCAGTCTGGGGGCAAAGACCCTAGCTTGAGGATTTAGTTTCTGGAAGGCAGTGGGCTAAATTCATCCCTCATGCTTGACCGCTGGAGTCGCCGAAGCCGCATCTAGGATTAATTTGGCCCATATACAGTGTAACATAACACCGGTTCCCTGTATAAACAATGTACTTTTGTTGTGTATATAGCCTACATCTGTGCTTACAAAGACCTCAAATAACTTTCTGAATGTAGCTGACTGAAATAATGCAGAAAGCGACCAAAATTAATCATATGATTATCATGTGTAGCAGGAGGAGAGAAACTAGAGAATGTAGGCTACTATTTGCAGTGCTTTAAACATGCGAGGCATGACTGTGTAGCATGCAAACCATCGCTCTGAGATCTCTTTACATGCAGCTATGCTGAAGGTACAGTAATGGCATTTTTTCTTATTTCTATAGCATTTGGATACATTTGACTAGATTTATTTGAAGGAAAATTTGTTTATAGAAGCAGCAGGTATATCACTCATTAAATGTGATAGATTGCCTATTTCCAGAACCAAAATCAGGCTGTTTTTCTCTTTCTCTTCTTCTCTCTCTCTCCTTCCAGAGGGCTATGGTAAACATAAAAGTTGATCTGAGTTTTCCTCAGTAATATTTCACACCAAGTTTTGATTAATGTAAGAGCATAAATTGGGCTCCCTTCCACGGTTATAGACTT
Organism: Psophia crepitans; assembly: GCA_013399095.1. NCBI lineage: Eukaryota > Metazoa > Chordata > Aves > Gruiformes > Psophiidae > Psophia > Psophia crepitans. The sequence continues at coordinate 27,667 of VWZZ01006227.1, read as the reverse complement.
GAATATAAACTATCAGGAAGGAAAGCAGGGAGCTTTCAGTTAGCCTTCATTCCCCAGAGAAAATATTTGTATTTAATTCTATTTTCCCGGTAACTTGGGGTTGGGGAGGAAGTCACAGCCCCTCACATCCCGTTGCTCTTTCCCGTGTCTATCAGTGGTGCCCAACCTTCCTGCAAGACGGGCTGCGGGGTTCACCACGGTGCTGGGGGGCTGTAAGCCCACAGGCCAGCTTCAGCCTCCAACCGAGGGGCTCTGGGCTTTTGGGCTCACAGCACGTCACGCTGACAAGTCCCCATCCGCTCCTCCATCAGCTGCGTGAATCCTCCTGGTGATGCCAAAGCAGTCCTCGTTCCCACCCACCCCAGCAGCGGAGCTGACACTGCACAGTGCCACCAGCTCTGCCCACCCGGGGAGGTGGCAGCCAGGAGTGGGTGTCCCCACCACCGGGACGGTGCTTCTGGCCAGCCAGGGCCCCACGGGAGGAAAGGCGGCAGGCCAGCAGAGCTGCCTGCATAGACCCTGCCGGACTGGAGGGTGGGAGCCGGCGGGTGGAGGTGGCAGGTTGGGCACTGCTGATAGAAATCCCCGTGTAAAGGCACAGACAGCGCGGCACGTTTCCGTGAGGTAAAGCTGGTGTGAAAATGATGCTCTTTGTAGATTCAGGATAGGACCCTGCCTGGTGTAAGCTTTCTGACACGGCTAACGCCACCTAACGCAGCTCAGAGGAGAGTTAGGTCTGGGACCAATGTTAACTTTTCCAGTAATAGCCATTTTTGCCTAGACTCCACCTGCCATACATTGGACCCAAATTTCCACTGATCAGTTTTACAGATCAAGAATGGTATGTAATCTTCTGGATGTTTATGTGTATCATTCTCATTAGCACTAATGGGAATAGTTTGTATGCGTCACGGGGAGGATATGCCCTCTTCCACTTTCCTCTCAGAGATGACCCCCGTGCATCTGGCGCACAGAGCATGTTTGGCTAACTCACAGTTGCTGGAAAACCAGCAATGATGCTGATTGATTATTTTTTTTGTTTGTTTCAAATAGTTTGCTTTCAGTTCTCTGTTTCTGTTTTTTAAACTTCTCCCAACCCTGAGAAATGTTCACTTTTTTGACAATGACTGTTGTTGGAGTTTATGGCACTTTCGTTCCATATTAAAGAAAGTTCTTCCTCTGCTTATTCCAGGGGCATTGGTGGTTACAGGACATCTGTCTGAAGCCTCTATTTCACTGTAGTAGATTTCAAGAAGAACTTTTACAAGAAAGTTACTTTTTAATGTTTTACATTGTTATGTAGTGTAATATGTACGTGTATGTCTGTGTATAATTATGTTTTCTATAATTATACGCTATTAAAATAGAGCTTCTTATCAGGAATTTTTTTTTCCTTTTGTTTGGTTTAGTTTGTTTGTTTTTCTTAAGATTACAAACCACTGTACCAGTGATCCTTCTGTTAGTGTTTTTATGGACCTGGCACATTTTTTCCAACCTGTCCCACATCAACTTTAGAGAGCATGGGCGTACAGTTGTGCAAAAAGCCAGAGCAGATGGACACTGGCTTTCTGGTGGGACTCCTTTTAGCTTTATTTTGGCAACACAATGTAAAATAACAAAGCGAAAGACATTTCCCTGTGCTAATGCCAAGGAAACATAAAGAAAATGAGGAATTCTTGCCTATTCTGTGTGACTGTGGCTGTAAATAAGTGTGCCCATGGGCTCCTAAATCCAAACTGAGGATATTGATGGGCTCTGTGACCCCACTCTCAGAGTTTCACTCCTGTGCATCCTGCCGTGTGCTGAGCACTTGAGGAAATAAGGTCACTTACTGATGCACACAAATAAATAGCAGCTGCCCGTTTATGTCACCTTTGGCCATGTGTGACTGTCACAAAGAATGCTCTCTAAACTTGGATGGGGACTTGGCCCCATTTTAGCTGTCTCCTTCCTTTTTGAAATGGTAGCCCCCTTGGCATATTGGTCTCCTAAGAAGCACCCAACTACCGCAATATGGTGTTATAACCTTAAATTGTTTTCTTACGCTTAGTTGCTTAAGATAAGTCAGGCTATAGCTGAACAGATTACTCTTTGCAGACAAGTTACTGTCATTGTCCCTGTGACAGATGGATAAATAGCTATAAGAAAGAAGCCCTGTTACCAAGAGCTCTCAACTCTATTTTCCTTCCTGATGTTCTTTTCTTTTCTTTTCTTTTCTTTTTTTTTTTTCTCCTTCTGTTATTTTTGGCAGACCAGGCTGCTGAGGGGGAGCTGGAATTAGATGTAAAACTGTGATATACTGTGATATAATTTACATAAGAGCTACATAAGGGCTCCCTTATGTTTATTCACAGGCTTAATCCAAGCTCACATACCTCCACTGTGTTCCAGCCATGAAAATTTGTTTACTATTTCTAAAGGCTAATGAGACCTATTTATGGGTTGCAGGAGTTGGTTTTGACAGAGAGGCTAGTATACGCTGCTCTCTTGTTCATTCACAATCTGTACTACAGCGGAGACGAAAGTTGAGGAGGAGGAAAACCATCTCTGGCATCCCCAGAAGAGTGCAACAAGAAATAGGTGTAGTATAAATACAAATCTTCCGTAGATAGCTTTCTAATCAACTTAAATTGCAGAGATATGAGCTGGTAGCCAGCCTTCCAAAGAGATGGAAGTGTAAATGCGTGTGGAGTTTGGGAATGATGTGGTTTGTTTCTTTTGATTTACTACAGTAAGCAAAGCTATATTACTCCATATGGCCTTGACGGACCGGGGGCCTTACAGAGTAATATAGATGTACGTGTTCAGCTCTTATTGTGTAAATGTTAATCAGTTCTTTTTATTTTTCCATTTTATTTCTGTTATGAACCCATAGTTACGTGCATAAAAAGTAACTAGATTAAGTGAAAGTTTTTTCTTGCGTGAGAGGAGCTTAAGGTAAAGAACTGACAGATGTTGCTCAGCAAAGTGATGATGAGCTGTCACAACAGCCGGGTAACTCACTCAGATGAGCAGTTGGATATCCGCCTTAGAGACAGCTGCTGGTACCCTACGGGAAACTTTGTTAAACATTCCTTTTGTTTATCACGCTCGTCCTCGATTCCTTCCTTTCATTCTTTATTACCAAGGATATTTGCCCAAAATAAAGTGGCCTACCTCATTTTTTTGTCCCGGGTAAATTAGGAGCAACTCTGTTGAGGCCAAATCCAGTGTAAAATTGGTATTAGTCCAAAACAAAATTAACAGGATCATTATTTCTTAATGTTCATCTGCACCTGAAGATATCTCTGGTACTTCGGTCCGTTGCCGTTTAACTTGAGGGGAAGCAGAAGGAATGTGTTTATCATAGGGAATAAGCAACCAGAGAACCTATGAAAGAAACATCCTGTTGCCTTGCAAATATTCTTGGTACTAAAGAAGCAGATAATGGAAATTCTGTGAACAGACAGGTAGTCAAAAATAGAATTACTTTTAGAAGCTCACGGAGTGTTTTGTCCAGCAGCCACTCCTGAAAACCGCCTTTAACTAGCCGAAATAGATTGACAAAAACTGAAAATATTTATCTTAATATTTACCACAGCTCCGCGTGAGATCACATTGCAGAAATAGGAGAACTGAGATCACATTGCAGGACTAGGAGAATTTCCCCACCTCACCGGGATGAGGTCTGCCTTATACTCTTTATAGCAAAGTTAAATTTGGTCCAATGCTCAGCAAGATTAAGAAAGAAAGAATGCAGCAGATAATGCTTCTTGGGTTGCTCCGCGGGTCGTCTCGCGCCAGGAAAGGTGGAACTGTCTCCCACTCACCCAGCTTTCCGTGTGTCCTAGATTCAGACGAGTCGCCGGTGGCGAGAGAGCGCAATGTGACGGTGCATGCAAACCCGGACTTCTCCGGCTCCGGCAGCAGGAGGTCGGGGACCCGGGACTCGGAGTGCCAGACAGAAGAAATCCTCATAGCCGCTCCTTCCCGGCGGCGGATCCGCGCCCAGAGGGGACAGAGCGTTGTCGCCTCCCTCTCCCACTCTGCCGGCAACATCTTGGTGCTGGCAGACAACGGGGACGCTGTCTTCGCTGCTGCTGTCAGCAACCGCATCCGCTCGCGCAGCCTTCCTCGCGAGGGCGCCCGGGCCAGCGAGGGCAATCAGGATGCCACCACCAAGAGTGCAGGGTATGAAGCGGAATGCTTCCTAGCCAGCCAGGAGAGGATCCCAAAACAGGGGAAGGAGGTCTTGAGCAAGCAGGGTTCACAAGAGCACCAGCCCATCGGCTTAACTTGTCCTCAGCACCTGCACAGCCCCGAACACAGCATTGGTGAGAGGGGGAGGTCACGGCTGTCAAGGATGGCCGATTCAGGCAGCTGCGAGATTTCATCCAACTCGGACACCTTTGGGAGCCCCATTCACTCTATCTCCACAGCCGGAGTCCTGCTCAGCAGCCACATGGACCAGAAAGATGACCACCAGTCTTCCAGTGGCAACTGGAGTGGGAGCAGCTCCACGTGTCCCTCCCAGACGTCCGAAACCATTCCTCCTGCCGCCTCCCCTCCGCTGACTGGCTCTTCGCACTGTGACTCCGAGCTGTCGCTCAACACCGCTCCCAACGCCAATGAGGACTCCAGCGTCTTCATCACAGAGCAGTTTGGTGACCACGTGGACAAGGTCAGGGGCCACAGGGCAAGCTCCTTCACCTCCACTGTGGCAGATTTATTGGATGACCCCAACAACAGTAACACGAGCGACAGCGAGTGGAACTACCTGCACCATCACCACGACGCCTCCTGTCGCCAAGACTTCAGCCCCGAGCGCCCGAAGGCAGACAGCCTGGGATGTCCCAGCTTCACCAGCATGGCCACCTATGACAGCTTCCTCGAAAAGACCCCCTCTGACAAGGCAGACACGAGCTCACACTTCTCTGTGGATACCGAAGGATACTATACCTCCATGCACTTTGACTGCGGACTCAAGGGTAATAAAAGCTATATTTGCAACTATGCAGCCGCGGGCTCTGAGAGCGGCCAGACCGGGAGCGTGACCTCCAGCCTGGCTGACTGCAGCTGGCAGGAGTGCATGAGCCACAGGAGGCAGGGACGGCAGAGCATCTCACTGAAGAAACCAAAGGCAAAGCCAGCCCCACCAAAACGCAGCTCATCTTTGAGGAAATCGGAGGGCAGCACCGACCTTCCTGAGAAGAAAGAACCAAAGATCGGCAGTGGGCAGCACGTCTCTCACACCGCCAGGGAGATGAAGCTGCCCCTTGAGTTTTCAAACACACCTTCCCGCGTGGAAGGCCCCAACCTGCCAGCCAAGCAGGAACTCCCCTGGGTGAATCAGGGCGACGGCGGGTTGAAAGACACCCAGTTCGACACCGCCGATATCCCCTCCTTTAAAGATGAAGGTGCTGAACAGCCTCACTATGCAGACCTCTGGCTTCTTAACGACTTGAAGTCCAGCGATCCTTACAGGTCCTTGTCCAATTCGAGCACCGCTACGGGTACTACAGTCATAGAGTGCATCAAGTCACCGGAGAGCTCTGAATCCCAGACGTCCCAGTCCGGGTCACGAGCCACCACCCCATCCCTCCCCTCCATGGATAATGAGTTTAAGCTGGCCTCCCCTGAGAAGCTGGCAGGGCTAGCCTCACCCTCCAGCGGGTACTCCAGCCAGTCGGAGACGCCCACCTCTTCCTTTCCGACTGCTTTCTTTTCGGGACCCTTGTCTCCAGGGGGGAGCAAGAGGAAGCCAAAAGTACCGGAGAGGAAGTCCTCGCTGCAGCAGCCGCTCTCGAAAGACGGCACCGCCTCGGTGAGCAAAGACCTCGAACTTCCGATTATACCTCCTACTCACCTCGACCTAAGTGCTCTTCACAATGTCTTGAGCAAGCCCTTCGCTCACAGGCACCAGCTGCATGCCTTCAGCCACAGCAAGCAGAGCGCAGTCGGGGAAGCCCTGCATCCCAGCCCTCCCTCTGCCCTTGCCATCACGCCCTCTGTTCTCAAGTCTGTCCACCTCCGGGCGGTCAACAAGCCTGAAGGAGGGAAACAGAAAGGCAGCGCCCCAGACCTGCTCTGCATACAGGAGACCGCCTTGATGGCGACGGATGTTTCTCCAGGCAAAATGAGGCCGCTCTTAGCTAAAAAACCAGTATCGCGCCAGTATTCCACAGAGGAGGCCATAATGTCATACATTGATGCTTCCCCAGCAGAAGGAGGCCCCGGAAAGCCACCTTTGGAGAAAAGCTCCTCTTTCAGTGGGCAGAATAGCTGTGAGCGAGAAGCTCTAACTTCAGCAAGTGTGGGTCTGGTTGACATCAAGCCTCTGAAGGACCAAACATACCTGGCCGCTGAGCACTTGCCAGAAAGCGCTCTGAATCAGGTGTGCACCATCTCCACGGATGGGTTTCAGAAGGGCTCAGCTGTCCTCATAGGTGATGACGAAGCAAAGAAACCCAGCCATGGAGCAGAAATGGAGCACGACCTTCAGCAAGTGCAGGCTCAGCAAGAGCTGTCTGCAGGTGGTGAGGGAAGGCTGGAAGCTGGGCCTGCGGGTGAAAGCCCAGGTCAGGCTGAGGGAGCAGCCGTCAGTGATCAGCTTAAGCACCAACCCGATGTAAGCCACCATGTGCCTGGGAATATCAGCTACGAAGCGGAGACAGCAGCAGTGAATTCACTCGTTGAAGTGAATTGCAAGCAGGAAAATCATATCGCATCAGGTATCCCAACCAAAAGTGCCTCTGATGACAGCAGGGCAGATGAGACGGCGGGCAGCGCAGACGAGCCTTCGCTGAAAGGTGAGTTGTGAACTCTTTCTGTGTTACACCCAACCACGCAGTTTTGGACATGACTGGTGGTGGAGTCAAAAAGCAGGCTGGAGGTGCAAATCAGTGTGCCTCCATAGGTTTAAATACAGAGTCCCCCTGACCTGCTAGCTGGCCAAGGCAGACCAAAGATATTTTATGCTTTTCCAGTATATTCAGGGTTTATTTCTCTGAGGGAAGACCTTAACACTGTCTTCAACTACCTGAAAGGAGGTTGTAGCCAGGTGGATGTTGGTCTCTTCTCCCAAGTAACAAGAAATGAGATGAAACATCCTCAAGTTGCACCAGGGGAGGTTTAGGTTGGATATTAGGAAAAATTTCTTCACTGAAAGTGCGGTCAGGCATTGGAACAGGCTGCCCAGAGAGGTGGTGGGGTCACTGCCCCTGGAGGTGTTCACAAAGCATGTATACGTGGCACTTTGGGACATGGTTTAATAGGCATGTTGGTGTTGGGTTGACAGTTGGACTTGATGATCTCAGAGGTCTTTTCCGACGTGATTCCATGATTCTGTGATTCTATGATATTTATTTCCTCCCCTGTGCTGCATTTCAGCTGAAAAGAGAAACGGGAGGAGGGGTACAAAGGAGCCTTATTATCACAGCTGTACAGTAAATGGGAGATCCTGGGTTTAGGTCCTAGTGGTGCCCCCTTTATGAGCTACAACACACAATGTACATGATGTTTAGATTAGAGGATGAAGCCTGTATGGTGGTATCGGCTGTGAACTGAGCTGGTGCCTCGCATTGGCGGTGCTGTTGCAGAGCGTGGCGGGGTCTGACTCACAGCCTGACCTCTTTCCTTGTTTCAGAGTCTTCTCCAAGCGACGAGTCCATCGTGTCTCCGCTGAGTGAGGAGTTGCAGGCTGATGCTGAGGATGTCTTTGTGTCTCCAAACAAACCCCGCACTACTGAGGATCTGTTTGCAGTCATTCACAGGTGACCTAACCTTGTGGCAACGGGGAATGGTAACGTGTGGCCCTGCACAGTCACCCACTAACAATAGCCGCAGGGTGGTTATTCGATGGTTAGGTCTTGTCCTGAAACTACCTTCTTCAGTTTATTGAGTTTAGTTTTCTAAAAGGCAGCTTTTAAAATATGCTTTACTATGGTCTGGTGTGCACTGTGAGTATTTCATGGCATATGGAGGATGCATCAGGCCATTCTCTCTAACAAACATACAGGTTTCCAAAGAAAACTGCCCGCAGCAGTTCCTGCCTTCTGCCCACCAGCTCTATTCTGGTGCGTGAGACCTTACAGGGAAAATGACGAGAAGGGATCTCTTCAATTTTAGACTATTTTATATTCAGCTGAAATTTGCACTCACAACTGAAATTAGAGATTTCCAATGTTGAATAGGTTACGCTGAGTGCTGTCATTACCTAAGACTGTATGCATTGTTGTCTTTTTATAACGAGCTGGTTGTGCACACGTTTTGGAAGAGCTGAGTGAGGCTGAGAGCGACTCTGTGGCTCAGTGCCTCAGTCATTGCACAAGAACTATCACAGCTGAAAGTGCCATCAGTCACTGCTAACCTTCGATATTTGACAGAGGGATTACAAGAACTCTAGCTAATACAAAAGCACGGTCAATCTGTGAAACTCTAGATCAGCATTAAGTGTTACTCAACAAAGATGATGTATGAAGGAGTGTTCCTTTGTGTTCTTACAGATCAAAAAGGAAAGTTCTCGGGAGAAAGGATTCTGGAGATCTTTCTGTAAGAAACAGATTGAGAGCTTCGTCTGGGACTAGCAGCCAGCCTCCCGCCAGCAGCACGCTGCCCACCAGCAACGTGCCACCGGCCGGCAGCGTGGGCACTCCCATAAGCAGTCAGAGGTCCCCTGGGCTCATATACAGGAATGCCAAAAAGTCCAACACATCCAATGAGGAGTTTAAACTACTGCTCCTTAAAAAGGGCAGCCGATCCGATTCCAGCTACAGGATGTCCGCCACGGAAATTCTGAAAAGTCCGATTTTGCCCAAGTCTCCTGGAGAGCTGACGGCGGATGTCCCCCAAAGCCTAGAGGAGTCTCCCCCCACAACGAGCCCTGAAGCATTGTCCCCTCTCTCCCCCTGCTCCCCCAGAGTCAACGCGGAAGGATTCTCCTCCAAGAGCTTTCCCATGTCGGCGTCTTCAAGAGTGGGGCGCTCCCGGGCGCCCCCGGCAGCCAGCAGCAGCCGGTACAGCGTGCGCTGCAGGCTGTACAACACGCCGATGCAGGCCATCTCCGAAGGAGAGACGGAGAACTCGGACGGCAGCCCCCACGACGATCGGTCTTCTCAGAGCTCAACGTAGGCTGTGTGGGTGCCAGGGCCAGGCTGCCAACACTGCTCGGGCTCTGTAAGGATGTGAATATAAGAGGCCAATGCTGTAGCAGTGAAAAAAAAAAAAAAAGAAAAAAAAGAAAAGAAAAAAAAAGAAAAAATTGCAGGGCAATATCAATGCTTAAATGTGTTTGTGTTTGTAAGATGCTGGGGAAAGAGAGGACTACAGCTGTAGCTATTATTACGTTACATTTTCTAAAAGAAGGAAGATATGCTATGTCTGTTTTGTTTTCTTTTGGCTTCATTTGGTTTATGCCACTCTCATTTCCATTGTCACTGTAGATTTCAAGGCCATACACTTTTCATACAGTTAAAAGTGACTTCGGTTTGTTCAGGTTTTTTTGCAAGAAGTTGGCCATCTAGAAACAAATCCTTCACTGTAGTGCTTCCCTAGGGAGAAAAAAAAAAAAGAAAAAAAGAAAATGCTCTTGAGGATTGGTATTTTTCTACACTAAAATGAGCTGAAACAAAATTTAGAAGAAATTAACAAAGCATATGTAAATACCATATTTTTGATAAAAATTTGTAAATAGAATTATCAAAAAAGTGGACATGTGGCGAACGATTTACTGCATAACAACTTTGTTTATAGAAGACAAAAGAAGTCAAATGTAATAACTGTATTCTGTGAATACCATTTTCATATCAAACATACAAAATTCACACGGCCACCGATAACCACTTTCAGTGCGACAAGCCTGAGGGACGACACTGAGCAGCGGAAAGGAGGAATTCTCCGCTTTAGCTGAGGAAATGGAAAGGCTGACTGCGATGGGAATTAAAGTAACCGTTTGTCTTTCTAAGGCAGCTCCGAAGCAGCTAACTGGAAGGCGCAGCTGGGAGGGTTACCGTGAGGATCGGTGGGGAAGGCGAGCGTGCTTCCGACAGAACCGAGCCGTGTCCGATGCAAAGCCCCGAAGGGTCCCATCCCGCAGCCTCCCCTGGGCCTTTACTCTTGCAGGGATCGCTTCAGAGAGGATAGACGTGAGAAGAAACAGTACTTAACTTTCATATTCCTATTAGGCTATTGGGATACATAACACGGTCATAACCTGGTAACTATAATCTTTAAACACGATTAGTTTCTGGTTCGTAAAGAAAACAAATAAATTATAAGCATGCAAGAAGCGCTTTCGATTTATCAGTAAATATCCGCGGTGAGTTTTCAGTGAAGCTTTCTCTTTGTGCTGATGAGATTCATGCTACCTAAATATTTACAAAAATGACACTGTGAAAACGTAGCTGGGAAATAGGTATGTGTATGCATTATTTATGTTCATTGCTGAGCTGGGAAGGGGAAAGCTCTGGTTCGTTGCGCCAGCCACGTACGGTCGGGATCTTGTCTGGGTTTACCAGAAGTGTGGAACAGGGTGGGGGACAGGGGTGGGGTGGGAAAGGAGACAAATCAAAGCAGCTGCTTTGATACAAATGAAGGCAGGGAAATAAAAGCTGAACTACTTGGAGTTACTTGAATTTTCTCGTCTTAAAACTGCAAGAACGTGTACTTTTAAAATTTAACCCGTGAGTCGCTTTATACTTTTAATTTTTAAATAGAATAAAACCAACGGGCCTGATTCTCCTTTGGGCCGCCATGGTTTCCTACGTGGAGAAGAAGGCCCTCTTTGTCCAAAATTGATGCAGTTGGTGTTGGTTGCTGTAGGGTATGGTTTGGAGTAGAGGAAAGGTTAGTGCAGAGAAAATAGGGCGAGGAGGAATGCGGTGCGCAGTAGGACAAGTCAAGTAGGATAGCAGAAAGGGTGTACTTTGGTGCTAAAGAAATCGACTAGAAGCTGGCTTTAAGCATAAGTAAAGGGTAGGGAAGTGGGATGTGTGAGATGGGTTTTTACTAGGTTTTTTGCTTTTAATCATGTAGTGCATAAAGCTGAGAGTCTTTAAAAGCGGGCAGAGCATGTTTTAAAGAGGAAGGTTCTACCTAAAACTGTTACGATTTTGAATAGTCTGAGCAAGTCAGAACAGTTTAACAAATCCCGAATATTATTCCCCATGAGGTTCACGTCCAGTTTCAAGCGCATACCACAAGAAATATTTTATTCAGGGTTTCCTACCATCCTCCTGTGCAACCTGGTTGCGTTTGGTGTGCGAGGTAGAGCTGCTGTGCATCTGGTACGTGTGTTGGGAAGGGGGGTGGTCCGAGGAGCGGTCCGTCAGCTGGAGGGCTGCAAATTTGGGAGGTCTAAATAATCTAAACATCTAAAAGAGTTTTCAAAAAGGTAATGGGAGCAAGGTTTTGGAAAGAAAAGGCTAATCACATTAGTAGTTTAGTTAAGAGAGTAAGTCTGGACACAAGCAAAGTGAATGAGAATGTTTTAAGAGGAAACGTTTAGCATGTAACAAACCACTTTCAGGAGAACAAGAGTAAAGGAAGTTTAGATATTGGACAGAAAATCCTTAGTTTGTCATCTTCAGTCATTTTCCTTAAAAATTTTACCAAGAGCACTTTTGCAACATGTTTTATAGTCCTGAGTTAAATAGTCATTCAAAACAGTAAGGAGAATACAGCTGAACTGATTTTGATCACTTTTTATTACCAATCAATAATTTCACAGAGACAATAAATAAATAAATATATATATATATATACACACACTAAAAAACCAGATTGGAATGGTAAGGCAATACTTCACATACAAAATGGTCACAGAATGATCCCATTAAAATACAGTCTTACTTAGTTTGCTTCATTTCCTAGTTTATATTTAGCAGATTGAAACCCAAATAAAGAGATTCTAAATCCACCATGAAAAAAAGAGTTTCTAACAAAGGTGGGAGTCAGAGGAAGACAAGTGGCGGGGACCCCTGTAGTGTTGCAGGTGTGCCACTAAGGCACGGGAGGACAAGCTGTAGAGCGAAGGGAACGTCCCTCACCTCTTGAGACGGGGTACAGTACGTGCATCAGGTAACCGCTGAACCGTCATTTCTACCTGCTGTTCCGTTGTTTGCACTGACGTTATGGAAATGCTTCCTGAAGTTATACAGCTGTGTGTTCTGAAAAATAACTTTTTCCCCTTTTCTTTTCATTTTTCTTTTTCTTTTTTTTTGTTGTTGTGGCAGCATAGAGGACATGGAATAGTTGTAGCAAATAAAGCATATGTTGCTTTTGCCAAAGGTCAGTGATTGAGTGCATTTGCTGCAATGGTGGCAGATAGAGAAATACTGTAGGTTATGACTTAAAGAATTAAAAAAAAAATTAAGAAGGTTACAGTGTAACTATTTTGGTACTAGCACCAGTTCATGCTGGCAGAAAAGACAATGGTTTATGGACTTGCATCCATTTTGTATTTTTGTAATATTTGTAAATACGAACTTTTTAAATTGTTGCAAAGATGGTTTCTTTTGTAAAATGTTTTCAAAGTTTACATTAAATCCAAGCCTTTGTATATTTTAGAGCTGTGCAACACTTTAAGTCTTGTATTTATTTTTAGTAAAAACGGTGACAGTTTCATTGTGAACCCCTCTCAAAAAATGTGTTGGAAAAGTTTGATTACCTAGAAAGTGTGTATAGAAACTGCAAATAAACGTGACTGCAATTAAATCACACCTTCTCTTTACTTTCTTGTAATGAGATGCGAAGTGTAACCTACAGACACAAGTATGCTACTTCCAAAGGTAAGTCTTGGCACATTACACACTTCAAACCATTTAATTGTGTTTTCTCTTCAACTTAATTTTTTTTTTATAAACTGAGTACAGGGAAATCTGTGTCCAAGCTGTCATCGACTTTAAATGGAATTTTGCCCACAAGTACAGTTTTGCCAGAATCTAAAGACTGCTGGATTTGCCCCGCGTCTTTTATGGATAAGAAAAATATAAAAGAAAGGAAGATGGGATGAAAAATAGTGGAAAGACCACAACTTTGTCTTCAGCTGGAAAACAAAACAAATTGGAACACTTCAGAGCCAAGGCACAGAGAATCCAGTGACTGAACTTTATCAAATAAAGGAAGCCGTGGGCAAAAGGCAGGCCATAAATTCTGAACAAAAAACTTAGAAGTGCAAACGCTACTTTACTTAAAATGGTTTGATTATCAGTAGGTTGAGAAATCAGGCCATGAAAGTCAAGTGTTTAAATGATAGCCCCTGCTTATCTCTTCGAAAATTGCATACCTGCAGGAAAAGGGGAAGGGAAGATGCGCATTGCGGAACTTTCAGCTGTAATTTTTTCAGCAGCTTTGCAACACTAGGCTTGGTATTTCAAAAATGTGTACGGAAAAAAATCACTGAAATGCACGGGTCTGGTGCCTTGGAGCACAGGGGGTGGGGGTGTGTGGAAATCAGCTTTGGAGAATGCTGCTGGTCTATCTGCAGTCATGCTTTGCAAGGATATGAGGATTGCCCCGGTGGACGTGGTCTTAGTCTCCAGGTGGAAATCAGTTTGCATAATTATTTTTTTTAACCAGGTGGCCAAGCAGTTAAGGGTGATGTAGCTCATTTCCTGCTGCATTGTGTGCTTTTCCCAATCCAGACATGAGCTTAGCCTGTAGAGGCAGGCACAAGCTGGTTTCCATCTGCCCTCTGTACGCCTGTGTATTTGTTTTCACGCTCAGTGGAGGACAAGATTAAACATTAGACTACATAAAAGAGACACAGTGCTTTTTTATATACACAAAGTTAAATCATTCTATTTACAACATATGTGGAATCAGGTACTTCTGTAAGTCCTTGTAAAATCCAGGCTTCAGTGCGTACCTTTGGGTATGTGTACTAAACCTGTAAGTAGTATCACTGCGTAGACAAGCCTTTCTCAGGGTGTACTATTCTGCTTCACAGCAAAGCATCCTACCACACTGTGTAGATGTATATAAGGAACATATATAGCCATGCATGGAAAGGGTTCTGTGTTTGGGGTTTTTTTCAGGATAATAAAGCATATTGGTGTTTAAAACTTAGATGCCACATTGAAAATTTTGGCACTTTCTCCCCAGAGTGGAATTCAACCCTCATCCAACAAATCTTCCTATACACTCTTCCTATAGTGTTCTCAGGTAACATGCAACCTGGTGGGGTCCTCCTTAAGCCAGCAAGCCTGACGCATGTCTTCATTTCCATCTCTGGCTGGAGCTTTTCTTGGACTTAAAAAGAGAGGCATTGATCCAATCCTGCCTGGGAGAGGGAACCAGCATAGGAATTCACAGACAAAGCATAGGCGCATTCAGGGAATGCTAATGGCAAAGGTGGGGATGCCCAGAAGGCAACAGCACCTCCAGGGCTGGGCAGCCGTGGAGGAGAGAGGAAAAGGTGTTCAGTGCCATTGTTTGGATGGAGGGGGAGAGGTGGGTTTTAACATCCCTTCAGTGCCTCAGGCCCTGGGAGAAGCAGCTGCAGGAGAGCAGCGGAGGTCTGGCTGCCGCAATCAGCGCTAGTTCTAGGCTGCAGTCCCAGTACTGATTTCTACACACGTTTCTACGAGCACTGACTTAACAGGCTTTGTTTTCTGTAAACCTGTTTTTGGTTGCTTTAATTACATCTACCTCCTTTAATTCTCTACTTGGTGACAAGTGTGTATTAACTGTTCCAATAGCTTCCTGGGATTAAAGTCAGGCTGACAGGTTTTTAATTACTCAGCTTGTCCCATCTGTATTTTTAACTCCTGGCACATTAGCGTTCTCCGGAAGCTTTTCTAGTGTCCAATAATATTGGTCGCAAAATCCTTCAACGGGTTCTCCTAACTTCTTGAACACAAAAGTGATCTAGCTCTGCTGACCCAAGATGTGTAATTACTTCAGTGTGAATGGAAGAGGTTTCACATCTTATCATCTGCGCTCCCCAAAGACAGAACTGAGGAAATGTATTCGTAAGGAATCCATGTGCTCCAACACAGACTCAAGGTCAGGACAAGAGAGCAGGTAAACAGCTAAATACAGTCTTTCCCACTAGATTCACCTGCATTGCCATTTAACCTTCCCCAGAGCTGGAAAATCAGAAAACCACTCTGAATGTTAAGAGAAATTTATCCTATAGCAGATGTCAGCATTCTCAGTGAAGTTTACTTTTCTCTTACAAGATAAATTAAAAAGCTGTGCCAAACAGCATCATGGATAGGAGCGGTAGTTCTCATGCGCTTTAAATAGGCTGCTGCCGGTTTTTTTGTTGTTGGTTTTTTTTTTTTAACAGAAGATTATCGAGCTCTGACAAAAATACTTCTTACTATTGTCATTTCACAAAAAGTCTGCAAACCATAAGCTATTCCGGTCAGGAAACAACTGCCCCTACGTTTCCCTTTTCAGTTCACTGGTCTCTTCAGCTGGGGTGAGAGGAGAGGCAGGTATTGCTCCCTCAGGCCCAAAAGAATAACAAAAGGCCAAGGAAATGCCATTTCTTTGGAAATGCTAATAGGAATGCTATTTCAACTTGTTGGTTAAGTCAAATTGTTCATCCCTATTACAGCAACATTCTTCGTATCTAGCAGTGAGGTAGTAAGAGGCAGAAAAAGAAGCCACCTTGCTAATGGCACCTGAACCAATAAGAGAAGCCTTGCCCTCTCATAACAGGTTTGCAATAGTCTTGGTTTAACATTAGCCTGCACTTTTTTTAATATCACTCAAAAAACACTCATCTACAAAATAAGCAATCATCCAATGAGTTTTCTGTGGAAATTCACACTATGGTTTCCACTGAGACTGAGAAAATTAAGTAAGATGAGTGGCTTAAAAACCTGTGGCTTGATCAGTTTGTTAATGACTCACCTTGAATCTAGGTCGGGTGGCTTAGTTCTATTACAAGCTGTTGAAAAAATAAATCACCAGATAAAAACATTTTTATGCATAAGGAACATTTGAAGTCTGTAAGGACATGGCATTCAGTTACTAAGCGGTCAAGTTTATATATTTAAAAGGCTGGCACAGGACTACTGTATTAGTATTTAGTGTTCATCCTTTAATGTCCTTCTTTTTAAAAGTACCTTTTGGTATTCATTAAAGGCTTACTCAGCAGCAGTCAGACACCCCTTACATAGTTTCTTCATTATGAGTAATGAAAACAAATGGCTTTATGACCATTTAAGAGTGGTAGAGCCTCAAAAATTAATCCTCTAGATTGGGCTTCCCATTTTCACTGTTTTCTTTGGTTTGGTAGTGCCATGGTTTAACCCAGCAGGCAGCTAAAACAACCACACAGCTGTTCGCTCACTCTTTACCCCTCCCAGTGGGATGGGGTGGCAATCAAAAATGGAGACGGAAAAAAACCCAAACCAACCAACCAACCCTTGTGGGTTGAGATAAAGACAATTTAATAGGACAAAAAAGGAAGATGATGATAGTAATATTAAATAAAATAATAATAATAATGTAAAATAATAAAAGCATATACAAAACAACTAATGAAGAGCACAATTTCTCACCACCTTAAGTTGATGTTCAGCAAGACCCCAACCTGACCTGCCTCCTGGAACACTTCCNGGGGACCCTGGAGCTGGACACAGAACTCCAGGTGGGGTCTCACAAGAGCAGAGCAGAGGGGCAGAATCCCCTCCCTCAACCTGCTGGCCACACTGTTTCTGATGCAGCCCAGGACACGGTTGGCTTTCTGGGCTGCCAGCACACACTGTTGAGCTTTTCATCAACCAGCACCCCCAAGTTCTCCCCAGGGCTGCTCTCGATCCATTCTCTGCCCAGCCTGTAGTTGTGCTTGGGATTGTGCTGACCCACGTGCAGGACCTTGCATTTGGCCTTGTTGACCTTCATGAAGTTCACATGGGCCCACCTCTCAAGCCTGTCCAGGTCCCTCTGGATGGCATCCCTTCTCTCCAGCATGTCGTCCACACCACACAGCTTGGTGTCTTTGGCGAACTTGCTGAGGGTGCACTCAATCCCACTGTCCATGTCGACGACAAAGATGTTAAACAGTGCCAGTCCCAGTACTGACAGTATTCCAAAAGAGCTTGAATGTCACCCCAGTTAGGATTGTGAGTCATCATTACAGTTTTAATAGTACTATACATCCCTTCCAGGCTGTCTCATTATGAGTCTACTGCTTGTCTCCAGTTTAACAAATCTGAAGCGGTAAACGGAACATGCACATACACTGGATCTCCCTCTGGACCAACAGCCTGTCTAAGAGAAGCTTCTATGCTTGGGTTTTGACCCCTCGTCCTTCCAGCTATTGAATTACTAATTTCATCTTCATCTGAACTTTCAGTTCCAGTTTTAGGAGGCGCAACTAACAACTGAACCTCTTAATCATTTTCCTCTGTACCATTCCTTTTTGCTTTACAGCTTGTACAAGAAGAATTATCCTTTTTCTTAATCAATAAATACCATTTTGATATTTAGAATCCACAAGTCCACATTTTTTCTAACATCCCCATCATTTTGTAGAACAAGGAATAAATCCATAGAAGGTATGTCATCCCATTTCTCAGTCCTTCGACAAAATAACATTAATTGTGATATGGTATTATACTTAAAAGATCCATTTGCAGGCCATTTTTCACCATCTGATTTGTACTGTGGCCACCATTGCTTACAATATCGTTTCAATTTATCTTTTGTCATGGAGTTCCCTCCAAACTTATTCCAATTTTTCAGAATGCATCCTAAGGGAGAACAAAGGGGAGTCTCCTGAGAAGTTACATTGGTAATCCAATTTACCAATTTACCCATATTGGTAAAGAATAAACTGACATTTCTTACACAATTCATAAATTCAGAACAGAACAAGGGACATCTCCCACAGTTAAAAACAATGTGTAGAAACAGTATCATTATGTGTCTTACACAGAGCTCAGATGGAACAAGATGTGTGCTACTTCCCCAAAAGACGTTTCCCTTTTCCCTTACTTTATCTATTAGAAAATACCTCTTTTTCCAAGAGAATTGTGCTGTTGTGTCACTTACTGCCCGACTGCGGGAGAGGAGCCAGTGGAGTCCCTGATCAACAGGTCAGTGCACACTGGCATCCAGTCTGGCCACTTCTCCCCGTCAGGTACAGCAAGATGATCTGGGCACGGCTGTCAGCACGGTCCCACCTGGGTCATCAAAACTGTTGTCCCAAAACTTGGGGTTCATCTACCCGGTGTGCAATACGCACACAGAGCAGAGGTATTTTATTGCATATTTGTGCACATATGGGTGTCTGTCCCAACACAGCACACCCCAAAGCTCCTAATCAATGTTTTTTTATACATAAAACATACAGATCTTGCTAATACATATGCAGTTATTCTATTAGACGACTGGTTTAGATTTCTTTGTCTAGCATGCAAACTAGAATGCATGCTCAATTCTTTTATCCGCCTTTATCTTTTGAGTAGGTGGTATAATTGGGGTAGGTGGTCTATGGGTCAGTGGTCGCAATTCCCTCGTTGGAATTACCTTTCTCCTAGTTTTCAATTTCTTTTGGCAAGTCCAAGTGGTTCTTCATGGTTTACTGCCTGAACTAGTAACATATCAGTTAAACTTCAGCTCTTCACAATCACAGCTTACTTATCAGACACATTATTTAGGTATTTCTTGTCTGGCCTTAGACCAGCAGGCATAGGGCTACACAATGGACTTTTGCAGCAGCATGACAACTTGATTCCTATCACATTTTACATTTGGTTTTGCTGTAACAGCACCATGGGCACACAGGCCCTCCAACACATGGTCTGACTCCCGGTGCTGCCCTCAGATCCCCATACACACACGTGTGCACAGAACAGAGAACTCTCATCCCAGGAAAGAGCTAGAAATCTAATATGATGCTACACTTATTACTGCCCAATTCACCTCAAGCCATCCCCTTCTCCGCTTTTGGTTCCTCCCCTGAATACCTCATAGCTAGTTCTGTCCATTCCCAAAATGCTCTTCCTTCATCATGTACCCCATGCCCTTAGGCCACAACCCCCCTTGGCCTGAATGGTGCTCTAGGTTTGATGGGTTTCACGCCTGGGTGCTGGGCATGAGACTCTGCTGGCGCAGCCTTGGCAGGAGCCCAGACAGGGCATTTGTTGGCTGGTTGAGTCCTTAATTTAGGTTCATGCCTGCCTTTGTGCCCATGGGCTCCTCTGGGCATGTGGGGGTGGGCCTCTGATGGGCTGGTGGCTGCTGGGATGGGCCTGGGAGTAACCAGGACAGGGTGCCATTTGGGTTCCCCCACCATTGTCTCTCCTGCTCCTTTGTGGGTGTGCAAACCAGGTTTTAGTGGGGGAATATTAGGCTATGCGATAAAAGATGGAACCAGAGAGGGTCACACCATCCTATCTCCTTGCACAGCCCTTCCCAGACATCTTTCACCTGCTGGTAAGGCTCTTGGCTGGACAAGTAGGGATTATTCTTTCTGTTGCCTTGCTCTGGTACCTCCATGGTGCTGCTGAGCTGTGCTTTGGTCCTGCAGGCTGTTGTAGGCACTTTGCTCCCCAGGCCGTGAGCAGATCAGGTCCCATTACCATCCTGGATGCTCTTCCAATTCCTCCCTGAACACTATCCCCCCAAGATGTTCCTGTGCTTCCAGAGGGGAGTCTGAGCACACCCAGGGGATGTCTGGATGGGGTGTCCCGGCCCTGCCAACCCCCCACCCCCAATCCTGAATTAAAAAAA
>VWZZ01006226.1:27437-62729 GCA_013399095.1 Psophia crepitans | reverse complement strand
TTGCTGTGGGTGTGATGGAGCTGACCCTTGTCCCTGGCAGCCACAGCTTCATAGAATCATAGAATCACAGAATCACTAAGGTTGGAAAGGACCTCTGAGATCATCAAGTCCAACCATCAACCTAACACCACCATGCCAACTAGACCATGTCCTGGAGACAAGGCTGTGCTGGGTGGTGTGTCCTTTCAACAGGCATGGCCAGGGCTGCCCACTCAACTCATCTGAGACACCCCTGAGTTTCCACCACACAGTGGGATGGGACCTTCACCTTCCTCATCTGCAGTGGGGCTGAGTGTTGCAGAGCAGTCCCTGCTCGGTTCCCTCCCTGCTTCCAGGCCCACAGCATCTGTCCTTGCCATATCCCTCCTGGAGGAGCCTGATCCTGCAGCCAGCCTCCAAGAAGACATTTAGAGACCTTGGAGGGAAGTAGGTGTCCCAGACTGGCTGTCCAGCTGCTCCTTCAAGGTGACTTCGGTGGTTCCCATGGACGCAGCCTGGAAATGTCCAGAAGTGTAGTCCAGCAGGGAGAAAGCAAGGTGTCTTCTCCTCTCTGCCTGTCTCAGACAAAGTGGGATTGCAACGTTGTTCTCTGTCAAGAGCCAGTAATCTGGACATTTCTGCACGTGCAGACCTCTGCCCTGAATAGGTAGATACGGGTGTGTGTCCACACGCATCTGAGTACATCAGCAACTAGTGACCCTGCCTGTTTCACTGAATCCTTTCTATGCCAAGGAAGTGCATAATCCTCAGCAAGAAGGTAATCCACAGCACTCTATTCCTGGCTTCCCCACCTTCTGCTTCACTTCTGGGTGTACAGCCCTTCCCAAAGCCACGTGGTTGTCACTTGCGTTTGTTCCCAGGGTATCTCTGCCCTGTCCTGAAGCTGAAGGTCCCTTCTGGGTTCAGAGTAGCCCAGTCTACTGTGACATAAATTCCTGTGGGAGGGTTGTAGGAGTGAGTGGTGATCTGTACAACCCCAAGAGCTGTGTCCATATCAGCTAGGGTCTTTCCTCCCATCCACCCACAACTCCCACCCTGATGTCCAGGTCCTGCACCCAGCACAACACGTTCCCACTGACTTTCCAGGATCATTTCCTTCACATTCATTCATATATCATTTAACTGAATATTAACAATCACCATGAACACCCTTTTTCTCAGCCACCCAAAGATGTTTCATGGGCCCATTTGCCCAGAACATCTGGAACAAGGCTGATGGTGGTGTGGAAAGTCACCCCATGAGTTTAATACAATAGAGATAGAGGAGAAACAGCAAGAGAAGTAGTAAGATCAGAGCATAAATGATACTTTCTTCTACATATGATATGATATGATATGATATGATTGACATGATGTGACTTACATGGAAGCAGTGACCTTGAGATGTTGATATATGTGCTCATTTGAACATCAGTTCATAAATGCATGCAGCAATCAATATGTTATTTCTAAAACATCTGATGAAACTTCAGGTAAAAGCAGAGTCAAAACCCTTATAATTTTGAAAGGTAAGAAGGTTTATAATATTCCTCATGTTCTTGCACATCCGATGCTAACTGATTATTTTGTCAGGTTGGAGGAGACAAGAAGGGAAAACTCATCTGCTTTTTTGAGACTGGGTGCTGCTGTTTGCGCCAGACAAAGTCCAGGCAGTTCATGCCAAGCCACCACAGCCCGCGTGCCCGCTGTGCACGGGGTGTCACAAGACGTGTTGCATGGGGCTAACGGTGAAGGTTGCAACAGCCCCCAGGAGGCACCTCAGCCTCTCCCACTGCAGCTGGGAGGGACGAGGTGCAACCCCAGCATCCCATTGCAGATGGGTCACTTTCTGATTGGCCAAGGGGAGATGCGGCCACGGCAATAAGCGTGTGTCCCCCGCCAGCAGTGGTATAAAACCAGGGTGTTTTGGGCAAAGTGGTATTCCCTGACCCTAAAGGCATCTGGAAGCAAGTGACTCCTCGCACATTTGTTGCTGCCTGAAGACCAAGATCTTTCCTTGTCAGGCAAGTAACTATGGGGTCTCTTTCAGGTTGGCCACCCATGCAGCCTCTCTGTTCAAGTCGCATCATAGTGGAACCATCTAGATGACAACCTGTTGGATATATCTTTTCACATAATGACATCATCTGAGCTTTGTAGGGAAAAAAGGAAATTGAAAAGATTAATTCCTTCCCATTAGAACTTGGAATATGTTGAAGCTGGATCTGGGGTTTCCCAGTGCAGGAGAGATTGGAAAGTTTCTGTGGTGTTTGAAGAGGGATACCGGGGTCTTGTAGTCTGGGGAAATGGGAACTCTATGACTTAAAGATAGGAGCCACTTGACATGTGGTTGCACAGAGAATTTCCATTCTTTCAGCCTTCAGTTATCTTGAGAGTGTTTTCCTGACCTCTTTGGCCACTGAGACACTTCTCCCCTTTTTCTCCTACCTGGGGAGCTCCTGCACAGAGTAATTTTGTGGTCACAGTTTTAGTATTTCTTTTGCGTTCAGCACTGGCATAAGCATCTCTGAAACATGCTTCTCTACTTTGGCCAGCGGTAAGGAGATGCAGAAGCAAGAGAGCACAAGCTCTATGCTTAACCCCTATCTGATGAGCATACTTGAAAGCATACTCTTTAATTCTGTCTCCCTAGAAACATAGGTCTGTTTTAGAGACAAACATGCCATGCATAAGGTGCAAGGTACTTGCAAAGTAAGATTTCTGACTGCATTGTCTAAATAGCACCAGCTGGTTATTTTTCCTTCAAATGGCATGAACGACCAGATCTACAGTCTGGGCTTGGGGGAAACCATAAGGAAAATAAATGAAAAATATGTGTTTAGGTACTGCCTTGCCTGAAACTTGCTGAACTATTTGCAGGCTTTTCATGAAGTTGCATAGGTAACCGTTGTTCTTGTGAACAGGCTACAGACAATACCACCTTCTTTTGTTCAGGGCAACACATCTACAGTTTGTTGTACCATTGTGCCTGGGCTTCTACATCTCCTGGGGTCCTCCATGCCCTTCTTGCCTTCGTGTCTCCCCTCTGTAGCGCCGTGAAGATCTTGGCTGTGCGTCAGTCATGAAGATCCTGTACCTGCTCTTCCCCTTCTTCCTCCTGTTGGTCCAGGGTCCTGCAGGTGAGGGGGAAAGAGGGGAGATGGGCGAGGTGTGAGCCCCCATCAGTGGGGTTTTCCATGTCCCTGGAAGTGACCGTATTTTCTAGAGATGCTCAAGGAAAGAGGGAATGGTTTTGTGGTTTTGCTGCAACATGAAAAGTCGCAGTGGGATATACCAAAGCATGCTCTCACAACTCTCCTTCCTTTGAGAGTAGAGGGACACGTGTGGAGAGCGCCATCCAGGAATAAGAGCTTGGGCCCTGTGGGTTAGGGAGGGATTGAGCTCTGGGCTCCACCCTGGGCATTCAGCTGCTACTCTGGGGGGTATGTGTCTCCTGATGAACTCCCATTGCAGCCACTGAAGTCTCAGTCTATGTAGTTGACCCCGCTCACCCCAAGAAAGGATGGGGAGGTCTGTTGTCTAATCACAGATTATTTGCATCTTTTGAAGATCCCTAGATGTGTGGGATTTTGAATTATCAAAGCCCTCTACCTCAGGCTGGATGAGCTAGCCAAGGCTTTATGGAAGTGCTACTCCTTCTGCAGGACAGTGGGAAGAAGGAAAATATCCTTTTGTACCACAAATGGCCAGGGATGCCTGTGTCTCCTGGCTTTAGCTGACAGTCTTTCTAAGTGGTTAACTTGCTATCAAAGGTGCAGTTATGGTCATTTCAATACTTGGCTCACAAAGTCAGTTGAAATCCTAGTGGAGTGCCAGCCCTTCTGGAATTACAGAATATTCTCCCAAATTATCTTTTCCTTTCAATTGTTTCTCCATACAGGTGTATCTCTGACACCAGGAAATGAAGGCCAATGTAAGCAAGAAGGGGGATTCTGTAGTTTTCTGACATGTTATCACCCTCATCACATATTTGGAAGGTGTTCAATATTTATGGTTTGCTGCAAAAGGTAAGTTCTGAAGTTAAACATTTAAGAATTGGACCTCTGCTTTCTTGGCTGAAATCTTGACATCCACGCTGCTGGATAACACCCTCCTGCCTTCATGTTGAGAGGCAGGGTGTAGGGAAGGAGGGCTAAATTCCCTTGGTAAAGCTCCTTGAACCTGCCCTGTGTGCGGCTGAAGAAGCCCAAATTTAGACTGCGTTTTCCCCAGTCCACCTCAGCTCCATGAGACCAGACCAGGGGCTTCCATGAAGACTTTCCCATGCTGTTGGAAAGTGAAGTTTGATCTTTGTGTAGTGTCAGGCACAGAATCATCTCGCTGAGGTTTCTGAAGAGCCTTGGGTTCAAGGCTGCAACCACTAAGGAAAGCACAGGTCCAAGTCATCTGCAATAAGGACTGGAGTTTTTCTGAGGAGGGTTTGTTCAGTAATTCCCTACAGGTCCTCATAATATGAGACGTTGCAGAGAGACTAGAGGAGGACAAAGAAGGAATATAAGAAATAAATATCAGTGCTTTGTTTATGCAGGAAATGGTGATGAATCCCTGGACTTTCCAAGAAGGAAGTCCCCTTTGCTTCTGGCTCCTGGAACCATCTCCTGATGGCCTGTCCCCTCCCTGCCTCTGCCATGCCCAGGTGGTGTGACCGCAGGAGTGGAAGCGCTGCTCCTGCTGGGTGCTCACAGATTGGAGACATCTCATCACGGGCTTGGTTTGGCAGAGACTGTTTTTCCTGGCTTCAATAAAGACACCTGGTTTCACAGAGTCACAGAATCAGAGACTGGTTGAGGCTGGAAGGGACCTCTGGAGGTCATCTTATCCAAGCCACTTGCTCAAGCTGGTCACCCAGAGCTGGTTGCTGAGGACTGTGTCTAGGTGGGTTTTAAATATCTCCAAGGATGGAGACTCCACCGTTTCCCTGGGCAATCTGTGCTCAGTCACTCTCACAGCAAAAAAGTGTTTCCTGATGTTCTGAGGGCACCTCCTGTGTGTCAGTGTGTGCCCATGGCCTCTGGTCCTGGCACTGGGCACCACTGCAAAGAGCCGGGCTCCGTCCTCCTTGCACCCTCCCTTCAGGTGTTTGTATAGGTTGGTAATATCCCCCCAGAGCCTGCTCTCCTCCAGGCTGAACAGTCCCAGCTCTCTCAGTCTGTCCTCAGAGGAGAGATGCTCCAGTCTCTTCATCATCTTGGAGGCCCTTCACTGGGCTCTCTGCAGTATGTCCATGTCTGTTTTGGACCAGGCAGCCTTGAACAGGACACAGCACTCCAAGAGTAGTCTCACAAGCATTGAATAGAATCATAAAATATCCCGAGTTGGAAAGGACCCATAAGGACCATCAGTCCAACTCCTGGCCCCACACTGCACCAGTCCAACCAGAGCAGATGACTGAGAGCATTAGCCAGACGCTGCTTGAACTCAGCCCAGCTTGGGGTGGTGACGACTGCCCTGGGGAGCCTGTNGGTTCTGTCACTGGTCACCAGAGGGAGACCCCCAGGCCTGCCCCTTGGCTCCCCCTCGGGAGGAAGCTGTAGGCCGCTATGAGCTCTGCCCTCAGTCTTCTCTGTAGAGTTGAGAGAAGTAGAGGGGAACAATCACCTCCCTCATCCTGCTGGCAATATTTGGTGTAATGCAGTCCAGAATACCTTCAAGATAGCCTTCTTGGTCACAAGAGCCTGTTGGTGACTTATGACTTATCTTTCAAAGCTGCTTTTCAGCTGGATGGCCCCCAGCATATACTCATGCGTGGGATTGTTCCTCCCCAGGTGCAGGACATTGCACTTCTCCATGTTGGACTTCATGGGGTTCCTGTCAACCCATTTCCCTAGCCTGTCAAGGTCTGTCTGGGTGTCAGCAAAACATCTGGGTGTATCAGCCACTCCACCACTTCCCTCAGTTTGGTGTCATCTGCACACTTGCTGAGGGTAACCTGTATCTTAAAGCTTCTCAATTTCCAGGGAAGAAACAGGATGCTTCCTCCTCTTCTCCCATCTGGAGACTGTACAAACCACCCCTGCTGCTCTCTGCTGTCAAGCACTAACCTCAGCCCTTCTACAAACCAACACACAAAGCTGTGCTGCAGCTCCAGGCTGACACGTATGTTTGTGCACAGGTCTGCAGGTAACCAAAACACTTGCCAGGGAGCAGGGAGGCCAGGCTGTTCCATCAGGGAAGTCTGGCTTCACAGCAAGGAGGCAGCTCCAGGTTTAAAGCAGAAAGACAGGTCAACAAGGTGTACAGCCAAAGTGAAAACTGGCAGATATGTCAAGCAAAAAAAAAAAGTTGGGGTGAGCACAGGACATTCCCTGTATGTCTCCTAAGAGATGACCCTGGACTCGGATGTCCCATGGCTTGGGGCTCTCCCTAGGAGGGATGTTCACCTTTCTCAAAGTGGGGAGTAACTGTATCTCTGTGCTGTACTGTTTGATGATATGTATGAGTCTGCTTTTTGAGTACTGCAGAAAACATAAAGCTCTTCTGAGCCTTCTGCTCCATAACTCCACCACCGGGTAGAGTTTTGCGGCCAAAAAATCTCCCTGAAGACAAAACTGCAACCACTTTTTTAATGTGGTGTGTTTTGGAAAAATAGAATCAGCATAGAACCATTATCATAGCGAGTGAGAGCTGGGTGAAGCTACCCAAGGAAACTTGATGGAAGCAAATGCCAACAAACAGAAGCCTAGCATCTCTGCTAAGTGCTGCAAACAAAGTTGGCAATGGTGGAGAGTGGCCTTCTTGGAAAGAGAAACCTTCACCAGAACAACCAGTTACTGCTTATGAACACATGTGTTCATGGATGCACAAACATGTTTACTCATAGTTGGATCACAATTATGAAGGCATTTTGTAGGAAGGGTGAGGTCGGCCCGTTGGGACAGAGCCACCATTCTAGCCTCAGGTTGTCTCAGAATGGGTGGAGAGGAGAAGACAACCTGCTCGCTCCCTGTAGGACTACCCATCTGATCCATGGGATCCCTTCAAGATGCCATCTTGAGGGGGAGTTGAACAGCCAGCCTGGGAGATCTACTTCCCTCTAAGGTCTACAAAGGTCTCCTTGGGGGTTGCCCATAGGATCAGCGCAAGTGCTGATGAGGGCAAGGGAGGTCCCTCCCCACTGTGTGGTGGGATGGGGCATGGAGCAGCACAGCTCACAGCAGGGCCTCTCAGAGGCCTGGAGCAAGATGTGGAGGAGCCTGGGGCCTCCAGTGCCCACCCAAGGGACACACTGCCTAGCACAGACCTCCATAAGCATCTGCTGCTGCTGGTGCCTCTGGCTGCCAGGGACAAGGCCCAGGAGAAGGGTGACATTTGGCCATTCATAGCAAGCAAAATCCTGTGTACTGAGGCCAGATTTTTTTGCCAAGGTAAAAGTCAAGACATGAAAATCATCGACAAGAAATTTCATCTTTTGAATTGTAGAGAAACCTCAACAGTTGGTGGCCAGCTACCCTCTAACTCCTAACGTGTTGAGAAATAACGATGTCTCCTGTCCTTCACTTCCACAATGTGCACTTCATTTCCAGACATAGCTGTAAAAAGTCATGTTGCCAAGCAGTGCCACTCAAGGGAATAATAGGCATTTGGACAAGTTCAGGCAGAACTGCAGGAGGTAAGAAGAAATATGTCAGCACCAAATCCTATGTGACCCATGAAGTAAGTATACCATATCTTCCACTACAGGCACCACATGCAACACATCTGGGAGGATTCAGCTCCTCTGATTTAATTTGGGTGACTACAGGTGCAGTGGTGGCTAGACTGCCATCGCAGTCGATAGTGTCAGAAGAACCAGCACACTGGTGAGGATGGCTTCAGTTCCCTGAATGTTGTCTGTAGTGAAATGTCTAGCACTGTGTGACATTCTGCCTGGTCTCCATGTGCTGTTTTAAAACACTCAAGATCTTTTGCAAGTTCTGTCTACTACAGGACTGTAAAAATTAAAATTTGTGATTTTATATGTCATAGATCTTCTAGGGTTCTTCTCTATATAGTTCATTAACACCATTGAATGCTGTTTAGTGCAGGAAATCCTGCAAGGAACAGCGGGCTAGATGTTACATTTTCATCATGTATTTGGGCTAAAAGTGAATAAAAAAATAAAATAAAATAATCTTGCTTGTCTGCCAGTTAAAGAATAGTCAACAGCTGTATTCTTTGTAAGCCAATTCTGTTTTACACTTGCATGTCTCAGCAAAACTTATGACTTCTGTCACGATGACAGCTACAAACAACCTGATGTTTTCCAGTCACAGGTTTCCACTGCCTTGTCTCTCTTCCGGTGTCTTTTTTGCCCTCTTAATCCAGAGTGCTGGGTGTGCTTTCAACCATAAAGCTCCTACGCATTCTCTTTGCTTTTCTCTCAGCGGTGTCAGATAGAAAGCAAGTCTACAGCCTACACCAAAGAGGAAAAAAAAAAAAAGAGACATAAACACTCAGAGACGTTTTTCTGTAACTTGCCCAGTCGGTTTGGAGCTGCTTTTTGAGGGCAGACATATCCCAGCTGCTGTAAATGCTCTGAGAAGAAGCCTGAAGCATGGCATTTTGGCTGTATTCATGGCCGTGTTGCATGTTGGATGCCTCCTCTAGATATGTTCCCTCTGGGGGACAGCAGTACCCTCCCAGCCCCCTTTGACATGGGAGCAAGCCCTGCCAACTGTCTCACTGCATGACAGGGACAGTCAGCTTGCACCAGGCAGAGGGTCTACATCTTGTCCAGGCATGCATTCCTCCAAACACTCAATTTTCCAGAAACGTGGAGTTACGTTAACTATCACTGTGACTTGAGTATAGGAAATCGTGCCGCAGAAGATTAGGAGTTGGGTGGAACACCTGAAGGTGAGTTTGCTCCCTGCTAAGAAGTGCAAAGAAATAATCATAGGGCATATAAATGCTGCAATTTCGGCAGGAAAACAAAATCCCCTCCTGAACAACATTTCAGAAATGTGCGTGTCTCAACAGAGAACTGAAGGGAATGTGCCATGCGGTGGAGGGACTGGGAGAAGAGCTAGTGAAGAGAGTATAAGCTGTTCTCCAGCTATTAGCTTTTATGCATGCTCTCAGAGGGACAAGTGGGGGGAAAACAAAGCAAAACTTACATCCATTGCTGTGAAATTACAGGGCAAACAACTTCTGGAGAGAAAAATCACAGAATCACAGACTGGTTTGGGTTGGAAGGGGCCACAAGGATCATCTAGTTCCAACCCCCTGCCATGGGCAGGGACACCCCCCACCAGCCCAGGCTGCCCAAAGCCCCATCCAACCTGGCCTTGGGCACTGCCAGGGAGCCAGGGGCAGCCACAGCTTCTTGGGGCACCCTGTGCCTCACTTAAACTAACAGAAATTGTTGCACTGTTTAAAAAAAAAAGTCCTACATCTTTCCTGGGATGCTCACAGCTGGTTTCCAGAAGCCAGAACATTGAGTCTCATACGCTGATGGCAGGTGGCTGCCTGGGTTTTTAGCTATTTCTTTTTGTCCTTCCCAAAGAAAAGATTTTTGCATAGTAAGAAAAAAAAGGATTTTGGCACCTGAACACATTCCTGCAAAGGAAAGCTGAGTTCTTCCAGCCAATGTATCTCTTGGTACTGGAGGGTAACTCTTGGCACTGAAGACCATGTTTGTACAGCCCTGGACATCCCAGAAAAGCTCGAATTAAGGAGCAGTTGGCACTGTAAATTGTCCTCTGGGGGGTTGTGTGTCAAAACCCCCGCAGGATCATCACCCTCAGCTCATGCAACAGACGCTCATGTTTCAGTGAATGCTGAGCCATAACAATTTATTCAAAAGGAGGGAAAGCAATGCAGAATACATTTGGATTTACTCTACATCACAAAGCTTTTGCATTAAAAATGAAAGGTGCATGCAGCTTTGCAGCAGGATCCGGTGGTTTTAGCAGTAAGGGGATGCAAAGCAAGTTCTTAGGTTTATAGGAAATTTTCATCGCTCTTGAATGGAGAGTCCATGAAGTTTTATAGATCCCATGGCCTGCACAAAGAAAAAAGAAAAAAAGAAGATTCAGGTTGTGTTTCTGCTTGTATTCTCTCCCTACTTACTCTCAGTCCATACATATTTTCCTCCTGGGTATAAATACTTTTCAAAATACTTAATGTCATGTGTCGTCATGTTGGGACAGCCCTGTGCACTCATACCTGCGAGTAAGAAGAGTTTTCCTATTGCCTCAGGAAAAGCAGGCAATTAAATTGATATTGTTTGATATTGGGGTGCATGCTTTCATTCCTGAGTGAAAACAGAAGGCTACCTTTCATGTGATAATTTCTTTTTACTCTTGCACTTCTTAGCACACATGTGATGGCACCCAGAGATCTGTGTTCACCCTGCAGCTTACCTGAACTCCCCTCTGTTCCCCACAGCAGCCCAGTTCTCCAAATACCAAATACTCCAAATGCCATTTTAGAATCATTAAGGTTGGAAGAGACCTCAAGGATCATCCAGTCCAATCGTCCCCCCCCACCTATTCCCCACTAAACCATGTCCCTAAGTACCACATCCAACCTTTCCTTAAACACCCCCAGGGACAGTGACTCCCCCACCTCCCTGGGCAGCCCGTTCCAATGCCCGACCACCCTTTTTTGGGTGCTCTGACACAGGAGCTGTAAACAGGTCAAACAGAGCATGTCAAGGCCGACATCTCTGACCGTAGTTCATCCTTCTTGCTGGAGCAGATTATGGTTCACATCTCAGGAGAAAGAGCACTGTGGAGCTCAAGCTACTTCAATGCTTGACTGTCCTCATGGAGTAATAAGTTTTCTTTCCTATATCCAGTCTGAACATTTGATAGCACCTTGGGGTTAAGGACACAGGCAAAAATAGATTTGCCTGCTCACACTGAAGATAAGATTGATGAATGTCAAACTCACGCTTTGCAGCAGGAGCGGAACCCAAAGCAACTTCCAACTTTAACCAGATGGATGGGACATCTTCCAAAGTGACAGGACCCTTTTCTACAGAATAACATCTCCCTCCGGGGAGAAGACAGACCTGCAACAACAACGAAACATTTCCTTCCCTCTCCCTCTGCAGGGCAAGGCAATGCAGCTGTGATGCCCGCAGGCTTTCCCATTTGTTGAGCTGCCTTCACCACCAACTTGCCTGAAGGACCGCGGCCGAGATTTGGCAGTAGTGAAAGAGGTGAGATTACAACGCAGGTCTACGCTTTGCAGAGGTGGGTTCTTTACCTCACAGTACATCTAAATGGATGGCCTTAAAGTCCAGGCGGAGAATGATACAGACCTCCTGACTCAACGTCCTCTACCTTATAGGAAAGGGTCACGGATCCAGAGGCTTTAATACAGGCTCCTACCCAAAAATAGTTGGACAGGCTTCATTTTCATCTGCATATGTTCTGCTGAGTGTTATGTTATCCAAAGATCATGGCCGTCTCAGGTGTATAACACTAGACCATTTGGGATGATCTTTTTAGGAAGACACCACAAGTGAAAAAAATCACTTTTCTTCAGGAGTCATAATTTCTCCACCTTTGAAAGAGTTTTAACAGGGGACCACAGGCACTGAGCTATTCGACTAAGTCCTGCACAGTTTCTAGCGATTTTAACCAGTAGTGGTTAAAATGTGCTGGGAAATTTACTTCAGGTGCACAAAAATCCCCTTCCAGCATCTCTTTTCCATCTTACCTGGAGAAACCTGGAGTGCCAAGAAGAGGAGAGAAAAGAGCAGGTAAAGGATCTTCATGACTGCGGATTTGCTGTGTCACTGGAGGGAAAAGGACCAAGAAAGATCTATGACAGACAATTCCTGGGATCTACAGTCTTTTGAACTGCACAGATACTGTGTTAATCAGAATGGCATTTATATTGCCTTTTTCTCCAAACTTTAAAAAATAACCAGCAAGACCCATACAGCATCATGGCTGCTGTATGATCATTAAGTTATTTTACTAGTTTGCTCAGATTTCTTTCACGTTTTGCAAACAGTCCTTAGCCAAGATGCAATCATGACTTTATTTTCAGTTAAATGTTTTATCTAATAATTAAATAACACCAAGCAAAATGAGGTGACTGTACAGACAAACCTATGAACTTCTGGAAAAAAAAAGGTTAATTTTGCAATGTTAAAATTAATCAAGAAAAAACAGCGAAAACCAACTTGCCCAAAATCTTCACTCTTAGTCTACAGGCAGCAGCTGTTGAATGGAAATGTCCAACCAAATCAGTTTGCATTCGACAAAGGAAATTTGAAAAGAAAACATGTAATGCCTTCATTGAAAGACTTAATAACTGAACTAACATCAGCAAAATGGGATAAGATATCCTAGAAGGGGGCTTATGGGTAAAGAAGAGGTAGTTGTATCATGTATCTTGGCATTAGAGAATCTTCTGATCTGTCACAGATTATGGTGTCCTAGGCAAGGAAGGGAAACGGCGTGCTGAAAAAGTCATATTTCTGCAGATGGAATGGTAGAGGGTGACTCAAAACAGCTTTGACATTTATGCTAGAAGTTTGCACAAATTTCTATGTATTTGAAAATATCAGGACAAACAAACAGGCAAAGGTAACAGTTCTGAAAGTGAAATGAAGTTCTTAACATAGAGACATACATAAAAAGTATATACTGGTTTCTATCGAAAGGACCACCAATTTCTCTGGACCACAGATCTCTCTAAAGCCAGCTAGATTTTTTTCCTAGGAGTTAGTAAGCAGAGTATTTTTATGAAAGTATTTGAGGTATTTCAGCTTCTCATTCAACCTATGTAATTTTTGGAAAACTCGGATTAACCTTTTTTAGTAACCTACAAATTTAAGTTAATAATGCAGAGGTTTGGAGTTAGACTTTTTGGTTTGGTTTGGTTTTTGGGTTTTTTTTTGGGGGGGGAGAGGGGGGGAGGGAGGGAGGGTGAAAGACAACAGCAGACATTGAAAGAAAGACTGAAAAGAACTGAGAAGTTACCAGGTATCAGGTGAGCCCAGAAGCCAAAGACCTGCTCTTGGTCCCTTCCCTCCAGAAGTCTTTGGCTGTGGGGCTCAGAGCCTCTTTTATAACGTGTTTCCTAAGGGGAGTGACAAATGCTTTCCCTTCTCAGCAAGTACACACTGAGCCAATCAAAAAATTACCCATTTTTGGGGACAATTCTAATCCAACCAGAATCAAGTGGCTTTCATTTCCCAGTGAAAAAGCAGGGTTTGTCTCTGAACCAATTGAAGCTCTTCTTCGGGAAACTCACAGGTTATTCATGCAATACCTCTTGTGACACTCCAGTTTGTGTAAGATTCGTTAAGCCACCGTGGTATGTGTCAAACATCTTGGGACATATGTTGAACTGTCCCTGGTTAGTAGCAACATCATCCATTGCAATAAAAAACATCTGCATGCTGCAGGTGTTTCTTTTCACACAGAATATAAGAACACAGAATGGACATATGGATAAGGATGCCTAAGCAAAGAGCGTAAAATGTACAGAAATAAGGCGAGTGTATTGTTGTTGTGTTCCTGTACACCCTTCAAGCTGACTGAAAATAGATCAGTTTGGGGAAATCCAATGCCTCAGGCTGCAGAGCTCCTGACTGAGCATTTTTCCATGACTCCATCTGATCTTTCGGTACTTCTTCATGAGCCAGCAATGTGCCCTCGTGGCCAAGAAGGTCAATGGTGTCATGGGGTGCATTAAGAAGAGTGTGGTCAGCAGGTCAAGGGAGGTTCTCCTCCCTGTCTACTCTGCCCTGGTGAGGCCACAGCTGGAGTTCTGTGGCCAGGTCTGGACTACCCAANCCAGTTCTGGGCTCTCCAATTCAAAACAGACAGGGATCTCCTGGTGAGAGTCCAGTGGAGGGCTGTGAGGATGATGAGGGGGCTGGAGCATCTCTCTCATGAGGAAAGGCTGAGAGAGCTGGGGCGCTTCAGCCCGGAGAGGAGAAGACTCAGAGGGGATCTGATCAATGCTGGTCAATGTGGGTGTCTAGAAGATGAGGCCAGACTGTTTTCAGAGGTGCCCAGTGACAGGACAAAGGGCAACGGGCACAAACTGCAACACAGAAAGTTCCATCTTAATATGAAGAAAAACTTCATCCCTCTGAGGGTGATGGAGGCCTGGGCCAGGCTGCCCAGAGAGGGTGTGGGGTCTCCTTCTCTGGAGAGGCTGAAAACCCACCTGGATGCCATCCTGTGTACCCTGCTCGGGGTGATCCTGCTCTAGCAGGGAGTTGGACTGGGTGATCTCTAGAGATCAGACCCACCAGTCTGGGATTCTGTGATTCTGGCCTCCACAGGACCTTCAGCTGATGATTCCACAAACATGTTATGTCTTAGCTGAGCATTCATTTTTTGCTTATCTGCTCTCAATCTGCCAGTTGATCTTCTCTGCTTTTTCTGTCATGAGAAATAACAAATAAATATTCTGTTTTCACCTCTCTACATTGCTACTTATGCTGTGGTCTTGTTTTATAGCACCCCTTATAGAGACCCTCGTCTGTCTTTTTTCCCACTATGCAAAGGCGGATTCTGTCAACCACATCTGTCAGATAAGTCTTCAAATGGATCCAGCTATTTCAGTTAATTATTCATGGTTTTTGTACATTTATGTTATTTTTTAAGTTCTTTTACAGCCTTTTGGGACTAAGTTGTCCAGAATTTCATGTGATGTCCAAAATGCATCTTG
This sequence comes from Psophia crepitans, assembly GCA_013399095.1. Lineage (NCBI taxonomy): Eukaryota > Metazoa > Chordata > Aves > Gruiformes > Psophiidae > Psophia > Psophia crepitans. The sequence continues at coordinate 48,101 of VWZZ01006226.1, read as the reverse complement.
GATTTGTACAGTGCCTAATCATATGTATTCTTTTGTTTTCAGTTCCTTTCTCCCCCACCCAATACCTCACATTTGCCTTGACTTTTTGGCCATAGGTGAATACTGACATTTCTAGAGTGAAGTCTGCAACTGCATTAATCCAGTTTTGAAGTAACCCCTTGATGGCCCCTTATGACTTTGTGTTGGTTCAGTTTGCAGAGAGGTTTTCCTGTGTGCAAACTAGATTCCTCAGGAGGAAAGTGAATGAGAAGTTTTGTTTTGAAGGTACTCCAAAGGTACCCTGAAGGTACTCCAGTGCCTAGTGGAGCATGAACCAATGTGTGCCTACACCACCTCAAGGTCCTTTCTTTTGGAAACCTGCAGAGTTTGGACTGTGGGATCAGCCATTTGAGGAGAGGCTGAAGGATCCATTTTTGTTCAGCTTGGAGAAGACGTCGACAAAGGTCATCTAACTGCTGATCACAACTACCTAATGGTAATAGCTACCGTTAGAGAAATTGGAATCACACTCTTCTCAGAGGTGCACCGTGGAAGGATGAGAGGTAACAGACACGAATTACCATGAAGGAAATTCCAGTTAGATAGAAGGAAAAAAAATCCTCTCACTATGAGGGGCTGGAGTGGTGGCCCAGAGAATTTATAGAATCTGAATCTGGATAGTCAAACTCAGCTGGAAAAAGCTCTAAGCAACCTGGTCTGTCTTTGAAACTGACTCCTTCTGAAGGTATGGATGGACCAGACGGTCTCCACACACACATTATAACTTACATTGCTTTGTGGTTTATTCAACAGCAAAATCCAAGTCAAACTGAATTAATAAATCCATATAGTGAAGAACTGAGGAGCCTCAGCACAATCTCTAAGGACTAGTGATCCTTTCCTATCTACTGATCTTCCATTGCATCATCATTTGCTGACATACCCAATAACGGTCAAAAGACATCAATGCTAAATATTTTTTCAGATCATATATTACTTTACACCTCACTTCAGTCAACAAACAAGCATTGTTCATGCAATATTTTAATATCGCACCTGAAGTACATCATAACAGGTTTTGATATATTTGCTATTTTGAATGACTGTTTCTCATTGACCAAGCTCTCTGCAAATGACACCGTTTCTTACAGACCACGTAGCATCACCAAACCTAAAACTAAATATTTAATTGTTTATTGGTTCCTCAGCTTAGTGAGTAGTGATGTGATTTTTTCAATATTTTGATAGTAAGTATGCAGAAGTGTACACATATACATACATGCACAGATAACACACAGGTCCATATGCACGTGAAAACATGCCTACAAATGATTTCCCTTAAATGCATACCCTCATAATTGAGATAGCGTTTTATTTTCTACATATTTCTACACGTGAACTTTTTGCAGTACGGAAAAATGGTAGTTGAATTTCTGGTGTGGCCATGAAGCAGAAAACGGAGGGAATATAATTACAAAAGTTGCAGTTACTTCACAACGTGCCAAGGGTTTGCGGTTAGCTTGCCTACCAACTGTTACTGTTACTCAACCTGATTCCTCAAGGAAACGAAGACACATCGTTAATTTTTACCATGCCCAAGGTTCCGTGTGCAAGTAATGTCAAGGATCTGTCTTTAACCCTGAGCATTCTTGTCCCTGAGAAGTATAAACTCTACATAGTCACTCCCACCACTACCATCAGAATATCTCTGCCTGGAAATGGGTAAGGGAGAAGCAGAGGAAGGATGGAGCACCTGTGGTTGTCCAAAGCTCATGGCAGTGTGGCAGGCCTTATTGAGATTCCGGTTTGTGGCTCTCAGGGTGGAAAATTTTTCCATCCCTGCCTGCAGCTCCTGTTCTTATAAGCAGGAGACAGACAGTTTCATACATCAAGAGGGACATATCAATGTTTTGCCCTTCACAATCCCAGTGTTTTTCTCCAGTGCCTTTTGCTGGCAGACGTGACTTACACCAGGATCATGGTAGCACCAGCTACACATTCCTTCACCCAGGGTACCTGGGTAGGAAAGTACATGGGATCCAGCCCCGCTAAGTTGAGCAGCACATCTGAGTCATTTGGCTCTTGACATCAGGGCAATCCTCTCTATCCAAAACACCATCTACTTTCCCACTATTTTCAGTGCAGAGGGAAAGGGAGACTTCATGGAAACTTTCCTTCTGCTTCAATAACATGTTTCTTTCATTTTCCTGTTTCATCAAAGTTCAGAAAATGATCCAGTTATGCTTCTTTCTACCTCCATGGCAAGTCTTCACTCCAGCTTCTTGAACTTTGCCAATGATGTCACACTCCCTCACCATTTCAGGTCCAGTTCACCCAGTCCTCTTTGGAGGAGAAGGATGAATACAGAAATCATAGAATTTTTAAGGTAGGAAAAGATCTCTAGGATCATGAAGTCCAACTGTCAACCCAACACCACCATGTCTACTAAATATTATGATGGGGTCAGCATTTTATGCAATAGTATAGCGCTTAGAACCCTGGCACAAGAACTGATAGAAGGAGCCTGAAGTGCTGCTTGACCTGATGCAGATGGGATAGGCTATTAAGGGAAGTGTCTTCGCAATGAGGCTGCAGAGTGTTGTGAGGATAAATGGCTTTCACCCTGTTCACATGGAGATGTTTGGGTAATTGTGCCACGACCGTTTCCCAGAGAGAAAGGAGGATCTTACCTCCATCTTAGGAGTCTGTATCTAGCACAGCAGATGGGGCAATGGGGAGAAAAAGGGAGATTCTCAAACTCTGCTCCTAATAGATTTCTGGTGAAAAAAAAAAAGCAGCAAATATTGGGGAGGTCTTTCAGAGGTCTTTCAGCAGTGTCACCCCTATTTAAAATGCTGCTTCACAAAATACCTGCCTGCTGTTCTATTCCTCACCTCCAGAGGATGGTTTGTTCGTGTCAATGAAGGCTCCAGGCATCTCGAAGTCATTTTATGAAGGAATAGCTAGAACATTGGCTGAACAAAAGGCTGAGCCCTAGCAGCTTGCTAGAGAGCAGATGTTTCAGTGTGCTCTGAAGAGAAACTAGGCTGAACAACAGTGATGGCTGGTGGCCTAGCTAACCACAGACTGCTCCTCAATCATACAGTAACATCACCTCTTAGCCTCCTTGATGTGTGCTGAACTGAATTCTAGTCATAAGGCATAATCAATGCACAGGAGATCAAGGTATTTCGATGTCACTGCAGAGTGTATAGTACAGAAATTCAGATTCCTCTAGATCAGCTGCAAAAGCTGTTAGCAGCAGTTGCACCACCAAAGTAGATCCACCAAGAGGAGGATAACGGTATTGAGAAGTTGTTCTGTAGTTGTGAGTTTGCTAGGCATGTACTACATTATAGTTAACAAAGTTTTGACTCAAGTATTGATCGTCTGAATCAATAATGAATGGATACATCATAAACTTCAAATAGTAAACAAAAAGTATTTAATCAAGCTCAAGATTTTAAATATTACATAGTTACCTTGAGTAATCAGGAAGAAATGAGATTAACACCTGTATGAACAAATCTGCCCTCCATCTTCGTTTTGACTTGACAGCTAATTGAAGGTATCAGGGTACCAGTGCAGAGTCCAGCCTCTTGGTCTAAGGACTACACTGTCTCTGCAGGCATGCATTGTGTCCCCAAAGCTCCGTGGCACAGGCCATGTAGCCAAAGTTTCTAAAAACCAAAGAACCTCTCTGAACTGAATCGTATTTTCTTGAGACAAATGGCAGGAGTGATCTCACCAAACTATAGTTGTCCTAAAGGTAAACATCATAGCCCAAGCTATTAGCACTGCTCTTCATTTATAATTAAAGGAGATAAATTGTTCTAAATATTTTTAACTGAAGTACAAAAATTTATAAGAGTGCTAGAACAAATGCAAAAGTAACAGAAAAGGAATATAAGAAACCCAAAAACATTGCATTATGACATGTTGCGCTGCAGCATCTCCTGCAAGCTGAAAAGCCACAAGCACTCATTCTGCAGAAGAGTATAAATGGGAGCTGTGTCTCTCACAAAGCCAGCATTTCCCCTGCAGAGGGTTTTTTTATGTATGTGGGCACCTCTCCAAGCCCACCCATCAAAACCACCTCAGTTTGATAATGTATTTGAATGGGCACTGTTCTGTGCACATTCAGCAACTGCTTCTGGGAAGGTAATGGCCAAATCATTATGTAGCACATCCATAATTTTTGGCAATATGTTTGCTAGTATCTTTCCTTCTTTGTACCTTTTTTCTAGCTTGTGTCACTGTCAAGGGTCTGATGTTACCCAGAATGTTTCTGGTTTTCTCTTGCATGACATCCCCACAGAAGTTAAATTTCTCAGATGCCTCCAGGCCCTCTGAAGGAATAATCTGTAGATATCTTGGCGTTTTCTATACTGCTAGGCCATGACGACAGGGCAAAAGAGACTGAAAGCATGGATTCTGTCTCTGACATCTCAGTCAAAAATACCTTAATACCTTCAAAAACAGCCTGGAAACTACCAGAATGTGTACCTGCTGGACACAAGCAGCCATGAAATCATCACAGAGAGAATCAAGGTTTCATCCCTGACAAAGATACTACGGTTCCTACAGGAGTGTTCCAGGAGTATGGCCATTGGGAAGCAGGGGATGAAATGACCTCCCTTTTCCCTGGGGGTGCAGTGGGGTGCCAGTAGAGAAATGCCTAGCTGTAAGAGCCACCAACCCACCTGTGTGTTACTGCCTGTGGTGCGAGCAGTTCTACAAAATACCCCCTCCTTCCCCAGAAAAGACACGCAAGGATCAACCATATGAATGCTATCGTAACCGACTTTATTAAAGGGGGGGTGGGGTAAGACATAATTTCCACAGTGTTGCCTGGTTCATATTTATGGTTTTTTGCAGATACTGATGTTTGCTTCATTGCAAATGAAGATTTTGAGAGCTTTTTGTTGCAGCAGGAACTGGTGCCACTGGGAGCCATGGGATCAAGGTGATTTGGAGGCCATTCAGTAGAAGCAGAAAGGATTTCCAAGGAGAACCCAGGGAGTCTTCAGAACCTCCACCCCCTGCATGGTGACGAAGAGAGAGTCTCAGGTTACTCACCAGTAGCTTTTCTGTGGTGACATTCTCTTTATTTCATGGCACCAGAGCAGAGGCTGCCATGGGATGTGAACACTCCCTGAGGACCCTCTATGCCAGCAGGTTTGGCATTGGAGAAGTGGGATAGGATGGTGTTAAGAGCTATGCCTCTAAGATGTTGCTCTGAAAAAAGGTAAGGGGGCTATCAGTCATTGCTATGGTGATCTCTGCACTTCTACATACTTTCTGCAGCAAGAAAATCCATTATAACATCTCCCAATCCAGTAATACGGCCGCCGACATATCCCTGGGAAGCAGCGTCCGTTTTGGACTGCACAAGGATCTCGTAGCCCAGGAACGAAGGGCTGACCTGCACAGTGGAAAGAGAACAGTCATTTACCATGAAAATGAGCAAAAGTGGGTACTCTCTAATTCTTCTCTCTACCCCCTCACACCTTACCTGCAGCTCCTTGGAGCATTATGAAGAGGACAACCAGGAGCTGGTAAAGGATCCTCATGGCCACAGCTGGGATGTGAATTCTCTACCTGTAATGAGCAGATACTACAAGACCGAAAGACACCAAACAGAGGGTCCCCTTCTGACTGTGAGATGAGGAACTGCTTAAAACATGCCCTGAGCGACCAAAGCCAACATCTTTGAAAATACAATGGATTTGAATGAAGAACAGAGTGGAAACTGCATCATTGGAGATATTTATAATTTCACTGAATATATCTCTAAGCAACCTGACCTAATCAGCCCCACCTTTGAGCACGGATTCAGACCAGAAACTCCTGGAGTCCCTCCCAACCTGAGTTATTCTATTGTGGGTTTGTTGTTTGTTTTCTTTAATATTAATCTTTTTATACTGAAAAATGATATTCCAGATCTGTTCAACACCAGACAGGTTACCAACATAGACCCATGAATTATTCATCTTCAACCTAATATAGTTCACAAAGTGTTCAGAGACCAAGCCAACCATCATCCTTAAGAAAGTCTAAAAGATACCTCTGTCTCTTCAACATCAGTTAAGGTGACAATCCACTAAAAATGTTACTGGAATTCAGACAATACGTGCAGCCTAAAATGCCACTCTGAACTGGATGCTGGCTGGATGCCTGTTTCTGTAGAAAGCTAGATATTTCTTAACCAACAAGCCCTCTGTCTCTGATGCCTCAAATGAAGGTTTCAGGGTTTCTGTCCACTCCCCTTGGAGGTCAGCAAACACAGTTTCCTCCTACAGCTCCTGCAACCAACCCAAGGTTCTGCAGGACATGTACAGACTGGAGACACTAACTGGAGTAATGAGAAGGAAGGGGTTAATGAAAGCAGAACACTCATTAGACTTGAGATTAATGAAAGGAAAAGAAGTGTATAAAGACAAAGAGGTGATGGTGCCTGTCCAGAACCAGGCAGAGAGTTACCAGCAGAGGAAGGTGGATCACTTCTACTGTCCGTCTCTCTTCTCCAGCAGGTGTCTCAGACCTAAACATGCCTCTTTTTATATAAAGGTTTGGGGATGCTGGCAGTGCAGTCACGGACCAATGAAAAAATGCCTTTTCAAGCCAAATTTTTCATGTACTTTGGAGTCTCCCAATGAGAAAGGAAGGTCTGGTTTGAGACTGCTCTGGCCACAAAGCCCCTGATCTTTGTGCAACCCATTTCAGACCATCCAAGTTTATGTAAGATACGTTAGGCCACAGGGTTACATAAAACACTTGGGAACATGCAATGGCTGCTCCTTTTGGTCCTGCCGGATCCTGCCCTCAGTACGCAACTTAATTGTCTGATCTGCAGCCATGGCACAGTCATCGTTTACTTTCATAACGTTTTCTCCTTTACGTCTAACCTTCTGGTTGTCTTTTTGCTGTGTCAGTAAAAGAATAAGCATTGCTAACTTTTCAGCTTATTGATTACAAATATAATAGTTTAGTGCATAATGAAATCATGAGGTATCACAGGTTCATAGAATCTCCCGAGCTGGAAGGGACCCCTAAGGCCCACCAGCCCAACCCCTGGCCCCACACAGGCCCAGCCCCATCACAGCAGATGACTGAGAGCGTTGGCCAGACGCTGCTTGAACTCAGCCCAGCTCGGGGCGGTGACCACTGCCCTGGGGAGCCTGTGCCAGGGCCCCACCACCCTCTGGGGGAAGAACCTTCTCCTGATCTCCAACCTAACCCTCCCCTGTTGCAGCGTCATGCCATTCCCTGGGATTCTAAGGTATGAAGTTATAACATCAATACGATCTGTCATATAAAATTTTATAATAGATCACATTTTCATTTCTACTGCTTCCTCTCTGGATTGCTCTTGGGTTTTTTCCCTGCTGTTTCAGTGTCCTTCCTGATATCAACTTTTACTCAGTCTTCCTCAGGTTGCCCAGCGTCTGTCAAGATAACCAGCACACCTGCCAAACTCTTCAATATTTCTCAAATCATCTATAAAGATAAGCAGTTTATTAAGAAGAAATTTCATTTCTAAACCTTCCAGTTTTGACCGGCAGTCAGTGGTCACACATTCTCTGTATCTACATGTGCATGTACAATTGTGTATACGTGGATGGGTACACACACAGGTATTCAAACACTACGTATTTACTTCAAAGGTTGTGAAGATTTTACAGTTTCTGAGCCATGAGCACACTTGCTGTTACGCAGAATCGCTGGTGAGGCTCTGTCTCCTCTTCCATGGCAGTGATGGACACAGATGGCCATGTGTTTTGAACTCCCCTGAGAGTCCTCCCAAGCTGGCCATAGCATGGAGGATGAGTTTTCTTATTTTTTTTTTCCCACAGGGAAACATTAAAAAAAAATCTTGGAATCTTCAACAGTGATTTTATTGGTAAACAAGGTCAAATGAGGAGATTTTTGGCATGGAGAAAACGCAGATCTCCCTGTCATCTGCATCTACTGGTGAGAAAACCTTTCCTCCAGGCTTACCTTTAGCCTGACAAATTTATGTGTTTTTTCAGTTGTTATAAACCCCATACAGTCCCTTCCTATAACAGCAAGAAATGTTCTTTCTTTCCACCTTTCCTTATCCCCATCCTGACAAGATGCCTGGTCCCTCTTCCTTTGGGACTTTCTCAATCTCCTCATCTCCTCTGGATGTATCTCTGCTTATCCCACTCTCTGCTCCAGAAGATTTACCCCCACAAAAAAAAAATAATCAACAAATGGTTGTCCATGAGCCAACAATTTAAAGTCAAGCCACACCTTGCAGTGCCAAATTTGGTAGCCCATGGTGCAGGGAGCTCATTTCCATAGCTGGAAGGTGGTGGGAAGACCCAGAACCACACAGTTGCTCTCAGCTTGGTTGTCAGGGATTTTACTTGCTGTGTCCCACCAGGCAGGAGATGTGGGTCTGTGGTGCCCTTGTCTGGAGGTTGCTGCCTTGAGCTGAGCTGTGCGATGTTCTGCATCTGGTCTTATAAAGGGGAGAGGTGGAAGGAAGCTGTGGGTGCACAGCAGTAACCAGAGGTTTGACAGCACATGAGATGGGTCATCAATGGCATCCCAGCTGTGTGGTGCCTCATGTTTTTCGTTTGTTCTGGGTTTTGTTGGGGTGGTTTGGGGTTTTTTGGTTTGTTTTGGTTTTTTTTTGTTTTGTTTTGTTTTAATTGATTTAATTTTTTAATTTTGGTTCTACTTTTTGGTTTTAATTAACAGAGGTTAATTTATTACAGCTCTTAAACCCAGTTTGCTCAGTTCCTCAGCATCCTGGGCCCGCCGTGCTGCTGGGCTGGAACAGAGCGAGCCACAGTCACAGAGAGCTGAAACCTGGGCTGTAGCTGAAGGTTATGGAAGGGTTTACAGAGAGGCAGGTGTAAAAGCCGTAGGAAAATAACTCCCAGTTATTTTTTTCCTTTCTTTGCTGTCTCTCAGTGCTTAGTTTTACACCACATAATTTGCTGTTCTTCTTTGAATAACGAACTATATCCTTCAAAGGATGCTCCCCACTGAGTTTTGCAGCACGACCAGAAGGAGCAGCACTCCCCACCTCTCTCCTGGAGAATTTATTTGATTTCATTCCAGTTGTTTTCCCTACTGACCATTGCACAGCTGTGTCTATACTATTGTCTTTGGGAAAATGTGTGGCTTGGAAAAAACACCATGGATTTGCAGGGAAATTATACAAGGGCAATTTTCTGGGTGGGGCTGGTGCTGGAGATGGGAGCTGAGTGGCACCATGTTTCATGGATATTAATTGCACTGGTGAGTGTGCCCAGGAGTGCCCAGGGACTGCCTGGTTATGGATTCTTTACGTGAAAGGAAAAAACAAGTTTGCCTTAAAAGGTGCTGGGACTATTCCTGGTTCGGGCAACCTAGTAACACAACAATCCAAACCCTGCATGAGCCTTTGTTGCTTTTGAATTTTGCCATATGTGTAAACATGCTTTTAGACCACCTGGGACTAAAGGAAGAGGAAGAACCTAAAACTTCCGTGAAGTCCTGGAGTCCTGAATTTGCCCTTTGCAACGATGGTGTCCATGAGATACTATCCCAGTGCAATAAAATTAAATGTGTGACAGAATAGGTGTCCCTGATGGGGTCTCTGACTTCTGTGGTGCTTTACAGACCTTCTGGACCATGTAACCAGGAAGACCAGAAACCTTGCTGCCCAGGAGGGATGAGGGAAGGGATGGGAACAGGCTGTTTCTCTCCACGCAAGTCTAGTGGGTGATTTCAAGAAATCTCAGTGGTGAGAATATCACCCTCAGGAGAAGCTATCAGCTTCATAGTTGCTTGAGTGCCCTGAATGAAAAGGCAGCTCAGATGTCCACCTTCACGTCACCTAAATACATACTTTGGTCCCAGCTAGGTAAACTCTCCATGTGACATAAAGCCTGGCTTTGCAGAGCAGTTGGTGAAGCACAGACAAATACTCCTGCTGCTCTGTAGATGTGAAGTTGAATTCCTGCTCTCTGATTCCCAGAGCAGCACATTTTCCCCCATATTTCAAGGGCTCTGGAAGCAGCTGACCAGCCCTGTGTTTGCTTGTGCCTTCTCTGAGCTCAGGGTTCTCTGCGGGTGGGAGAGGTGCCGCTCAGCGGCCATGCCCGGAGGGAGCAGGGGGCAGCTCACTGGACAAAGCCCCGGGCACCAGCTCTGATTTCCAAGCAGGTTTTGGACACGTCAGGTCTGGGCAGGTTTCCACGGGGCTGGCCAAGGCCACCGAATGGACAGCAGGGCTGTTCCCCAGCTGAATTTCACGACATTTTTTTTGTAAATTGTGGACGTGCCGTGAGGACAAGCGTTGGGCAATTGACCCAAAGGTCAGTCATCCCTTCCTGTCATTTGCACAGAGGACACTGAGGGAAGAGGATGGCACAGAGAAGGTGAAGGATCTTTATGGCTTCAAGCTGGCTGACGACATCCCATCATCAGTGGTAACCTGCGGCAAGACGGAGGTGACACACAGACACACAGGGCTTCACTCCGTTGCCTTCACACCAGCACATAGAGCAATTTGCAGTGCGCTGGACTGTCTGAGATCTCCCCCTGGGGAGACCAAGCCTTGCTGGAGCAGCCAGGGAGGCCGGGTGGGACACAGGGACATCTCAGGTGGCATTTGTCTAAGAGTGAGTGAAAGAATCGAGGTGTGGATATTCACAGAGGACAGGAGTCTGTGGCACCCTGCATGACCAGAAGCCAGCTGTGATTTAGAGGAGCCCTTCCACAGGTTCGTTTCAAAAACATGATATAGTTAGATAGTTAGTTAGTTATTTATTAGTTAGCTAGTTAATGTGGGTTTGCTAGAAGGACTGTAGAGAAATGCAAGAATAGGAAATGCCATTATTAATGTCATTATTATAGAATGTGTCACTTTAAGTAAACAGTTACTTAAATTAATATTCTGACTATTCCTGAGCAAATCACAGATTAGAATATCTGGATTATTCTTTTCTATTCATATGTTCTTTAGCTAAGATGCAATTTAAAGCCGTTTAGAAAATTCAGCCTTTATTTCTCTTAGAAGAGCATGAACACATACATATAAGTATATGTGCTTGCATATGTTCTCTGGATAAAAGAGGAACATGATTTTTAGGGCTCCACACAGTATGTTTTGCCGTAGTGCAGAGAAAGGAAACTGAATAAGATATACAGCTGTCAAGATACTTCCAGGACGCAGTAGTAATTGATATGCATTATTATTTATTTATTACTTGTGTTTAATTGCCAAGAAACAGGTAAGGGAAATATGTCCCTTTTGTGAGCTTGAGTAGCCAAAACAATGTTTAAAGTCAATAATCGTATACTGTAGTTAAAACAGCAGGTAGTTTAATTACCATATTTAAGAAATTTAAGGTAATTTTACCAGCAAGTATAACAACAGGTACAATTCATTAACTGAAGATCTTATCCCAGTCCTGACTCATATTTGAGCTTCGAGCTGTTTTGTACCCCACTGGGCAGCTGGCCCAGGCACAAAGCGCCAAACAGGAGGAAAGAGTCATTTTATCCTATTTTAAGGTCTTTTCAGGATGTGACTGGTTGTCTGCCCTCTGCTTGTCTGCATTTACTGAGGTGAGACAGACCCCTAAGATCAGTTCAGAGCCTCTAGGGAAATATTTATGGGTATAATATTCATAGGGGTTTTTTTCTGTCTCTTTACGGTTCATCCTTTGACTGTTTCGGTAAAATTTTTTAAAAAGCAGAAAAACAATCAAACCCAATAGAAACAAATGTTCCACCTCCTGTAAAGCACATATGCTGTTCCAGCAATTAAATTATACAGGAATGGGATTTATCTCCGGGCAGTTAAAGCACCTGTTTGGATTTTTCCTATCATTTCACTTGGACCCCAGCAAACAGGGTTGCAGGTTCCTGTGACACAGAGACTGATGGTTTCCAAAGGAAGCAAATGTATCTCAGGTCCCCAGCCGCTCCTCGATGGCTCTCTCCAGCCGCCGAGGCAGAGGAAATCCCACGCTCCTTCTCCCTGGACCTACCTCTGTTACCCGTTAGGTTCAGTGTGATTTTTCAGAGCAAGGACTGGCTTCTTGTCCATTTCAGGAGTCCACAGCAGACTGCAAAACACTGAGAGCTTTGAGGTTGAACTGTCGGAAAACATAATTCACTAAAATACCAACACTGGGAGTCAGAGGACATCAGTATAATTAAGAGGAAAATCCATAAAACCCTGCTGTCAGAATAATTTATGTACTCTTGGCTGGAGAAAGCTGCTGGAGAGAAATTTCAACGTCAGCTCCGCATTGCCCTCTCGTGGGAGGCAGGTGACCTGGGGAGATGGACGTTGTTAGGATGGCTGGAGTACAAGGAGGTTGGGTTTTCCTAGATTCTTTGTAGTATGACAAGCCAAACACTATGATGTCTTTTTCTGGGCTTACCCGGGTGACTTCAGGGTCCAGGAGATACCAATGCTGTCATCAGTCTTTCTAGTCCAAACCCTCTGGGGGCATATGGGAGGAGCTTAACCAAAACATCTTCCGTGGAAGTTGTTTCCTTTGGCCACCTAGGAAGTGGGTGTGTGGAAGTCAGCGCCTCCCTGAAACGTTAATTATTCAAACTGTAGTTATTTCCTCTGCAATGAGTAAAAACCAGATGTGCTAAGTGCTTGAAAATGAAAATATTTTGATGCACAGATAAGCCTGGTCTTCTATATGCCTGCACTGCTGCGAAAGGATTGCTCGAACTAGGCTGGGCGCTCAACTCCTCTCTGCTCTCAAGACATTATCTACAGCACACAAGACCTATCAGGAGGTGGTGGGTTTGGGGTTTTTTTGTTTGTTTTTTTGTTTGTTTGTTTGGTTTTTTTTAAAGTCTTGCACAAAACCTGAGCTTTCCTAATGTAACTGTTTAGGTGTTGTGGTAGGTATCTAGGTGGGCATGACCAGCAGGGTGAGGGAGGGGATTGTCCCCCTCTACTCTGCCCTTGTGAGACTCCACCTGGAGTACTGCATCCAGCTCTGGGACCCCCAGCACAAGAAAGATGTGGACCTGTTAAAGTGAGTCCAGAGGAGGCCACGAAGATGATCAGAGGGCTGGAGCACCTCTGCTATGAAGAAAAGCTGAGAGAACTGGGGATGTTCAGCCTGGAGAAGAGAAGGCTCTGGGTAGACCTCATTGTGGCCCTTCAATACTTAAAGGGGTCTTGTAAAAAGGATACAGAAGGACTCTAGACTCAGGTAGATAATGATAGGACAAGGGGGAATGGGTTTAAACTAAAAGAGGAGAGATTTAGACTAGACATTAGGAGGAAATTCTTCCCTATGAGGATGCTGAGGTCCGGGCACNGGTCCTGGCACAGGTTGACCAGAGAAGCTATGGCTGCCCCTGGATCCCTGGCAGTGTCCAAGACCAGGTTGGATGGGGCTTTGGGCAGCCTGGGCTGGTGGGGGGTGTCCCTGCCCATGGCAGGGGGTTGGAACTAGATGGTCTTTTAAGCTACCTTCCAACTCAAGCCATTCTGTGATTCTATGATTCTACAATCTCCAGGCTTCAGAGAGGACCTTTCTGCAGCCAGCACCAGGCTCCACGGCCATGGGACAGCCCTGTAGAATCAGGTCCCTGCTGGAGCCAAACCAGCAGTTTTCAGTGTATGTCCCAGAATGCTTTTTTGACAGCCCACGATGGATCAATGTGTTGTACATAAACCAGGGTGGCGTAAGAGACGATCTTTGGAAGAGACAACTGATGTGCCAGAGAAAGGAGAGGGAGTTCATGAACGGTCACTATTTCTCATCGGCTGCTGGGAAGTGACATTTCAGCTGCTGGGAATTGCTGTGAGAAGCCTGTGTCCTTGGTCAGCTGGTCTATGGCAACTCTATCATCACCAGAAATATATAAAGACAGTTGTTGTGGGGCAAGACATCATTCTTGGAGTTCCCCATTGAAAAGAACCAGGTAGGACAGACTGACCACCATGCTCCCTCTCCTGAAGTCCTCTAGGATGAGCTGAAGGTGCAGTTTCCACACTAATTTCAACTGATAAGGAGAAAAATACATATATTTTGGATAATATTCTTTTCTTGTCTAAAAAGAAATTAATCATTCCAAGATGTACCTGCACTTTGCAGCTTAATGAAATCCTATAAACAAACGAAATGTAAGGCGCTTGTATTTCAGTACTGTGTTTGGCTGGTTATTATAGTCAATAATGGTGATTCTGAATGGTTGCAATAGTTTGTATTAGTTTCAAAAGTTCACTGGAATCTGCAGCAAGAAATGATGGTGGAGGCTTTCAGCTGGCACACATTATAGAGGTGTTACGGAGAGAAGGGATAGATGCTCCTTAACTTTTTCTGTAAAGGTGTTTTCAAGGACTTACTACTGGCTTGTAAGCCACAAAAATGACTATTATTCAAAGAGTTTAAGTCTGTGAGTGTTTCTTATCCAGAAAAATAAGAATGGCTTAAATCATTATCTACACATACCTGAAGCAAAATGTGTGATAATGAAAAAAAAAAAATCGACATTTTAGTCATTAAGCGACTTGTTACAAACACAAAACTGCACCACGTGGGCTGCCATGGAGAAAGTTAACTCCATCCCCACCAGACCAGGTACGCTTGCTCAAACAAAAATGGGTAAAACTCTAAATGGAAGTACTGATGATTTTGTGCTTGTAGCAGAATTACCTATAAGTTATAAAAGGGACTTAAGCAAATCTTGCTTATTTTATAAGACTTGGATAAAAGTTGGAACAAATTAATTACATTTCTTACACTTTTTTTAAGTTCTAACGTTCGGGGTGTAAGGGATTCAAAGGCAGGAGTCTTCACTGGACCTGGTATAAGCTATCTTTGCAGTAAATGGAAAGAAAATCATAATATTCATCTCATTCTTTCACATTTCATAGGCATACATACATTTTGTTGATCTTATGCAATGTGCTTTCAAATATATCTTTCCTCAAAAAGTTGTATGTCACTAGCCCTATTCTAGAACATTATTCTAGAATGTTGTTCTAGAACATTTACTTTTTTGTGTAAATGCCAATTTTCCTCAACAAACTGCAACTTATATGTCATAAATAGTGTTTGGACTGGGTAGTCACAAATGCAGGACAAATACATGATCTCCTTCTGGTTTTTTTCTTAGTGGCTGTTGCATTTGGTGAGACCGAATTCAGACATGAAGATCTTTTCCCTTTTCTTTGCTGTTCTCCTCTTAATGCTTCAAGGCACTTTAGGTAAGAGCTACACAAACCCGAAGGAAATGAGGGTGTCAGTCTCTTGAGGGTGACAGTCTTTTGAGGGTGTCAATCTCTTCTCCCAAGTAGCAAGTGACAGGACAAGAGGGAATGGCCTCAAGTTGCATCAGGGCAGGTTTAAGTTGGATATTAGGAAAAACTTCTTCATGGAAAGAGTAGTGAGGTGTTGGAACAGACCGCCCAGAGTGGTGGTTGAATCACCGTGCCTGGAGACATTCAAAAACTGTGTAGCCGTGGCACTCCAGGACATGGCCTAGTAGGTGTGGTGGTGTTAGGTTGACGGTTGGACTTGATGATCTCAGAGGTCCTTTCCAACCTTAGTGATTCTATGATTCTATGAAATGCAGAGGGAAGATTGTGAGTATGGAGAAGCTAAAATGACATGGAAATGAAATGGGGTTTAGTCCCTTTGCCCCAGGCCAAGTAGTGCACTTGGGCACACTTCAGCAGTGAACAGACACCAGGTAGGTCCACTGGATGCACTTAACTCTCCTGCTTTGAAAATAAGGGAATTTAATGGTATGGATGGGGCAGACATGGATGCAGACTAGACTGTTGCTGTCACACTATAATCCTAACTTGTTCTTAGTCTTCTTTGGAAAGGAAAATCAAGACTCTGGGTTGTTTTTGTTTTTGTTTTGGTTTTTTTTGTGCAGGTTTCATGCGTGCACCTAATAATGATGTGCAATGCGAACAGGCTGGGGGTACCTGTTCCACTGACAACTGTCCTCTACCCAATACAAGGTCCTTTGGACGTTGCCAGCAAGGAGTCCCTTGCTGTCGGACTGTGGTGAGTTAAGGCTTTAATGAAGATCAGATGTTTCTTGGGGGGAATGGGTTCATTCATTGGAGCACATCCTCCTGGAAACTCTGATTAGGTATATGGAAAATATGGCTTCACTAAGGGCAAATCATGCCTGAAAAATTTGGTGGCCTTCTATGATGGGGTTACAATGGTGGTGGGTAAGGGAAGAGCAAATTATGTCATCTACCTGGACTTGTGCAAAGCATTTGACACTGTTCTGCATGACATCCTTGTCTTTATATCTCAGCAAGTTTGCCAATGACACCAAACTGTGGTGCGTTAACACACTGGAGGGAAGGGATGCCATCCAAAGGGACCTTGACACATTTGAGAGGGGGAACTGTGAGAACTGCATGAAGCTCAACAAGGCCAAATGCAAGGTCCTACACGTGGGTCGGGGCAATCCCAAGCACAACTACAGGCTGGGCAGGGAGTGGATGGAGAGCAGCCCTGAGGAAAAGGACTTGGGGGTGATAATGGATGAAAAGCTCAACATGAGCCGACAGTGTGCGCTGGCAGCCCAGAAAGCCCCCCGTGTCCTGGGCTGCATCAAAAACGTGTGGTCAGCAGGTGAAGGGAGGGGATTCTGCCCCTCTGCCTCACTCTGCTGAGACCCCCCTGCAGTGCTGCCTCCAGCTCAGGGGTCGCCAGGACATGGAGTTGTTGGAGCGAGTACAGAGAAGACCATGAAGGTGGTCTGAGGGCTGGAGCCTCTCTGCTATGGAGACAGGCTGAGAGAGTTGGAGTGGTTCAGCCTAAAGAAGAGAAGTCTCCGGGGAGATCTCATAGCACCTTCCAGTACCTAAAGGGCTCTCCAAGAAATCTGGAGAGGTACTGTTTACAAAGGGATGGAGTGATAGGACAAGGGGTAATGGCTTTAAACTGAAAGACAGTAGATCTAGATTAGATATTGGGAAGAAATTCTTCCCTGTGAGGATGCTGAGGCCCTGGCACAGGGTGCCCAGAGAAGCTGTGGCTGCCCCTGGATCCCTGGTAGTGCCCAAGGCCAGGTTGGATGGGGCTTTGGGCAGCCTGGGCTGGTGGGGGGTGTCCCTGCCCATGGCACGTATGATCTTAATGATTCTAATATTTCATTTTCTGTTCCTTCTTACTGTAAGATGCTGCAGCCAGTTTTACTTTTGGAGGATCTTATTTCAACTTTGTTCATTATTAATAGCAGTGATGTTAAAAAAAAAGCAGAAGCAGTGGATGTATATAGAGAAATTCCTCTCCACACCAGAGATTTTAAGATAAGAAGGAAACTTCAGGTACAGAGACCTGGAAATTCATTATTAAATAAAACAGAAAGACAATGTTTAAAAATCATCATCATCAGGACTATGAATATACTGCTAAGGACTGATGAGTTATCCAGGATTAAGAGCTCTTGGTGCTCATTGAATCCCTTCTGTGCTTCTGATTAACATTTTTCCTGGTTATAAGTACAAAATCTGAAAGTTCTTTCCTTTTTGCAGTATCATGAGTGACCATTGACATCTCAGACTGACTAAGAGCTTCTGGCATGCGTCATCCCATTGGAAAATCTGGAATTTTGAGCCGAAAATATGTATTTAAACACACACACACGTGCACGCACCAAAACACGAACAACTGAAAGAAGACAAAATTCTCCACAAACGAACTTAATGACCTGAAGAAACTCCGAAGTAATTTTTCAACCCCCAAGAGAAGACCAGTATTTCTCTTTTTTCTAAAGCATTTTTCTGTTGAAACTGTATTGTGGCCACCAACATCTATCCCAGAGAGCAGATCATCAACATGGAAAAGTCTGTCCTCATGAGGAGATGCAGAGCAAGTTCTTCCTTTGTCCCTCAGAACAGATACTCATTATTTTCTTTTACTTTTAGAGTTAGCAGTAATGTGATTAGCACTAGGAGACAAAGTCTCCAGGACGTACTGAATGCTGAGCTGGGGTTTTCATATTTCAGTCTACATGTATCCATAAATTTGAATAAACTTGCTCCAGAAGTCCACTCTTATATCTGTGAGGAATAGTCATGGTGTGTGTTTTTGCTGGAGGATCTGGCTCTCATTTCATCTGGGGTCAGTGTGACACGTCTTGTGGTAAAACTCTCCAAGAAGAGGAGAAGGAACCAAATCCATGTAAGGACAGGAATATGACCTGGTCCTATTCATTACAGGCTGACCACTAGCAGTCAAGAATAACTTCTCCATACCCACGGTGAGTAGGCTAGTAGAAAGCTGGCCCAAACTGACCATGCTCACGGCCTGTGGCAGTCCTAAAACCATCCATAGCAGCTCATGGCTTGGAGATCACAGATACTTTTAGTCATCCCTTATCTCAAATCCTTTCAGCCTTTGTGTTAGCACTCTGAGATGTTAGGGATGGGGAAGGGAAGCAGGGGACATGTCTATATCTTGTAACAGCAGGTGCTGAGATTCCAGGCTGATGGACATGCAACCCCCTGCCTCCAGACAGCATAGTGCAGCGATCAATAGTTTTATGAGTTTAGGATCCAGAGAAGTAAAATCCCATTGACATGATGCTGGTCTAGATGAAATAGAGGCTGCAGGAGCAGGATGACGTGACTGTGGTGAGCCAGTTTCAAGACCTAAAGAAGTTGGCCTTCTGCCACCATGGGGTTTCTCTGCATTTGCATTCCCAGCACTTCAGGTTGGGCTAGCGGACACAGCCCTGAAGAGGAGTGGAGGGGTGACCTTGTCTCCTGAACCCCAACCTGATGCCCTGGACTGGGATGGAAGAGGGAATGGGCTCTAGTGCTTTTTGATTTATTAATAAATATGTTTCCACACAAATTGCCCAACCCAGACACCGTGCAGGAACGTTTAACAGGACTCAATGACACATGCACTTAAATTAACTTAATTTAGTTAAATAAACTTAATTTACAGGTTGATTTTTATAGACAATAGGAGCAGCAAAAACCACCCTGACATACATAAGCAAATGTCAGCGATGTGGTTTCACAGTGACTTGCTTTTATTAGAATTGAAGCTGCAAATCTCTTTATCAGGGTACAAGAACTCCTCCTCATATCTTCTTGTGCACCTAAGGGTCTTCATCCCATGGGAAAGGCTCCCCAGGCTTGCACCGAGACTGGGATCCATCGATGTCAAAACTGGGAGATGTCTCAGATGCCCAGAGCTCTTGTCTGTGTGGTCAGTGCGGTGTCAGGTTTAGGAAGTGGGTGTCCTGCAAAGAAAAATCAGGTGCTTAGCTAGGCCACCCATCTCCATCCAAACAAAGACATTACATTTTGCCACCTCAAACTACCATAGACATAAGGTAACACACAGGGTTAAAGACTACCAGAGACCCTTGTGATCTGGACCGGTGACCTGTGTTTCTGGCCATAAGACAACTTAAATAAAATGAAGGTTGTGGATGTTACCACTCAGCGCACACCACAGCTCTCCAGCTGCAGCTGCTGATGACCCAAAGTACCTACCAGGGTACAGTCTAGGAACAAAACTAGTTTAGGAATAAAGAGTTGCACTGGAGAAAGTGGTTGATCCTCTCACTTTTCTCCATGCCCTCCATGCCCTCTTTCTATGAAAAAGGGTGACAATGTTTCTCACTTCTTTTTGCATCCCTCAGCATGATGTTTCACAGAAACCCAATTAGATTAAATATTAATATTAACATTAACAAATAATGATAAAAAGATGTATGGGGTCCAAAAAGTGGTAGGTGTTTTACAGCTCCTTCGGTATGAAATGCCACCAACTACAGAGCTGGACCATGACATGTTACAGCACCGCTCTCCATCACAGCATCCTGTCAATGCAGATGCTTTCTCACTGGTGCCCATGAGAACCTGCTTTATTCCTAGAGGGTGGAAAACGTCCTGTAGCAATTTGGTCTAATATCTGGCACTTGGCACCAAATGACCTAGATGGAGAACCGCATCCCTAGTGTGATTCCTGACTTGCTTAGTGATTATTCTGTGCTGATAAGATTTTTTTTTCCAGTAGTGCTGCTGCCTGTGGGGATTGAGTCCTCAGAGCTGAGTGTCTCATGCTGGTTGTGTCCACCCTACTTAGCAGAGGCAGAGTTTGAGCATGACTGGTTCTGCCTTGGTACCAGACTCATGCTGGAAGAAGTTATTTGTGACACGTGTTATGTTACTGGCAATATTAGATGTGCAGACTCCAGATTCATCCCTGCTCATCATCAACTTCTCCCTGAGGTTTCTCTGAGAAAGCAGGCTGGTATTTCTTACATAAAGCCCAGCAATTAAAGGGTTTTATCGGATGGTAGAGGACTGGAGAAGGTGGCCTGTTTCATGCCAAAAGAGGGAAAAGCCATGTAAATAAATTTGCTCTCGGTGCAGCAGCGTTTCTTTGGAGCAGTCCATCTTACCATTTGCAGCATTTCAGCTTCCCACCGCGGCAGGTCCCAATGTCAACCAGAGGAGCAGAGCATGCAACAAAGGAGCAGGAGCCCCGGTTTTGCCGGCATGCCAAGGTGTCAGCAGCTTCTTGGCTGTAAGCTGAAAAAAAAACCCACCCAAACCCCAAGGGAAAATTCACATTCATTTGTCAAGGCAGAGGATTGGAGAGCGGCAGCATCAGATTTAGAATAGAATAGAATAGAATAGAATAGAATAGAATAGAATAGAATAGAATAGAATCA
>VWZZ01006226.1:0-27362 GCA_013399095.1 Psophia crepitans | reverse complement strand
CAACTTGCAGCCATTTCCCCTTGTCCTGTCACTAGTTATCTGCGAGAAGAGGCCGATCCCCAGCGCACCACAACTCCCTTTCAGGTAGTTGTAGAGGGCAATAAGGTCTGCCCTGAGCCTCCTCTTCTCCAGACTAAACAAGCCCAGTTCCTTCAGCCGCTCCTCATAAGACCTGTGTGTGGTATGTCGTTTGCTGCCTGGTTTGTGTTTGGGGTGACCTGATCACACCTTCTTAAGGTCTTTACGTCCATATGAAACACAAACTAACCAGAAGAGCAGGCTGTAATGCTGGAGAGAGGCAGTCTGCCTGATTAATAGTGGTTGAAGATAACTGTCTGCTTCCTTAGCGTTTCTCCTGGAGACATGTACTTGTCACTCCAGTTACACACAGAAACACTGTGTTATGTGAAAAAGCCACAGGAAACACAGAAAAATGTATTTTTAAACAAATCTCACAGAACTCTCAGAACAAAAAAAAAAGAAAAAAAAGAGATGGTATTAAAATAAAAATGTTCTGAGTTTCTTCAGACTTTCAGCTCAAGTTCCACCAAATGTGGAGCATGTTTATGTCGCGTAATCACTGTCTCCTACTTGGAATACCTTTGAAGCACTGCGCATTGCGAGGGCAAGTAGGATGCTCGTAGGAAACCTGTGCGGTGCGTTACCATGTAAAACATCCTACAGCTAACACAGATGGCATAAAGCTTGGCAAAAAACATTTTTTAATCACAGCCAAACCAATTGAACTAGCATTTGCCTGACTAAAATGTTGTTTATACTTAAATATACGCTCTAAAATAAAGTCAGTGGCTGTTGCTGCTAGTGCTGCACACGGTTTAACTACATGCTACGCTGGTTTTACTGTGCCAGTATGTTTGGAACTGAAGGGCCAAATATCCAGGTGGTGGCAAAGACTGCAGATCCACCATCAGCAGGGGATCCGCCGTCATCAGGGGATCCACCAGGGCTTATCCCAGCTGAAAAGCCAGCTCCAAGTCTGGATTCAGAGTATTTCCAGGCTGAACATTGCTTGTTCCCACTGGGATATTCAGCCCGAGATTCAGATTATTTTGTTTTTGTATGTTTTAAATGGATTTTCTATGTCACCTTGAACCTTGTATATCTGTGCACTTAAAACGCAGGAGAGGACCATACCAGCTGCCCCAACTTCTTGCTGAGCATAAACCCAATCATCCTCCCCAGTACTTTCTGTGCCACGCTCAATCCACAGTTGTCATCGAACTGGGCTCTATCCCTACTTTGAAAGGCCTGCAAGATGTACTCTAAATTAGTTCAACCACATTTCCACCTATTTGTCCTAGTGGTTCTCAAGTCTTTTCTCTTAATCACATATTATTCAAGGATTTCACTCAGCTGATCTTAAAGACTGTCAGACCTTGGTTTCCCTTATCTCCCAGATTAAAAAGCCCCATAGTTTTATGGGTCTTTTCAGTGCATAGATATTTATGAAGAAATATAAAATAACTTATTGCCCTTTTGTGCTGCTTTACTAGCTGCTGTGAAGAAAATTAACTCTATGCCAGCCAAACCCAGCACACCTTTCCCAGAGACTCTACTGGAATTGCACCAGACCTGCTGCCATCTAAGGGGCCACAGTTTGCTTTGAAATAGAGAATACATTTTGCATAAAATAAGAAAAGTTCAAGAAATCACTCTAGAAGAATGCAGTGCAGGCTTTGTCCAAAGCTCCTACCGGTTCCTGCTTTTGGCCTAAGTGGTTCTACGTTTCTTCATTGAGTAGGCAGACATTTGCTTATCTAAGA
Organism: Psophia crepitans; assembly: GCA_013399095.1. Classification (NCBI taxonomy): domain Eukaryota; kingdom Metazoa; phylum Chordata; class Aves; order Gruiformes; family Psophiidae; genus Psophia; species Psophia crepitans. The sequence goes on along the minus strand of VWZZ01006226.1, from coordinate 25,578 downwards.
AAGTGAGTACAAATGTGAGCCTACTGCAAACCAAAGCAAGGATGGAGATAGCTTAAACTTCTCTGAAGTCCCCCAAACGGCCTGGAATGATGCATGTGCTCAAAACACTCTTAATGCAAATGGACAGTATAGACTCTAGGCAAAGCCCCAGAGTTGCAACTACTTTTTTTTTTAAAAAAAAAGGAGGTCTACTAACATACACAGTTAGGAGGTGGGGGTGTGAATGTGAGAAGAGAAAGCTCTCCCGTTGCAGGATGGTGCCTTAAGTATCAGCCCAAGAATCGCCTGAATACACAGGAGCATCTTTCTTCCATCACACCATCATGCGACTGGAACACAAGACGCTAGAAAGAGACCATCAGGAAGACTATCAAGGACCTTGACTCAATAACTTAAAGACTATGGTTATGACTGGGGAAAGGGACTTTCTAACATGAAAGTCGTGGAGTCTAAGAGCACAGAGGTTATCTGAACCTCAGCACTGGGCTTTAGTGGACTTGTCTGCACATGCACCTTTTCAGTCTCCATCTCTCCTATTTTCAATCTTACCTGGAGCAGCCTGGAGGAAGAAGAAGAGAACAGCAACGAGGAAGAAAAGGATTCTCATGACTGCCGGCTGGTAGTGGCGTGAAGATACTCAAAGATGGACAGAAGCTGACGTTCGAGGCAGAAGGTGGCTGGTTCCCGTACTTATAAAGGCTCAGGGATGGAGCAGTGCAGAGAACCGGAGTGGGTGGAGGAGTGGTTCCAGTTCATTGCCCTGTTACTATAGAGACTGGTGATGTATGAAGATGTTGCAACCGAACACATTTGAAGATGCCTGACCTGAGCGATGACCAAATCACGCTAGCTGACCAAATCACTCTGTGCTTGCACGCCTTGTGCCAGCTGGTGGGCTGCACCTCGGGAGGACATGGGATTGGAGGGGGAGGGAGGTGGGTTCCTGTGATCCGCAGTACTGTAAACCACACAGATCTGCTGATGCCCCATGGCTCTTGGCCATGGTCTTGTGACAGCCTGTCCTCTCCCCAGCCACCAGGCACAGTGAGCATAGCGAAGGCAGAGCAGCTGGCCAGCAAGGCTGCATGCAACAAGAAGACAGCAGGCTCTCCTTGAATGCAGGAAAGGATCAGAGCTTTAATCTTTGCTTGGATCAGAGTTGTAGGGCTGGAACTGAAGAAGGCAGGGTAGGAGCGAAAGGGTTGCGGACATTCCCTCTCCTGGATATGAAATCTACAGGCATGGTAGTAACTCCATTCTCCCAGATGTTCTTCTAGCACGGTTCAGAGATCAGTTGCTCTTATATTTGTGACTGTAGCCATGAATTTGTACCAAAACTTGAAGAAGAAGTCATTAGAAAGGACTGGACACCACTGTCTGTTGTGCCACGCTATCATAGGAGACTACATCCCAATTCCCTTTCAGCAGTCATCTAAGCTCTGTCTTGAAAATGGTGCGGTCATGTTGCTCACTGCAGCTACAGGCACTGAATTCCCATACCCTACTCTGACGGTTTGAACCTTCCAATGTCTATTCTTTGTGGAGAGTCTAAACCTACTCGCTCACTGCCCAAAATGATACGGTTTCATTACACTTTCCCTTGCTGTTAGTCACCTTCCTGAGGTGGTTATGGAGAGACTCACATCTGTGTTTCTGATTTTGTAGATAGAACATACCAAGTCTACTTGGGTGTGATGTCTCCACATCTCTTACCACCTTGTAACTTTTTTCTGAATCTGAAAAAAAAAATCTGTTTTTTTTTTCCATGCAAGTGAAGGACCAGCCATATATATAAGGTGGACCAGAGGAAGTGTCACCAGAGCTTTGTACAGCACTCTTACTACCTGTGCTTGTCTCCAAGAAATGCCTCTCCTGAGACACACGAGAACTGCAAGTGTGGGGTTTTTCTCAAACAGTATGAGCCAAGAATCATTAATGAAGTCAAGTCACGAGGGTGCTTAATATTTTACTGCTTCAGTGAGAGCAGCAGACTGAAGTGATGGAGAATAACAGCAGGAGGTGAGCTATGTCTGCATGCAGAGGGCAGAGAGGTCTGTGTCTGGTCAACTGGCTGCTACAAATCCAGTCAAGCAAGTGCTTCAGTTTCTGAAAAAAGCAACATCAGCTTGCTATCTCAGGGCTAGGATTTTAGAAAAAAGCAAAAATCTTCTTTATAGTGGAGGGACAAGGAGGAGGTTGAGGAGGGGCAAGAGGATGCAGGTGGCAAAACAAATTCCCCTCCGTGCTTCATGAACATTTGCTCCTGCTCAAGTGGTTGGGCAACTACGTAGTGCTGGCAGGACTGATAAGACTGGCAGCATTGCCATGGCCCCTTGGGGTCCAAGGGAAGAAGGGGAAGCCTTATATCTGCCTGGCTCGTGTCATGGGCACAACACCCACAAGATGCTTGGGGGTATCAAGCCCACATGTCCCTCTCTTTGCACCTCCGTGACTGCCAGTGGTGGGTTGCTGTGATGGAGTTCTTGGGGAACGTGATGAGAAAATGGAGGTTCAGACCTCTGCCAGGGAGCTGTGGAACTGGGGTGGGCGGTGGTGCTCTGTGGAAAGGCCATGTATGTTTCTGTTGAGGCAGAGACACAGGGTCTTAAATGGTCTGTCACCTGACAGCTGATGTCTTTGCCAACCCCATCTGTGGAGATGAGTGGGGTAGGAGGTGAAATCATTTGCACCTCATTGTGTTCTGTACTGTGTTGCCTCCTTCTTCTGCTTCAGGCAGGGTATGAGGAAGGAATCCTCTGTTATGTCTCCTGTTTTCCTCCTGAACATGGGAAAAGAATTCCTGAGGAGTCAGTATTTTATATTAAAACACTGTGTCTGTGTGTGTTTGTTTTAAGGAAGCCATAAGGAACCTTGACCAGCTCTCTGATGTCTGGTCTGTAAGCTAGGACATAGATGCACCCCGCAACCCGAATGACGCTATGCACCTACTTGAAATTTTGGTCAGGCACCCCATCCACATGCACCCCCAGCTTCATTTCTGAAAACAGAGCATGGCCAAAAAACAGGGAAAGAAAGGGGTAGACCATGATTATATAACACGGCCAGCTATAAGGAAGTCATCAATGGTGAAGTTTGCTCGCAAAAATAACAGGATTTAATGGAGAAGGAAAATGTGCTTACCTACTCCTTGCATAATTCTCCTCCTGCCTGTCACGGGCCACACAATGGGCAGGGGTGTTTGTTTTGGGGAGTGAGACTGCTGAGCAAACCCCATCAGGGTCAGCCCGCAGTGTCACACGTTGTTCAATGCTCTTTGGAACCAAACAACATCAGGGAGAGGGAAAGAAAGGGGAAGCACCTCCATCCTCCTCACCTCCCTCCCCCAGCTCCAGCTGGAGAGCAGCAGCAACGTTTGTCCCAGGCCCAGGCTCCCTCCATGGAAGGTAAATACAGCTGGGGCCATAACAAGCCCCCCATGAAGACCGCTCGGCACTGAGGAAAGGGAGCCTGGGCAACATGCCCCGCTTCTTCCTTCACCAGAAGAAGATGCTGGCAAACAGTCATCAACGTACAGAGAAAGCAGTAAGGCTGTTGCATGGAAGCTGTTGATCTTGAGGTGTTTGCTAGAGTTAATATTTGACCAGGTAGTAAAGGAGTGGGCGGGGGGATTTTGCATGGGACCTGCCCTTGTGAAGAAATGGAAATTCATCACCCAGAAAGAGTAAATTCATCTCTTTGGCTCACTGTTCCCTCAGGGGACTTGTTGGTTTGTCGTTTGCCTTTCCAGCTTGGGAATCTGTAGTCTGTTTACTGGGTTGTGGGGAAAAGAGTGGAAATGTCTTTGGGCCTGAAGGAGAGTCCCTGCTTTTAATTACAACTGATGGGCAACCAATCTGCCAGAGCAGAAGGGGGACAATTACTTTAGTGAAACTCTCCTGGAGTCTTGGAGGAAAAAGTAGGTAGCAGCAAGCAGTGGTGTTGAGTGCCTCTGTCCCAAAGTGCAAGGAAAAAAATGACAGTGAGAGGCACAGACGATTGCCAACACAGTGAAGATGACAGTGGGTGGAAGGTACATGATGTTCGATACCCTTGACGGAGCACTCATAGAGGCTGCTCATGCATGACAAGGTTTCCGTGGGGGATCTCCGGTCCTAGTGTCTGAAATGGCTGTCCAATCTGGATCCCTGCCATGGAAGAAAACTGTGAAGCAAAGAAGTCACTGATCAGCAAATTTCTGGAAAATCTCTATCCCAACCACTCTTTTGAGAACTCTTTCGTTCTTTAGGTGATCAAGCAGAAGACTTTTATGAGATCCTGCATTAGCTTTGGAAGGTGTACATCAATCGAGATCTCTTTTCTCCCATAGCTGGAGTTGCACTATCAAAGAGTTTGGGTTCAGCTACCTTCCTCCCAGCTCTCCAAGGGATAAAAACAAAGGTGTCCTAGGAGGGAAGTTCTCAACAGACGTGGAATGAGGAATTTCTTGGGAGGGACTCTCAGTGGTCAGTGCATGAGAGACACAAGCCAACAAACTGGTAGGAGAGAAGCAGGTCCCTGTAGAGCAAGCTACATAGGAGAGCTGTAGGAGCCTTCCTACACGAGGCCAGCTCCAAGGCTCCACTCGGGAGATATGGGGAGGCAGAGGTGAGAAAGAGAAGTGGACACCACCCTGTCTGGAGTAACACATCTATGACTTAAGCACTAGAGATGTGCTTTCTTGCAACAGGGAGAAAATCTGAGGCACAGTCTGTCCTGACTTTATCCGGATTTAATACCAGAGATTTTCTTGTAGGAGAAACTTGAGGAATGGAGAACAGGTAAATTATGCCTGTAGTAGTAATTTGAACAGGATCAGATTATGGGCAGTGGGACGTGCTTGCTCAATGTTTAGTTTGATGTCTAAATGTCATCAGGATCTTGGTTGTAGCTTAGGTCTGGGTCAGCTAGCCACGCGTCTGAACAGTTCTTGGATCTGGTTCAGGAGTTACCACAGACCAGGGACAGTTCTTGGTACACATCTTGAATACAACAGTCTCATTTTGGAGTCAAAAAGACCTGGTGAGTGTCTTCCATTTCACCAGAAAACTGTCCCTGGACTTTTTGTTGCTGATATAAATGTAAGATTACTGCAGTCAGGCAGATTACTTGAGGCATCTTCAAGCATGGATTACTGCTAAATCCGCAAATTTCGTGGTTTAGTGGGTAATAGGTGGTGGGAGGATGGTTGGACTAGATGATCCTTGAGGTCACTTCCAACCTTAATGATTCTATTCTATTCTATTCTATTCTATTCTATTCTATTCTATTCTATTCTATTCAAGCCTTTGCTGTATAAGATGCCACTGAAGTAGGTGGAATATGTAGCCCTTAGGTGTCACTTAACTCTTACAGAGTATGGTCCTGTTGTAGATGTTGATCTGAAAGAAAGTGATCTAGCCCCATTTGACAGATCCAAAGCTGAAGAAGTTAAGAGAGGGGTTATTTTTTCCTGCAAAAATACACGTTACAGAAAAATCTTTGCAAAATACCAGGGAAGCATTGGACATATTGTCCTTCTCAGGCTAACAGGACAGGAATGTTGTCAATGGGGAAGATAAGACAAGGGGAATAAAATAAAATGTTGCATAATGTCTGTGTTAATTTGACCTTTTTGATTTCTGCATTGCTTTTGTGTTTCTGATTAGGCTTCTTTTTAGACTCTTTGGATAAAAAACAAAAAGGCTACAGTTGTGGGGAAGGAGCAACTCTTTCTTTGGCTTGATACAGCTCCAGATTCAGAGACATGAGGATCAATTCAGTTCCTTAAAAATAGGCTCCAGTGTGATGGTGAAACCTCTAGATTTTTTCTGGATGAAATCAGCCCTAACATCCCTTCAGGACAGATGTAGCAAATTTACTCCACAAAACTGACTTCTCTCCTTCATGCCTGGTTGTAATGGGAGAAAATAAATTGATTGTGCATCTGTAACTGTTGGAAGAAACAGTGCAAACCACCTTGGACTTGCATTTTTAACGCTATAGAGCTCATGGCAATGTCTGTACTACAGAATAACACAGACCATTTAATATACTTTTATGACAGCTACTGAACACAGGTTTGATGTTTTCAAAAAAATATATCTATATATCACCCCAAATCTTGTTTCTGGGTAGAGATAGTTCAGATCCCATCACTGTGTTTATGAAATCAGGAATATACATATATAAAGCTTGCACTGCTGGAGGGGTTTCTTCATTGCCATTTTGTCATCCAATCACTCACTGCCAAGAAGTGCTTGTAGAGTTCTTCATACTCAATTTTTAGTCTTGCCATCCTGAATACTTCACTATCATCATCAAACCTGGTTGCTCTTTTAGCCATCCCCTTTTTCAAATCATTTGGGAACATGTAGGACTGCACGGACTTACTTGTTTGCATGAAACAAGACTTGAGTTAAAACCACGGAGAAAATTGTTGTTAGTAACACTAAGAGATCACGGCTATTGGTTTAAGAAGAGATTTATTTTTGTGTGTGAATAAAATAATAATACATATATTGTTTCACATCCTCCAAGAGCTGCACGAACAACCAACGTCCCTGTGAGGTAGGCTGGAATAGGTGGCCAAGCTGCCAAAGTGGCTTGTGTATTGAAAGCAAAAAAGGGAGTGACTTCAGCGAGGAAAAACCTGGACCTCCGGAAGCAGTGTGCTAACAGGACGTGCCCTCTGGAAGCTTCTTTTAATGCTCGTTTGCAGAAGAGTTTAGATAGAGGAGGAATCCCATCAAAATCACCTCTTCAAGGTAGTGGAAATGTTGCTGGTACGAGGGCACTGACCCAGGAAAGTTGCCTCTTATTCTGCCAAAATCCTGTAAGGATACAAAATGTCTCATTATTTCACTGAAGTATAATCTAAGAACAGTCTCTGAAAGCCTTGATACTCACTAATTACCTTTTGGAATAAATGTACAGGGTGTGTTCAGCCTGAAGGTTTAAGAACCTGCATTTAGATGGAAGGGTCCCCATATGAACTGGGTGTCTAGGTCTGCAGATGTCCATGACATAGTTCATCGACATGAACTATGGTCATTGACAAACTAGTTGCATTACTAGTAGTAATACAGTTTTGATTCAGCTCACCCCAAAATACAGATGAGAGATTCTGTTTAGTTAGTGAATCACACAAGCCTAGTGCCCTTTGAAGAGCTCTGAGGTATATGCTCGGCCTCCAGTCATCTTTTCTGAAAATCATAGAATCATTAAGGTTGGAAGAGACCTCCAGGATCATCTAGTCCAAAAGCAGTGTTTTCCCACAGGTCATGAGCTATGTCAGCCAGGCCTGAATACAAAAATACTCCAAGACACCTCAAATACCACTGAACTTCTCATGGTAGCTTACTGAATCAAACTCTGTGTATTCAATTTCAAAGTTTTTTCAAGCAACTCAGCAGGCTGAACCCTCAGCTAGAAAAAAGTGTATATTGTACCTCAAAATACCCTCTTAGTTTCAACTTCTACTGCTGTAGTGATCAACCCAGCTGAAAATCTCACAGCCCAATAGAAAGAGTTTTAATCCTGAACACTGGCATCTGTCAATATCTACATATGGGTACATTCCGCTGAGAAAGGGAATTTCTGTAGAAAAGTTACACCTGGAGCCAAATTCAAGAGGTCTGGTTCCTTTCCCTGCCCCAATTCTCCTTTGATCAGGCCTAACAGATGTTCTTACAGAAATTTGATGTTGGAGACCTACCAGTCTATTTGCTCTCTGTAGAAATTACTTCCTGAAGAGAATGAGCATTCACAGAGACTGAGGGATCACATCATTCCTTTGTAAAATCATCTATTAGTAGATTGCTTCTGTACCATTCACTTACCTGAGTTCCTAAGTGGGTGCTTCCTTAGCATCTTAATCTCCTGACAACAAGCACATCCTGTTATTGGCATGACTTGGGTTTCCCAAAACCACTGTCTAACTGAGGATCCATCCCCATGTTCCGAACTAATGCCGTGAAACCTCTTCCCTAGAGCCATCTCATCCCACTTTCTTCAGTTTCTGGGAACCTTTAAACCCTGGTAATTCTATAAATAGCAGAATGAGAAGCTGTGGGACGCTCAGAAAATACAGATCTGAGCTCTCTATTTTGAACCAGGCTCTGTCCAGTCACATCAGTGACTGAGGATCTGCCTGAACTTCTCTTCCTGGGATGAGTTATGTCATCACACCTGCCCTTTTTGTCAAAAAATGCAGAAATCTCTCCTAATTAGCCACTGAATTGAGGGTATGTGATAGACACTACAGCTGGCAATGATCGTCACCTGGCCAACAGTGGCACAAAGCTATTGTAAGAATTAAATGTCTGAGGATTATGTTTTTACTTAAGCTAACGGGCATTCCTCAAAAGTATGTTTGAAATCTTAAGGAAAGGAAAAACCTTGCTATGAGGGAAACTGCAGAAGTGATCTCCAAAGTCAAAAGTGAAATGCATGCCCAATTGTGTCCAGTCACTAAAAATTAATTATTCTTCACCTTTATACGAGCTGCACAGTGGTGGGAGGAAGGAGAGATGGGAAGAGAATGAGAAGTAAACCTCTGTGAACAATTTTGCTCCTTTAAAACTGAATTTTCTAGGTCATTTTGGAAATGAAAAGAACAGAGAAAGGGAAGAAAAATTGTTTTCCCTGGTGGGTGAAAATACTGTGAAACATTTTCCTAATAATTTTTCAGAAGAAAAAAAATCCCCCATCAAAATTCAAAATAAAGTGAAAAATACTGTATTCTGGGAAATTTTGACCCTCCCAAACTTTTGCTTTTATACATAACTTCCACCAAAGTGAATTGTCTCCTGAAACACACATCTACGATATATACATGTTCATCCTCCACCTGGACTTTCTCAGCAATGGCTGCCCTGCAAGCTCCAGGGGCTTGTGCATATTACTGCGAGAAGCAGTAGCTAAAGTGGCAGAGCAAAAATCTCCTCTGGTGCCATTCAGTCCTGTGGCACTTACTTAGAACAGCACTTCAGCAGCCCCCCATGGCACGACCCTGAGACAGTGAAGGTGGGTGGGCACGCCCCAGCACGGCAGAAATTTCCCTGGCTCCTGCACTCCGCGGTGTCAGCAAAAATAGGGTCTGCAGAACCTGTGGGAAGGGAAAGATGTTAAAATATCGGTTTTCAATCTAAAATTATGACGGATAAAAATGCAATAAATCATGTGATCGATTTTTAGGAGGACAACCATCACGAGCACAGAAGTTTTTGGTCCCAACCACCGCATAACACCACCCCGACACCATCAGATTCTGCCTGTCAGCTGATGGTTGCTTTTTTCCTCCTATGTGGACACTTCTGCTTACAAGCCCTTTCGCTCTTTGTAGGATTTACTTTGCTTCTCACCTGGAGCAGCCTGGAAGAGGAGGAAGAGAACAGCGAAGAGCAAGTAGAGGATCCTCATGGCTGCCAGCCGGTTGTGGACTTGGAAGAGATGCAAAGTGCCTGAAAGACCGACGGAGGATGAGAGACTGATGGAGGATGAAGTTTGTGTGAGGAAGAGGCTAGGGAGGGCGCCTGGTATTTATAGGGCCCATGGGATTGTGCAAGTTTGATGGCTGAGTGCTTTGTCAATAAGTAACTGCTCCCAACCTCCTGGAAAGCAGACTGCTTGTCCCCCTTACCGCAGGTTGCAATGAAATGTGCAGTGAACATGTTGCAATCCCCCAGGGTGAATTTCCACTGACCGTGTCGGTTACATAATGTGAGCATCAGCCAAGCCCCACCGAGCTGCACCCATTTACACGGCTTTTGAAGACCCGTTTCCAACACAGGCACGGAGACGGGTCAGGCAGAGGGCTTGGGAGTCAGCCACCATTGGAGGCTGGTCCCAGTGTTGACCCTGGATCATGTCACATAAAGTTTTGTCTCCCGCCCTGTCACCGGGTGGATGATGTCAAAGGCAGAGGAAAGGACTGGGAAAGATTTGAGACAAGGAGACTTTGATTTGTCACTTTTTAAACAGGCTTCAGGGCATCCTCACCCACTGCAGAGGGCTGACACAAAGCCCTCTCCCTCCTTTAACTCTCACTCTCATTCCACCTTGAGTGCTTTGCATTTTTACCAGCTTTTGATGTCCCCTTTTGTTTCCCCTGACATTGCCCCAAAATGTTGGGACAATGGGCTGATTCCATAAGAATCTTGGCAGACATAATGCTTCGAATTGCAGCATCTTCTGGGGCTCCGCTTCAGAGCATCATCCCTATGGCTGTAAACTTTCTGAGAAGCATTGCTTAGGGGATCAAGGCACTTAAGGTTCTTCTTCATGAAATCCTGGGCTTGTAGATGTCAAGCGACTGCCCCAACTTTGCACCCGTGGGAATCCTCCCTTTGCCCAAATACTGTCACACCAACGAAGAGGTTAATTAATCTCAAAGCCCAGACCTTTCCGCAGCTCCTAGCTCCGGCATTCTGGTTCAGCGATCTGTTTCCTTATTACCTCGCTTATTATATTTAACTGGGAGTTAATGGTATTTTTGTCCTAAGAATTATTAGTAGGATAAAAACATTACTGATGTTTATGTTTAATCTACATACTAACGGGCAGGGTTAAGTGGCTGGAAAGTAACAACAACGTGAGTTACTGAAGTGTTTATGCAGTGAATAACTGTAAGATAAACAGTGATTTCCCTCTTCCAACTATAAAATCTAATTAACCAGGAAACACCAAGCACTTCAGAATGTCCTTTTTTGTACCTTTGTCTTGGAAATCATATCCTTTTTTTTTCTTTCTTTTTTTTTTTTTTGCCAGCAACTCTCCAGTTTTCCCCATTTCTACCAGAGAGGAGAGCTGATCTGTCACTCCTTCCTTTTCCCTTTCAGGGAATTGTCAGTGGGACACACTGACAGAGAGGCAGACACCTGACCTGCAACATGAACATGAAGAAATCAGGAAGCGAAACTTTTTTTTTTAATTTTTTTTAATAAAGACCCATTGAAAGGTGAATTCTCCCCTCCACCAGTTTCTCACATAGACAGGACAAAGTTGTGACTTTTTTAAACAGAAGTTTGTTTTTTGATAGCTCATTGCTCCCTAAGGAAGTTTTTCTTAGGCAAGAGTCATGTTTTCCCCAAATAAAACCAGAATGTGGCACTGGGGAAGGTGGTGGCTACTCTTCGCTATCACGTGCAGCGTTTGAACAAGCTCTGCTTGCATTCTGGGTTGTATCAGAGTCAAATTATTTAAATTTCAGTCATGCAAATTGCCATATCATTCACAGATTTTGCTGAACAACCTTGTTTCTTGCAAAAGGAAAGCAGCCCTCTAGGAAGCTGAGCCACGTTTTAAGCCCTGCTAGCACAGGCGGCCTGAAAATGTCATTCAGAGCAACAGGAAAATTCCATGACTTTGCTTCCTAGTAAAAACACAGGTGCAAGCTGGTTGCTTAAAACCAGACCAAACTTGTATAAAACACTTGAGGAGCAGAACAATTTGTGCAGCACAGCAGTGACCTGGGTCTGGAACATGACCAGAGTGTGTGTGGAGCTGCGTCCCAGGAAGGAGTCCTGGGGACCTCTGCTGAACGTTAACTTCCAGACATGAGCTGGGAACTCAAGGAGTTGTAAGTACCTACCCCAGAGAAGTCACAGAATCCCAGACTGGTTTGGGTTGGAAGGGACCCCAGAGCCCATCTAGTTCCAACCCCCCTGCCATGGGCAGGGACACCCCCCACCAGCCCAGGCTGCCCAAAGCCCCATCCAACCTGGCCTTGGACACTGCCAGGGATGTGGCCTCCACAGCTCCTCTGGCAACAATCAAGCTCTTAAGCAAATAGGTAAAAAAAAATAATCTTAAAATAGGTTAAAAAAAAACCCTTAACATTTTATGCAAGTGTACTGCAGTGCAAATAAGACATAAAGAGTTCCATTTTACTCCATATCAGTAGCAAATGAGAGAAAGAGAAGACACACAACACGCAAAAGACACTTAATTTTGTGTTTGAGATCAGAAGAGACGGCTGGCTTATGACAGCAGAAGCACCCTTACCTGGGCTCCAACAGCTAAGTGCAAAAGAAGGACTTGGTACCTCAGCAGCTCTCTGGATGATCGTGAAGGATCTCAGAATGGTGCTCCCTTTATTTCTCCCCTTGTGCTAATAGGAAATTTTGCAAATCTGAAAGGTATGAACAGATATTGATGTTTGACGTTTCAATCCAATTTTGCTGGATTTTGCCCTAGCGGCACAGCTTTCCAAAGGCAAAATCTGCATGCAAAATCTGAACTGCTGAGTGGGGCCAGCCCTTGTAAACATCACCTGATAAAGGACCATGCAGTGAATGAGTAGATTTCTTGGTCTCCTGCAAGGCAGGCACTTTTCTTTCCATCTTGGTTGACAAACTACCTCCCATAACTGTTCATAATGAGCGTTGTATATGATGTTGATTGCTTTTGGCATCAACATTTTCTCAAAGACTTTCTCTTCAAGCACAACTTAACAGCTAACGGCTAATAAAATGTTCAGATGTGGGGTTTTTAGAGTTTAAAAAATATTAGATTTTTTAAAAATTGTTATTTATAATGGGGCACATGTATCTGGACACTGGGTAGACTTGATTTTGCCTTTAACTACAAGTATGTCTTTAAAACCGGATAGCCACATGAGTATTTAGGAAAGCATATGCTGACGTCCCACTAAAACCAAATGCATGTTAGCACCTACTTCAGTACACTCCTGGGTTCCCTAATTATGGCACAAATCCTTCATCTTGCATTAGTCACCCATAAGTTAATTACGATAATAATAATTTCTTCAATTGTGCTCTTTGTCTGACACTTCCAAGCTTTAGCAAACAAAAGAACAGAGGCTGAAATCTTGCATTGATTTTATCACCATCAGCGTGTAAACACAGGGCGATTTTAACAAACACATTTGGATTTTCTGACTTTTGCAGATGGCCAGTCTGCCTTTACAGTGTTCTCTCTGGGAAATCAATGTCAACCAAATTCACAGCCCTTTCCTTTGCAGTGTCAGTAACCGGGTGGTTCCCTCCCTCAGCTGACTGCAGATACCTGGTGGTAAGAGATGTTCATTCTTTGTGCCTCAGCCTGGATAGCTACGGGCGAAGCTAGCACCCAACCTGCTTCTCTATTGCATCTTACATCTCACGGCCTCAAGTTGCTCCAGGGGAGGTTTAGGTTGGATATTAGGAAAAACTTCTTCACTGAAAGGGTGGTCAGACATTGGAACAGGCAGTCCGGGGGGGTGGAGTCACTGTCCCCGGAGATGTTCAAAAAGCATGTAGACGTGGCACTGCTGGACATGGTCTAGTAGACATGGTGGTGTTGGGTTAACGGTTGGACTTGATGATCCTAGAGATCTTTTCCAACCTTAAAGATCCTATGATTCTATGTTTCTTGACACATAGGCATATCCCTCACAGTTCAGGGAAGGAGAAGCTCAGACCAATCAGTCTGCAAATCCACGTGGAGTTTTGATCACTGCCATGCCCACAGGGTGTCCTTTGGCATCATATTGCCAAGGACACAATGAGAATGGGAACATGAAGGCTCATCCATGGAGCTATATTAGTGGAAATCCTCTAACAGATGCACCTTGCTCTTGTGCAAAATATTCCCATGTGTGACTTTTCAGTAGAGAGTTTTCTGCTGTTTCACGTGGGCTAAATGGGTGCCCAAGGCTCAAAGCAAAGACCATAAGGCACGTTTTACCTCTGTTCTTCCACCAGTCCTCACTGTGCTTGTGACAGCTAGAGTGGTCCTGCATTAGAGAAACACCTTAAACGTTTTAGAAGAAGAACAGTATAGCAAAGAGCAGTTGAAAAATCCTGATGTGCAAGAGGCTTGCTGGCGTCACTGAAAAGGCACGACTGGGGTGGGCGCAAGGAGAGGCTGCAGGGCCTCTGCGCATGTGAGGTGCTGGGGTGCTGCAATGCCGACGTCTGGAAACCTCATCAATTATTACCTAGCCTTGGTTGCTTTGATCTCAACTGCATGTGTCCTCATGTCGCAATCCATACAGTGAGTCAACATTAAATAAACCTTTACATGACAACACTGAAAATCAACCTAGAGAATGTGATGTCCTCTGTTCCGATAAAGCCCACGCAAAAGGAAGATTCCTCCGTAGGGATGAGAAGGAATAATAATCAGTGTTTGAGAAAAAAGCTGGGAGGCAGGATCTCCTGTAGCTTATGGAGAAAAGGCTGTTACTTCTCTGGTCCTGCATGATGAGTTTCCTGATCCATCACACAGCACTGATGCTGCTGGAGTGATGTTTTTCCTGGAAGGGAATGAGGTTTCTGTGTGGACAGTAGCATTTGAAACAGCACAGAAGTTTTAATTTTTAAGAACTACTGTGCAGTTGATGACAAACTAAAAGACCAGAAGTGTTTTCATTAGACAGTGAGCAGTGTCTAAATGCTTCCCTCTGTGCAGCATCAACATGCCTACTCCCATGGTGTATCTAGCAGATTTCTGTTGACTTTGGCACCATCATCATCACTGGAGCTCCACTGGCTTTCATTAGGTAGGAAGCTGCTAATGCTGCAGACACAAGAATGAGAGTCATACATATCAGGCAGGCATTGACCTTCACCTCCATATGCATGCTTGTTTTCATGTGTAACAGACCAGTCTGTTGTGTCTGCTACATCCCAGATCTCATTATAACCTGTCAAGTTGCAGCTGATACAGTTAATAGAGTCTGAACAGTCATCCAGCTGACCTCTCTGTGCCTGCACAAACAGACTAGATAGTGTCAGGATGCGGTCACTGAAAATTGAACACCCATAATACTAAATTATTAGAAGAGCCCTAGCAGTTTTGGCCTCTGATAGCTCTCTGCCAAAAATTCCTGGGCTGTTTCAATGATTAGTCCTGGCTAGGAACTATTCCAGTAGGCCATCTGATGTGGAGACCCTGTTTTGGAGGCTAAGACAGTTGCGCAGTATGGGTATGGCCACACCATGCCGTAGGATCTCAGGAACTAGAGAAAGGCACTGTTACCAGTACAGATGTATAGCTTTCCAGTCTGTATTTGCAACTAATCGTAGTACAGATATTCATATTTGTCTGGTTTTGCACCAATTGCAAATGTCTTTATCAAGGTGCTCAAGCAACCACCTCCCTTCCCTCTACCCACAGCTTAACTGTCTCAAACACCTCTTTGTCCTGCTCCTAGCAATATTTCCGGTGCTATAAGCAATTTGGGATTAAGACAACTATCTTCTACATGGGTTGGTGTCCCTATTAAGGTTTGGAGTTTCACGGAGTTTTCTCCCTGTGCCTGTCACAGTGATTAGGTACTTGTGAGTGACATCTAAATCCCACATTGGAAGTCAACAATTGTGGACCTCTGCTTGAACAGATGACACACAGTGGGGGATAATACTAAAAGCAAATGCATCATCTATCTAAGAAACAAAATATGTCCATGGAGTAATAAAAGATGGCTGGAAATATAATCCTTTAAAGAACAAAGAAAACAAGCCACCCAGAGGACTCCCTTTTAATAAATACCTAGTTACTCCACTTTACTTAATTACTTCATTTCTAGCCCTCTGGAAAGCAGCTCACATCTTCTGAGGTCAATCTCACAGGCAAAGCCCGGTTATGTAAACCATGATGTAATCAAGTACATAATCAATTTCCAATGAACTAATCAGTGCACTGTGTAATGCACGCAGGAGCTGGAGGTGTACGTAGTGTTTGCTTTCTACCACCCGTGGGCTGCATCTGCTGGGGATGGAAAGAGAAGGGGCTGTGCCTGGCTGGGTACCGAGAACTCTTTCCTTGTGCCTTTATCACCAAAATATTTGCTTCACAAATTCTAGCTCAAGATAAGTTCCAGTTAATTTTCTTGCTGGAATTGTGCCCTTTGTGGGTTGAAAACACCTCAATATATGGCTATGCCAGTTCTCAGAGGTCAGAGACAGAACCCTAAACCTCTCCTTCATATCTGCTGTTTCTGTCCCTTAAATATCATAGAATCACAGAGTCATAGAATGCTTTGGGTTGGAACGGACCTCAAAGATCATCTAGTTCCAACTTCCCTGCCCATGGGGATGATCTTTGAGGTCCCTTCCAACCCCCTGCCATGGGCAGGGACACCCTCTACTAGACCAGGTTGCCCAAAGCCTCATCCTTGAGAAAAGGATAGACAGACATCTATCAGGTGAATCTCTGGGAACGTGATGTAAATCTGCTCTCTGCCTCTCTCCTTATTTCATCTTCCCATTCACGGATGGTATGTCCACACCACTCTGGCCTCCCATGCTGGGGGATGAGGCTTGGTCCAATCTTAGCTGGAAGTGGGACTGATACTGAGGCATCTGCAAAGACCAGTCTGAAATAGTCCCACAAAAGGAAAAGGAAGCCATTGAGTCCTTAAGTTTTGAACTCCCTTGTTCACCAGCATACCTCTTTGCAGGGACCCAACCCTGCAGCAGCTAAGAGGGTCACTCCCAGCCTTCTGCGTAAAGGTCTCCACAGAGACACCCACGGCTAATAGCTCCTGCTCCCCGGTGCATGACTTTGCTGGGAAACCATGCCTTTAACGGCAGCACCTCGCCACCCTCCTCCTCAGATGGGATTCCTCCTGGGTAATGAGCCAGACACTGCCAGGCAAGTGACCTTTGGAAAGGCCAGGACTTACTAGCAACATTACGGGCTGCATTTCTCAAGAGTCCTCTGTACAGTTTTCACACCCACGTCTTTGCTGGGGGTGTAAAACACAGTTCACCCACCCTCCACTTTTATTTCCAGCAGAGGGGCCCTGCATATGGTTTTGTGGGTGTCGGTACAAAGAGCACGTGTAAAGGTTTGGCCTTGGTAAGGAATTTGAAAAATATAGCAAAAAGTCTAAATCCTTATCTATGCAAAAATGTGCCACCTCTCCACAGGCAAGCCTCACGGGTCACTGGTTTTTAGGTAGGACCTGCAAGGCAGAGTCCTCTGGGCTGCCTAGTCACATCATCTGAAGCTGATTATGAATAGGTACCTATTTGACCTTAAAATCTGGGGTTTATTTTCTGTCTAACTCTGTCCATTTGGTTGGGGCTGAGGGATAGATGATGAGCAGGGAAATTTTGGAATGCCAGAAGATATTCCAGTACAAGTTGCTGTATGCTGATAGAAGCTTATGATGGGTAACAGTGGAGCCAGTCCAACAGTGGGTCAGATGGAGGTTTCCAGAGGAAGGATGAGAAGGAGGGTTGCATCAACCATGCAACTAAACATGACAGTGATCATTCCAAAACAGCTAGGATGGCTTGATGCATCCATACTGTTAAACTCTTTCATCCTCCAGAACAAGGTGGCTGAATTAAAAGTATCTGTTGGGAACGGTCCCTGGTCCATGCCAACCCTCAGCTGTGCCAAGGATAGTTTGGGTTGCTGCTAGTAGGTCTGAGCCCAAACTGTGCACAGGTTGATGGTACAAGTTGATAGAACTGAGCCACGGTCCTGTACCTTTGTCCCTGCATTGGATGACTTGCCAGAATGGCTGTAATTCTGCCCCAGGGAATTTTGCTACGGATGTTCTCACAAGAGAGGGTAGATAGAGCCTTTCACAGATTCACAGACTGGCAGAGGTTGAAAGGGACCTCTAGAAATCATCTAGTCCAAACCCTCCTGCAAGAGCAAGATCACTCAGAGCAGGGTGCACAGGATTGCGTTCAGGCGGGGCTGGGATCTCTCCAGAGAAGGAGACCCCACACCCTCTCTGGGCAGCCTGGCCCAGGGCTCCATCACCTGCAGAGAGAAGAAGTTTTTCCTCATGTTCAGGTGGAACTTCCCATGTTCCAGTTTGTGCCCGGTGCCCCTTGTCCTGTCACTGGGCACCACTGAGAAGAGTCTGGCCCCTTTCTCTGGATCCCCTCCCTGGAGATATTGATTAGCATTGATTAGATCCGCTCTCAGTCTTCTCCAGGCTGAACAGCTCCAGCTCTCAGCCCCCTCAACATCCTTGCAGCCCTCCACTGGACTCTGTCCACTAGTTCCCTGTCTGTCTTAAACTGGAGAGCCCAGAACTGGCCACAGAACATCAGCCGTGGCCTCATCAGTGCAGAGTAGACAGGGAGGAGAACCTCCCTCGACCTGCTGGCCACATTCTTCTTAATGCACCCCATGACACCATTGACCTTCTTGGCCACGTGGGCACATTGCTGGCTCATGGAGAGCTTGTCGTCGACTTTCCCTTTCTCCTTCCCCTCCGTTCACTCCTCCTGCACCAAAACATTCACCACTTACGGTATATTATTTGGATCAAAGCTGTGCAATCACAGTTCAAATAAGTGAAATCTCTTGCTTTTCCCCTAGCAACTAATTAGGCCTTTTGATTAAAACAGGTCTTTATTTGTTCAGCCATTTCACCAGTATAAAGGGCATAGGTCTTGTGCAGTGATTTAGTTGCAAGAACAGTATTGAGTACGGGCATATGATTTAAAATCTCAGAAGCATAAAAGTGGGAAGGGAGGGAGCAAGCAAGCCGTGGGACTAAATCCTGTTTGGCAGACAGCTCCTGTTCATACAGAAGTGACAAAATCCCAGGGAAAAGTTCATACAAACGGAAGAGAATGTGGTTGATTTTCCATGCACAAAAGAGTCAGAAGCATCTGTTCATCTTGCACTGGCACAAACCCTGTGAGAAGGGTGCGCTGAGAGAACAGTATGGCCGTGAGATCAGGCACCCCATAAATTGCACTGATAATAGCAAGGTGAGAAGGTCTGCCAGGTCTCCAGGCTCTTTCAGATGGGGCGATTAATGTTACCCAGATATGCTGTATCTGCATGGCTGTCCCCCTACTTTTCTTCAGCTGTAGAAAGTAGGGACCTCACCCAGATGGGGAAATGGATAAACAGTGGATTTTGCCTTTTTTTCCTGATGTAAATAAATGTTGTGTAGGCTGGAACTGAGGTTTTCATAGACAGATCTCCATGCCTTGTCAATCACAATTTTCTTTGCACTGAAATTTGGTAGTCTCTGTTTTACCCCATCCGGGACCTGGACCAGCCTTTCCTTTGACGGTTGGACTTGATGATCTCAGAGGTCCTTTCCAACCTTAGTGATTCTATGATTCTACTGGGAAGTCACCACCTGGAAAGGGAAATAGAGGCAAACAGAGAAACAGACAGAGGAGGAGGGAGCAGCCAGGAATCTGCTGAGTCTTGCTAAGGTATTGCACATCATCCAGTGGCAGCTGAACCTGCCTTGCTGGATAACTGTGCAACTAGCTGATGCTTACAGTAAATTTAAATTACTTGGGACAGCGATAGAAGTGGTATCTGAGCCACTCTGGAACCATCATCTGTGTGTCTTTTTCTCTCCTGGTCAATGAAAAAAATTGCTCACAATTCTTGCAGTTTGTATATTTGAAAATGATCAGGCAAATTCCTAGGAAGACGTCCTGGAAGGGTGGTAAACACATAAACTGGTCCCATTTCTGGAGGTGTCAGTGGGAAGCTCAGGGAGTGTATCAAAGAAAATATGAGGCTCTGTCTGTCTTTTTCTTAATCTTTTCTGTGGACTTCTGGACCACTGTGAGAGACAGGACCCTGGAGCAGATGTGGAATGACTGTGTCACAACCTTTCCTACCTTTCATATGAGATGACTTCCCTAAAATCTCACCGAAGATTAGTCAGGGCAGAGCCTTTCAGGGATGCCATGATGAGCCACATGTGGACCATCTGAAGACACAAATCCGATTCCTTGCTTTAACAACCTGTTAACAAGAAAGTCTTTCCATCCCCATGTTGGTAAAACCAGAAAAAGGTTTTCTCTTCCCTCCTTCCCAAGGGTATTTTAAAAATTAATATATGGATGGTGACAATGTCCTGTTGCTCCAGGGGATGTCAATACATCTGAGATGCTATGAGGAAAAGGACTTTTGGTATTATTCCTCTATCAACTTTGGGAGAAGGGGGATGATGCGATGAGCAGGGCCATATGTTCAAGCTCCATCCTGCCACTTGGTTTCCTGGGAGAAATTCACACCATGACAGCTTCACTGGAAACATAAGGCATGAAAAGTGTCTGGCACACTTCTGGGGCTTTGAAAACTCAATGGACTGTGATAAAGCAGGAATACTGTTAGAAGAATAGTTACCTTCAAACTGATGAGCTCTACTTGTATACCTCTCATTTAGACATTTATCCATTAAAAACATTTACACTTGATTGCATCTCACTATCATTGGTGTCTGCTCACAAGGGTGGTCCTTGGACTTTGTCTAGACCTTCTTGGACTTTGTTCTGACATTTGTCCAGGTCCCAAGGAGGTAATTTGACAATCATTCAGGAGTATATGCTGGGTCTGCACCTGGTAAACCAAAGGAAAAAAAGCCAAGAGAGGTTAAAAAAATCATGATGAATGCAGGTCCTGAATCTGGTGTCACAAAGAGATTTGAAGATTTGGTTGAAACTGTGGCATAAGAAAGTTTTGGCTTAAAAAAAAGAATTCAAGAGAAAAGTGCAACCATGAGTGTGACTGTGTGTGGGGGGGTGTGTTTTCAGGTTTGGGGATTGCAACAGAGGTAGATATAAGAAATTACTTTGAGTTCTTTTTATTGTTGTTTTATCCTGAAATCATTCCAAGAAAATATTTTTCATGGATGTTGGCTGATAATCCATCTCACACCACATATGGTTCATGGTCTGATTTTAAAGATACCAGTGTACCATCTGAAAGCCCTTCTGCCTCTTGAAGTGAGCCACATGCTATCATCAAAATATATATTGGGAAAGAAATAATCCCCAACAACTTTCTGCTGGGACAGTCTTGACCTCACATAAGAACAGAGCAATGACCTACTGAACCATCTATCTTTAGACCTTTTTGACCTTGCTGGTACTGTCTGCCTTCACAGCTCCCCACAGCAGCAAGGTTGACAAGTTTGCTGTCTGTAAATGTCAAGATGTCTTTCCTGGGTTGTAACTGCCAGTCCAGTGTGACAGTCTGGGTTATTTTCCCCTGGACACAGTGTACTGAAGCACTTCTAGTATCTATTTTCCCACTCACTCCAATTTATGAAGTTCCTTGCAACCGGCACAGCTTTTAAATATTTGAAATAAAAATTGCAGACCTGCAGTTTTGACTCTTTGCTGCTTTTTTTCCATGTCATTGCTGGAGATATTTAAAGATTCATCCACACACTGAAGATTGGGGCACCCCATAGGTGACTGTCACAACCCTGGCACCTCCATCCTGCTCTGTACTAAGGCAGGGGTGAGCCTTAGCTGCACATAGGGATAGAGATGAGAGCCTCCAAGGATAGGCCTGACCACAGAAAACAAGAGACCCGAAGCTTGGGATTTACGTCTTAATAGACTCCACCACTTCTTCAGCAGCTGTTTCATCAGTGATTCAGATGCCGAGGGGCTAAAAAACTGGTTATTGGCACCAGTGCCTAGGAGTTAGCCTCCCTCCACAAACCGGAGGATCTTTATGCTTAAAAAAGGTCCAGCAGAACAAAAATGACCTTACCTTGATTGCTAACAGGGAGATTGTGACCTTGACCTCAGCTTAGACACTGAGCCTGGAGTCAACAAGGTGGAGGGAAATGAAAATGAAACTTCAGCTTCCAGCGCAGTCATGGGATCGTGCTAGACATGAGCATAGTGTGGTGACACAGGGGTGGCACAGGCGCTTATACCGCCAGGAAAAATTCTCACTGCATGACAAAATACTTAAAGTATCTGTAATTATTTTCAGACACAGGAAATTCCGGGCTGGACCCAATCTAGTGCTGTGAGCAAAGGAACTTTCCTCAATTCAGGAAAGTTGAGCTTGTGCTCACAGGCTTCATGTCCTCCTCTGGTCAAGCTCACTGGGTGTCAATATTTAAACTGTTTTGTATAATGAACCTCAGCAGGGCTGATCGCAATTTTCTGAGAACGGGATTTTTGTTGGAAAATGAAGAGATACCTGAAACAGCATTCGTTACAAGGGTTTACAATTTTATGGGATATTTTTAAGACTTCCTCACACTTTCTTGTCTGACACAGCCTCAAAAATGTCCTTGTTTATACAAGGTAGAGGGTTTTAGCTAGAAAAAGAATCAAAAAGTCTCAGGATTATGAAATAATTTGGTTATTACATAACTTACATCTTCTCGTGCATTGGAGACATCAAGTTCTACTGCCTGGTAAACTGTCCCTTTGATTAAACCTCATCACCAGCCAGCTCTTGCCTGACTTGTGACTCAAGTCGCTCCTGCTTTAAAAAAAGAAGAAAAAAAAAGACTTTAAAAAGTCTTAAAAGTTCACCCCATTGAAAAGTGAGAATAATTTTAAATCTCAGTGGATCATCAGTGATCGCAGCTGAGTGAATGCACTCAGCACAAACAGGATTTGGCATGTACAGATTCCAGCTGCAATATTTTCCCCGTGTCACAGCTGCATGCATTTGGTCCACAGTCAGGAGGCATCTCCCCTGCCTTTGGGTGCTCCCTTTGCTTGCTTTAGAAGAGCCAAGAACATTAAACCACAGTGAGGTAGTGACACCTGGAGGACAGCCACTGATGGAAGCTCACTCAACTCCTCGGTGACACACCAGGAGTTTTGGGATGTGGGACAGGGGTCCTTAGGTCTATGTTCATCAGATAAGTGAGAATGGGAGTCATGGGAAGACCTACACTGAGTTTTCTGGCTTAGGGTCAGGAACAGTGGAAGCATGCTGAAGGACCTTGTCCTCCTTGGTTGATCAGATTCTTCTGCCTTCTGTCTGTGGTTGTGATTCCCAGACAACGTCAGGCTTAGGACATCCCCAGGGCTCTCTAGACCTGTGATGCCCAGCTGTGGAACGGTCTGAGCCCAGGGGTTGCCTATTTTCCCCTCTGTCCCCATTCCCCAAGACACCTGTGGATGGTGCCAGGCAAGCTGTGGGCAGAAAGGGGAACTTTCAGGGCTGGGACAGGACAGCCTGTGTCCAGGTGGTTTAAGCTCCTTGCACTTTCAGGCCATCAGCGTTGTCAGATCCCATGTGCAATCCCACCATCTATGAATCCATGGAAACTACTTTTTTGAGATGCTCCATCTACTAAATATCCTTAGCTGATCTTCCTCATTGGCTAAATAACAACATGAGCTTCTGAAGATGTTAGTCCAGTCCCATGTTCTGATATCACCATTCAACTGTTGTCCAAAGCATCAGGAATGCCTGAGCTTGTTGGAGGTATGAGCTCAAGGCTGCCTTGTTAGGTGACTCCCACACTTGTGTTCTCACGGACTTTTGGGTCAACGCCCTCCTCTGTGGGCGGGATGCAGAACCATGGAACTTTGCTTCCTGCTAAATGCCTGATTCTGGCACAAGAGCAGCTGCCTGGACCTGATGTGGGAGGGTGCAGCCCTGGGGTGGGTATAGCTGTAGAAATTAATTCTTTTTTTCCCTGCAATTTTCTTGTCTTTCTAATCGCTCCATTGTCTCTTTTCATTATGCCTCCTGTTTATGTCTTTTAAAATCACCTTTAAAGAGCCTTTAAAAGAGTTCAACTGCTTTCAATGAACTATAACTCATATAAGGTCATTCCCATAGCTTCAAGTCTCCTTTTTTTCTGGCCCCACATCCCCTCTGTCCATATCACCAAGAAATGCCTGGGGAACCAGGAAGAGAGTAAGTAGAGCGTTAAAGATCCCGATGGCTAGTCCTGACAGCTTGGTTTGGGTTCCCACAGCAAGGTGTTTCGACAGAATCAACAAAAAGACACTGACGTAGCGAAGCAAGTCCAGTGAGAGCCACCAGGGTGAGGAGAGGTGGAAAGAATTTGGCTTATTCAACCAGAGGAAGAATATACAAAAGGATGTTATCCTTACCTTCAACCACCTAGCAGCAGGGTATAGAGTAGATGGACCTAGACTTTTCCCAGAATGGACACTGATAAGATGGGAGGCAAAAACCACAGATAGAATGGTTTGGGTTGGAAGGGACCACAAGGATCATTCAGTTCCAACCCCCCTGCCATGGGTAGGAACATCCTCCACTAGACCAGGTTGCCCAAAGCCCCATCCAGCCTGGCCTTGAACACTGCCAGGGATGGGGCCTCCACAGCTTCTCTGGGCACCCTGTTCCAGTGCCTCACCAAACAGCAACAAGAGAACATGCTGCCATGGGGTGCCAGGTCGCAAGGGCCAGGGCTGCAATGCATACTGTGCCCTGCTATGGATAAGGAGACTGCAGAATGGACTTTTTGTAGAAGTCTTCATCTGGAGTCAGATGACCTTTCCTTTCTGGAGGGGGACTGGGTCCAGGAGAAGTGGTACCCAGATGTGGAGCCACAGCTGGCACGTCCACTAATCCTATCTTGTTTGTAGACATAGGACAAGGTTGAAGATATTTCCTAACACTGATCCAGCAAGGAAAGGCCACTCTGCCATGGCCCATTTCCTGCCCTTCACTGGGGCTGTGGGGTACAGAGTGGGAGGGCAAAAAAAATAGCTCATGCAACGCCCATCTCACAGTGCTACTCTATGGAGAATGGGACATCCTGACCCCGGTGTGATTTGAACACACAACCTTCTGATCTGGAGTCAGACGCGCTACCATTGCGCCACGAGGTCACAGCTGGGAGATGTTTTGCCCAAATGTCATCCTGGACTTAATGGCCATGGGATGCTCTTTGAGGGAAGGGGATTTTTGATTCATCTGACAAAGGAGTGTGAGCATCTTTGCCATCTCCTGCTAAGCCTGCAAGGAGGACTCTAAATGAGGTACTTCAGAGGAGGAAAGCCAAAACATGACCATTACACAGAGAACCCCCGCAGGGCCTCTGCCAGAGTAAGAGGCTCCTGAGCATGAGTCTCCAGAGGGGCAGGAGGGACGGTGGCCCACCACCTCCCTGGGGAGAGATGCCCCATTCACCTGGCAGATGCACAGAACACACATCAAGCCCTGCGGCAGGAGGGACCTTCATGCATTTTGCACAACCTGGCTGGGGTCACCTTCCCCTCAACAGGAGAATGGAGTGTGCTTTGAGTTCAGCTGCCCCCACATATCCCAGATCCATGCTGTTCACTCTGCCCCATCCCTCCGTGGACTTTCACCCTTCAGGTGGGTAATTGTGCTGTGGGCACAACTTGCTGGCCTTTCCCTAAGGGGTGGTCCTGTCCTCTCCACCTCCCACAGCCCTTCTCTTTGGATTCCACAGACACCCCTGAGGTGGTCTCCATGGAGAGGATGTCCCCACCACCCAGGCTGTGGTCTCTGCTGGGGAGCTGCATCCCTTCATCCCGACCTCGTGGCGCAAGGGCAGCGCGTCTGACTCCAGATCAGAAGGTTGTGTGTTCAAATCACACCGGGGTCAGCCTTGGGGCACCACTCAACACCCCACCCTCTCTATTGCCCTGCTTTTCTGGGGATGCCCAATGGTTTGCATTGCCCAGCCCCGGGGGGCACCTCAGGAAGGGCTGAGGGGGGAAATGAGATGCCCACAGCTTTCCTTTCAGCTGGCCTGGACCTTGTGACTCAGGATCAGAACGGAGGCCAATGTTCAGTGGGTGTTGTGGTGGGTGTCTGTTGCAGGTGACCTCATCACCAAGCTTGAAGGAAGTGAAGCCTTCCTCACACAAGTGCAAGAAGCTTCACAACTGGAGGCTCAAGAAACTCCTGGGGGACCTGGACTTACCCCAC
>VWZZ01006225.1:21876-40001 GCA_013399095.1 Psophia crepitans | reverse complement strand
CCTCCTTACCACCCTTCTTATAGGTGGGTGTCACATTACCAAGTCTTCACTCATCTTGGACCTCTCTGGTTGACCATGACTGCTGATAGATGATGGAGGGCGGCTCAGCAATCACATCCGCCAGCTCCCTCAGCACCCTCAGGTGGATCCCATCAAAAGCATCATATACCATAACTTCAGCCAGGGATTTGTAATCAATGGTTGAAACAACTTCATATCCCCTGTGAATTTGGCATGGAAGAGGAGCTTCCATACTTCAGTGTGGGTGCTTTGTGGGACCTTCAAATCTCCAACTCACGGTTAGATGGCTATCTCACAGGGTTTGCCTCAACTCACTGTTTCCTCTCACTACCAGGTTTGTCACGGAACTACACCCATTACTACTAAAGAGTACATCTAAAACTTCTGCTTTATGTGAGGAAGCTGTTAAAACATGATGAATTCCAAGTGTGAGTAAACCAGCCAGTGCTGAGAATCCTGCAAATATAAATCACATGCTTGAACTGCACCTTCCCTTCTTTTGTACCTGGTGCCTAACTGTAAATTACAGGTCCTGGCAGAAGCACACTTCCCAAGGGAAACAAAGGCTTTGCAAACCAAATATTCCCATGGATCACTCATAAATATGTAAATCTTGCCTGAAGAGTGATTTTCAGAGAAAAATATATTGTGCAGATTACTACCACCCTCTCAGTAAAAACACCGAATCACAAAGATCAGTGGTGTATGCGTGAGGTACTCCTACTCTGTGTTAATTGAGATAGATTTCTTTTACAATACAAATTCATTTTCCCTCATGCTGGCACACGACAAAGGATACTACCAGGCCAAATTCTGCCCTCAGAAATGTACATGCAGTGCCTACAGAAATCATACACAACCATGTCACAACCACGTAGGAATATAATTCCGTTTACAGGCCAGAAACTTTGACTGCTTAAAGCTTTTCTGAACTGGAGGAGCAGTTAGTTTATCAGAACAGAGAATGAGGGACAATGACTTTGCAGGCACCTCTGGTGTGGGTATCATGCTCAGTCACATGTGCTTGCAAAGGCAGTTCAAGGTGCTCTCAGCTCCTCAGGGCACACAGCAATACCTGGGATCATCTGATCCCTCACTGTGCCTGGGAAAGGGCTTTCTCCTGTGTAGCTCCCAGAACCATCCAACCAAGAGTACCCTGACATACTTTGGGGGAGCCTCAAAAGCTGTGCTCATCTGTGCTACCTGTGTTAATGTGTGTGGGAGTGTTGGCTTGGTGGCTAACTGTCCCTCTCTGCCAATAGGTACATGATCCAAATATTTTGAGATGCTCAGGTAAAGCAAAAAGTCTCACCACTTCTTTTCTCAGTTTGTTCTTCCAACTCCCTGCCATATTCATGGCAGTCCTGCAGTACTGTCCATGGGCATTGTCTAACGGTTCTAGAGACTGTACTACCATAGAAAGAAGTGACTCCCATCCCTCCACACATATCTATCCAAGGCCTGATTTAAGTCATAAAACACTAGATAGTAGATGGATGTAACAAGCAGATGAGAGAAGCAGAAGGCATTGTCAAGCTAACACAGATGAGCACAATAAGCAATGGTTACTCCACATCAGCTGTTTGCTTAGCCCTTGTCATGTGTTTTATAGGGGTCATGATGGAGAAGAGTTTTAAGGAAAGACCTGCCAGAGGGTGGCCTGGAGTGTGGTGGTCTCTACAGGGAGCTAGCTCCACACATGAAGGGCTTTGGGGAAGGTAAAGGATGGTTTCTGCTGATGGCTATGCTAGTGCTCTGCTTCCTGGCTGCTTAGTGTGAGTGGCAGTCAAATTGATTTTTAAATTTGTTTTGAGCCACTAGAGAAATTTAGATGTAAAAACCTTTATGAAAGAGTGATTGTCTTTGATTCTTTTTCTCCCTCCCTGCAGAAAACACTTAGGTTAATAAATGCACACACACATACAGAGAAGACAGAGTTACTGAATGTCTTCTTTGCTTCACTGTTTACTGCTAAGGCTGCCCCCAGCCCAGGAAACCCAGACCCTGGAGGTAGGAGAGAAAGTCAAGAGGAAGAAAGACCTTCTGTTGGTCGAGTAGGATTGGGTTAGAGATCATTTAGGCAATCTCAACATTCACAAATCTATGGGCTCTGATGGGATGCACTCACGAGTGCTTAGGGAACTGGCAGATGTTATTGGTAGGTACTGTCAATCATATTTGAAAGGTCATGGAGAACAGGAGAGGTGCCTGAGCAGTGGAGGAAAGCGAATGTCACTCTGATCTTCAAAAAGGGGAAGAAGGAGGACCCAGGAAACTACAGACCAGTCTCATCTCCATCCCTGGAAAGGTGAGTGGACAACGTATTCTGGGGGTTATCAATAAACATGCAGAGAAAAAGGTGGTTATTGGGCATGGTTAACATGGATTCACTGAAGTTAAATCATGTCTGACCTATCTGATGGCCTTCTACAGTGGCATGACCAGCTGCACAGATGAGGGGAGAGCAGTGGATGTTGTCTACCTTGACATCAGCAAGGCTTTTGACACTGTCTCTCATGACATCCTTGTGAGTATGCTTAGTGAGTGTGGGTTGGGTGAGTGAACAAAGAGGTGAGTAGAGAACTGGCTGAATGGCAGAGCCCAGAGGGTTGTGATAAGCAGTGCAGAGTCTAGTTGGAGGCCTGTATTGATTGGTGTGCCCCAGGGGTCAGTGTTTGGTCCAATATTATACAACATATTCATCAATGAACTGGATGAGGGGACAGAGTGTTCCCTCAGCAAATTTGCCGATGACACCAAGCTGCCATTCAGCTAGATCTTGGTAGGCTGGAAAGCTGGATGGAGAGAAATCTAATGACATTTAACAAAAGCAGGTGTAGGGTCCTGCATCTCCGGAGGAATAACCCCAAGCACCGGTACAGGTTAGGGGTTGACTTGATGGGACACAGTGCTTTGGAGAAGGGCTTGGGAGTCCTGGTTGATGACATACTCTCCATGAGCCAGCAGTGTGCCCTCATGGTCAAGAAGGCCAATGGTATCCTGGGGTGCATTCAGAAAAGCGTGGCCAGCAGGTCGAGGGAGGTTGTCCTCGCCCTCTACTCTGCCCTGGTGAGGCTGCATCTGGAATTCTGTTTCTAATTCTGGGCTCCCCAGTTCAAGAAAGACAGGGAACTACTGGACAGAGTCCAGCAGAAGGCTACAAGGATGATTGGGGGACTGGAGCATCTCTTGTATGGGGAAAGGCTGAGAGCTCTGGGTCTGTTTAGCCTGGAGAAGAGAAGACTGAGAGGAGATCTCATCAATGCTTACAAATATCTAAAGGGCGGATGTCAACAGGAAGGGGCCTGGCTCTTTTCAGCAATGCCCAGTGACAGGACAAGGGGCAATGGGCACAAACTGGAACCCAGGAAGTTCCATCTGAACATGAGAGAAAACTTTAGTTTGAGGGTGACAGAGCCCTGGCACAGGCTGCCCAGAGATGCTGTGGAGTCTCCTACTCTGGAGATATTCCAAACCTGCCTGGATGGAATCCTGTGCAGCCTGCTTTAGGTGATCCTGCTTTAGCAGGGAGGTGGGAGTAGATAATCTGTAGAGGTCCCCCTCCAACCCCTACCAATCTGTGAATCTGTGAAATGTGCACACACGTGTTCCCTTCAAACAACAGAAAAGACAATACTGCATGCACAATTAAAGCACAGAAGCTGCGATACACCTCAGTGAAGTGCATACAGGTTTGTTCCCTTGCAAACACATAGTTAGGTGGTCACAGGTAGGGACAGCTCTCAGAAAACAGGGATCCCCAAAAGGTCAGTTTATCTTCAAGCTTGTTCCACCTTTAACCAGATAACTAACCCTTTCAAGACTCTTCAGCATTACTAGAACATTGTCTTTGGTGTTTTACTGCAGAAGGCAAACTCATTTCCCTTCTAGTGGAAGATAACTGAGATTTTAAGTGCTTGCTTATGGGTTGTGCAAAAAAACTCCTGAGGTCTAATGATTTAACATTAAGCAGTAGTTTCAAGATGAATGCTGGAAACTGGAGAAATCCCTCTTAGGTATTTATGTGGTTTAAAGACTAAGTGAACTGCATATTTCCGTTTAGTAAATCTGTGGTTAACTTGATCACTTTAATATGGCAGCTGAGGTGGCAGGAGGAGGAAGTGAAGAGATTTATTGAAAAACCATCAACTTAAATATATATCAGACCACAGAAAGTTTCCAAAGTCCCCAAAGACCATTTTTGCTTTTTTTTTTTCCTGGCCTTTTTTTTTTTGGGGGGGGTGTGTGTGTGTGTAATATGTCTAGCTTAAATGGTAAATAATAAGTGATAATAACAACCATCTGGTTCCTATAGAATAGAAAGTGACTGACAGAGCAGCTGCCATTCTGCTTTCTCTCACTCCCCTTGTCAGAGCTTCAAAGTGTCTGTTTAATGTGGTATATTAACAGCGCTATTATGACTATAAATATTAGAGCCCAAATCCTCTGCTGAGCAAAGATTTGACTTCTGGGGATGTGGTTTTCCAATAGAGCTGCCATCAGAGCCATGTGGAGTGTTCCCCTGTCAGAAATGCATGATGTGACATGTGGGGCATGTTCTACCACTTCCGTCAAGCACTTCCCAAAGCCTTAGCTGGCCACAGCTGGGACTGTCAGCATTCTCAGTCCTCTCAGCAGTGCATCCTTGCATGAGACATTGCCAGAAAGCTCGAAGTAAGTAAAAACTGGTCCAGGGTTTGCAGGAAGGTGGAAAACATACTAATGGTCCATATCACTTTTACTGGCATTGCTTTTGGGGAGTGCTTACCACTAAAATGCCGTGCAGGATCTGGGTGCAGTTTCCACTGGCTTTCCTGGAAATTACACGCTGAAAACCTATGTATTGCTGAACATACGGGGGTTCTTGATAATTTTGTCGCAGGTGTTTTCTGCATGGCTGATGTTAACAGGATCTTTAATACTAGCTGATATCAGGTTTTAAAGTAGCAGCCTTAATTTTCTAAGTAGAAAATTAATGTGATTTTCCTCACACTCTGTTCTTAAAAGTGTGGTGGTTTGAGGTTTTTTCCACAGTTTTCTGACTGCTCCAAGAAAATCATCATTAGAATTGTGATCGCTACAGCCCTTCAAGATGCTGGATTCTCTGGAAGGAAAGAGACCCAGAAGAGTCATGGAAGACCTGAACAATCCCTAAAGCTGTCTGCATTGGCACCAGTAGTAGGTGAATGAGGTGAGTAAGCAGTTGCAGAGTATTTAAAAATTCCTTGTGCATGTCCAAGGAGTAAAAGCGCGGCTTCGTTTCTGAAGTTGCTCTGTAAATGTAACTCACAGTAGGAACCAAAGACCAGAAAGGGCTTTAGTGTGGAGGATTAGGATCTCCCCCAAGACTTCCACTAAGAGGAGAGCCAAGAGCCTTCCTTACTTAACAGTAATAACTCACTTATACTTACCTCCCCAGAGTGTTGTGAGGCTTAATTAGTTAATGTTTGCAAAGTGCTTTGCAGATGTGAAGAGCAAAATACATATTAAGTATTATTAACTGGCAGAAGACCTCCACGTGAGAAGTCCCTACAGTCCATTAGAACTAAATTATTCAGCGAGTTCTCTAAAATTATGGGGCAAGATATGGAGACGCCTCCCTCAGAAACACTATGAGCCCACTTTCATGGTCTCCCTATCTTTCACATCACAAGGCCACAGATCAAAAACTGCCTCTGTTCTACTGGCACCACACCCCAAGACAAGCCAGAAGGACAAGGTCTGTGAGAGCCTCACTGGACCGAAGGGACCTGAACAGAGGGTTGCCTGCTCTCCACCAACCTAAAGATAGCTTTCCAGTTTGTGACGTGGTTGCAGCTTGAATTGCACTCCACCACCTTTCATGAGCTGCTTCTCCTGAGTGAGATACATGGGAGATCTGCTTTCAAGCCAGCCTGGAGCCTGATTTTCCCAGAGACACCAGAGTTTGCTACCCCATGTTTGCTGGACAACTGCAATTGCCAAAATGAAGCAATAAGCTGTTGCGTGACTTACAGAATGATTGCTATGCTTTTATACTAATACAGAAGCTGAATACTATGCACACAACTGACAAGTTTGAAATCTTCAGCTAACAGTCAAAAACAAACAAGGGAACAAAAATGTCTCAGATACAGTTCTTCAGAGACTGAAAAGACTAGAAGTCCTATGATGTATTGCTGTTTAGTTTCAATTTAATAGCCAGCACTATGAGAATTGCTTGCACAATTCTTGGTTACAAATGTGTGATTTTTCTTTTTTTTTTTTTGTTTGTTCCTGATTTTCCTCTTTTTCTTCCCTCTACATGCATACTAGCTTTCCAGATGGAATGTCCAGTTGGCTATATTATCTCACGCCTTTACACTAGAAGGAAAGTAGATTTTCTGGCATCTGAAAAGTACAGTGATATAAAAATAAGGCAGCCAAATAGTTGGGATGACTTTTCCCATCTTGGAGTCATCATGACTGAGGTGCATGTAACTCAAAACTTGTGTCCCAGTACAGCTTACTCCTGAGGTTATCCTCAGATATACCGAAATTTTCCTGGTTTCTGCCTGTGTGGCAGACTCTCTGGCTGTCCCAAGTGGACTTTGGACTCTTTCCCTCTGCCCCCTCGGTGACTGTGGACAGTCGTTTGCTTCCCACCATCATGAGTGTCTCCTCAAGGGTACAGCTAAGAGAGAGGTGCCTCTCTAGTTCCTATGGAAGAGGACACACTAGGAAATGGAGCAAGAGTCTATCATTTCAGCCAAGGGAGGAACATATCACAGAATCACAAAATCGTAGAGGTTGGAAGGGACCTCGAAAGATCATCTAGTCCATATATACATATACTGGCAAATCCCCCAGCACTGCAGGTGGAGAAGCACCTAACAGTGCTTCAGCCTAACAGTGCTTCAGCCTAACACTGCAGTATTGATGAAACACACTACTGAATATTGAGCACCTAACTCTAATGAATGCCCACAAACTAGAAATTAAATAACGGCAGGCCTTAGGAGGCTTTCCCAGAACTTACTAAGTCAATGTTTCTAATATCATATACATAGAGAAAATACACTGTATTTATACCGTACTTCTGTGGACTTCATATTGAAAATATGCCTCAATTGTTTGAATAATTGACCAATGACTTAAGAAACTATGCAATAACCATATACTAGAACCAAAACTTGGGAGGAATTTCAGCCATGGGTGTATTGCAAAGTAGATACACAATGCTTCAAGCTTTTATTTGCCACAGCTGATCAAAAAAAAAGTGAGCTACAGGTTCCAACAGCACAATATTTTTTCCTGCCAACAAAGACTAGGAGAGGGTTGTACTCTGCTTCACACAGAATCTGCATTAGCAGTGCAGGCAAGGCTGCTTAATAGAGACACAGAAAACAGCATGTGTGAGGTGTCTTACAAGGTGGATTTTCTACTTCAAATAGCTGTATATATTTCCTTTGAAAACCTGTTTGTTTTAATAGGTCACCACAAGCTAAACAGCTGCCACATTTTGCATCAAACACGAAGTTGGTTCTTTGTGGTTTTCTCCAATCCATTTCACTCTACATCAACTGATGAAGGCTCATCTTATAACCAAAATAAATACAACCAACATGTACACATGCTCCATAATACCGTAAGATCATCTGTTATTAACAAGCCTTGTGGTAACAAACCCTTTTATGATGCATTTATTCAAGGTTCAGCCTTTCCAAAGAGTGGGGAATACTTAATTTGTTTTCTGTGCCGTACTTTGTGTAACTAAATAATTAATCAGACTGATATTCTATCAATACATCTTTCTTTAATGGTTAAACATGTGTTAATAATTCAAATATCTATGGGTGACCTCTTTGCACTCCTGTGATTTTCAAAAACCCCAGTGCTCTTTGAAGGCACTCTATCATTATCATGTATGGCGCAAGTTAAAAGCCTTTTGTTCTTTCTTTCTTTCTTTTCTTTTTTGTCTCCTCTTCCACTGGTATGTACTTTTTCCAGGAGGAATCCTACGGGCTAGCAGCAACCTGGGGTTAGTTTTAAGTGGAACAGCAAAGTTCAAAGGTTTTGAACTGCTGATTCAGTTGCAATACTTAAACACAGAGCAACCATACCGAGTGGGCAGATGAGTACGACACTGCATAAACCTCTTTGTACTTGTCTGGCAAAGCTTTTCAATTGTGATGAAATTCATCAACAGAGTCTGAAAACCTCAAAACTGGATGTTTGCCCAATTCACGGGTTATGCAATTATGAGTTATTAGAGTCCAGCAGTCTAATGATGCTGCCAAGCCCAAAAAGAAGCTGACTGCTCTAAAATACTGCGGGCTAAAAATGTAGTTACACAGCCTGCTCTATAAGACTTT
Source organism: Psophia crepitans (assembly GCA_013399095.1). Classification (NCBI taxonomy): domain Eukaryota; kingdom Metazoa; phylum Chordata; class Aves; order Gruiformes; family Psophiidae; genus Psophia; species Psophia crepitans. The sequence continues at coordinate 31,647 of VWZZ01006225.1, read as the reverse complement.
TGCCTGCTCTGCCTACAACAACAACAACAATGATGTTTCCAGCCAAACTGGTGGCACCTGTAATGGAGCTCAGAAACTGCAAATACAGAAGTCTTATCTTGTACCCTGAAAGGATAGTGGTGGACTTGGCACTGCTAGGCTAACAGTTGGACTTGATGATCTTTAAAGGTCTTTTCCAAACAAAAAAATTCTATCATTCCATGAATTAATGGACAAACCTTTCCCTAGGTTCACTGGGGCATGGGTATTTTACTTTCAAGTTTTCCACATTTTATAGGTGAAAAATAGGGCTAACTTCACAAAACTTACAGTGGAAGCTTATAGCAGAGATCATAAACTGCAACGGATAATCTTGCATTCATGCCTACTGCTTTAATGTGAAAACACACTTCCTTGTTGAAGCTAAAATGACATACTTGAGAGCTGTTTGTCACCCAGTGAATCCTCACATGTACTGTTGCAGTGGTTTCTCCCAAAGGCAGATATCTTTCTGCTGCTAATGCGCACATTTTGGAAAAAGAAGCAGTTTTCTTATGGAAACAAGGTTTGGGGACTAATTCTGGGAATTCTGGGAGTGTGCTCTTGGCCAGCAAAGCTCATGAGCAGTGTTCCAATCTTTTTCTTCCTTGTCAACTCCTGTGTAAAACGAAAGCATAGACTGGATTAGCTTGGATACAGATTGCAGAGCGGCAGCTGGAACTCTTAGTTCTGCTGTGTGTAAGGAATTGTAGTAAAGAAATAAACATTTACAGAACGGAGCGGAAAGTATATTTTTAAATAACACCTCTCAAAATTGGTCCTATCAGACATATCATAAGAACACGGGGTTTTTTTTCCTTGGAATCACTTCCTACTAAACATAAGAGGGGTGGAATAATATATGAGGTAACATAAGAACCTTTTGTTAATTCCTTATGTCTTTACTTCTGTCTGGAGAAAGAATAATACAGCTGTTTGTACAGGGCTTATACCATCTGTTGTGCTACGTAGCATCTATATGCTGGTATACACTGACATACCTCCTATTTCTGGAAAGCATCAAGAAATTAAGGTAGTTCTTCCAAGTCCAGTTTAGGAAGACACGCGTGTTCAGGAAAGATAGAAAGCCAGCATTTTACCCTTGTTCTTCAGTGACTTTGTCTTACATCCAAATGCTTTTCCTGAGAATGGCTGGGCTCTAAGCCATTCTTGAACACCAAGGGCCCTGTTGTTGGGTCAACCTGCAGAGAAAAAGGATTCCCCACACGAGGTACCTCTGAAGGGGCTCTGGCGAGTACCAATGCGTTTTACTTCTCGGGACTGACTCTGTGCAAACTGAGAAAAGGCTTTGAAATAGAAGCTCAGTGTCAGGCTGAGATTTGCTTGACAGAGCGCCAGACTCACCATGACAGAAATTCAGGATGAACAAATGCACACACACAAACCCTGTGTGCTTTCCTCCCCTTTCCTCATAGTGGGACACACCTGCTAGTTCAAGACGATGACCACGCATTCAGCTGTCAGTCAGCTCGTCAAATCCCAGCAGAAATCATCCCAGGAATTGCAGGGCTTTGTTTTTCTAAAACAACCACAGTCTGTGTCAGAGAGAGAGGGAGACCTTTTCTGACAGCATAGTGTGGGCAAGGGTTTGTATAACATACACCACGCTGTGCAGTCAGATGACTTGCGGAAGCCCTCCTGGTTTTCAGTACCAAGGGAAAATCATGTATCTCTGAATCTGCACAGGCTGGAGGAATCTATTCCAAAACAAAGCATAATTCAAGGTTCACAGTTTTGAATGTTTATTTTATCTGTGCCTGCTTTTAATATTTATATCTATCTACACGGCAAAAAAAAACCCCAGCCCTTTTTTCTTAAAGTTATGTCCTAACATTGTGGGAAATGTTACACAGAGAAACTAAGCTACATACAACAGCGTTGGATGTTAAGTGTGAAAACAAAACCAGGCCCCTTTCATACAAAACTCTGGCTCAACAGCACAAGCTCTCCCAAAGTGGTGTTGTCATTAAAGAAGATTCATGTCTAGAAGGACAGCAGGGGCCTTTCTTTAGGGGTGAGGGAGAATGCTCACAATCCCTTAGAGAACTTCACATAGCACTAACCAAGAATGACATCTCTCCAACTGAATTTTTAATTTCTTTTTGGCTTTGTAAAGTTACACAGAAGAGTTGGCCATAGATTTGGAATTATACACGCATGGACAAGGCAAACTTTGGCCCTTTGTGTTTCATGTTACAGTCAACCCACTTTCTGAATAGCCTTCAAACACAGGCATCAAACCCAAGTAATTTACCATTGTCTTAAGATATACAAATGCATACCCAGCTGGCTACCTCTGACAGCCGCCAACTTGTGACTAACCTGAAACCTGACCTCACAAAGTTGCTAGGAGTTGTATGCCTTAGATAGCAGAGATCTCAGCCCTTTACATAGCCACTGCATTGTAAAAATAAGCGTATTCTTCTCCTTTGTATTTACTCTCCTTAGTTTTTAATATTACACATCCTTAGGAACATGTTTTTATTCCCCTGATCCCTACTTTTGTGTGGACACTGCTGTCACTCTGCCTCAGAGTGAACCATCTGAGGCACTGAAACATGGATTAGCCAGCTGGAAATTGTACAAGTTAGTGAAAGAGCCAAAATTTTAACTAAGCATTTGCATACCCCACACCTTTATTTCTTTAGATGCCTCAAGTTCTTTGTGCAGTAAAAATCTTGTTGGAAGGACCTGGCTGGATGAACAAAAAGACAGAATTAATCAACAGAGATAAAATATGAACAATCTGAACCTTAACCTAATGTTTTCTCTGGATTTATTTTTTTTTTTTTTTGCTTTCTGAGTGATCTCTGATTTGTCCAGGATCAGAAATACCATCACTTCCTGACAAACACAAAACCCACTCTTTTCTTTCCTAGCCTGAGCTGCTGGCAGCATGCTTTTTCAAAAGGTTGTGGTGGCTTTCTACCTCAGTTCAATACAAAAATTTTGTGTCCTAATACTGCCCCTTCCCCTCCTGCCATACCTGCAGTGAGGGAAGCTGTCCAAAGCATTTCTGGTGCTTGCTCCCAGAGCTGGCTGTGACTGCACTACCTGGCCAGGGGCCTGGGTGGCTTGCCTGCACAGTGTGCGTCTCTGATCTGTAGGATGCATGGCAAATATCTTCTCATATCTTGGCAGCCTTGTGTAGATGAATGAGGCATTTGATAAATAAGAAGATACCAGACTGAGAAGCTCCATTCCTTGCAGTGCTGAGGAAAATCTCTGACTCATTATCAAACAGCCTACAAGGTTGGGCTCTGCTATGGAAGGCATCAATTAGCCCTTGCTTATCCTCTGACAATATGATAAATATTTGATAGTCATAAGACTCCTAATGCCAGGCAAGTTTCCAGGGAGAAGGCCTGATCAAATTGGCAGCAAGTACACCTCACATCCTTGCAGATCTGTGGAGGCAGGGCCAGTCCCTGTTTGGGAAATTAATTTGGCAGCTTTGGTCCAGCTCATGGCCAATCAGCGGTTACACTGAAGAAAAATAATCAGTGTTGGAGCTGGCATCGATCTGAAATAGTGGTGTGATACATTCATTCCACATGCAAAAGGTCAGCCTTTCCCGTTGATTTCCAGAACCTCAGCAGACTTTGAGTGCTTTTCCATTTTCAATTTTGTCTGCACACAACTGGAGGAGGAACAGCAGTGTCTTTACTGTGTGATGCAAAAAAATATGTAATGTAGAAAAATGTCCTGTCCTGGCAAGTGATAAAGAGTTAAAGTCAGTGGGAAGAATGGTTTTATGAGCTCTGACAATGGTTAATACTTTCCACTGAAATATTTTCCCAGTGAGAATAGGGTCACACAGACATTTTGTATTTTGGGGGACAGTGCTGGTATTTTCTGATGTTACTGATCTGATTTTCCTATGTTAGAGAAATGCTTAAGAAAAAATTTGGGTTGAACAAACATATGGAAGTTAAATCTTGTGTTTCAAATTGGTATTTCAGCATCTCAGTATGATAAAATATGAAAATGCCATTACTTCAAAGCAAGTCTTTTCAGTGCACTTTCCATATCGGCTTTTCAAAAAACCATATATTCCAAACCTTCCTGCTCCACAAAAGAGGACAGAAAACTGTCTAAACAAATGCATTTGGGCATGTTTATTAAAATAACTGTTAAAATAGCACAGTCTCTTGTGGCAGGAAAATCCCTCCTCCATAAGAGCTACAGCATATTACATTTGCATAACAATGTCCTTAATAACACTCATCAGGGATTTTAGCTCTTGCCCTGCCCATGTTCCAGGAAATCCTGTCTTCCCACTGCAAAGAAGAAGCAATTTCTTCCATGAAGCCTCGCTTTCCTGGTCAACATTCAAATAATCATAGTGACTTATCAAAGAAAGATCTGCTTATTTTAGAACTGTGTACGATACAGCTGGGGCTGTGGTGTCTCTTTACCAGTCTGATTTGTGCTTTACTTCCTTGTGCTCTCTGATAAGTGTTCAGCTGAAGCACAGCATAAAATTAGTTAAGCAGCTCTTACATTTGCAAATTGTGTGTGGTCTTGTTTTTAACAACGCAAAGACGACGAACCTGTGAACACTTGTTTAAGAATTTGCAGGCGTTAGATCCTCCTAGCAGAGCTGACTTTTATCCATAGTACAAAATTTATCACACTGCGTTTTCCTCTTGCACAAGAAAAGGGAACCCACTCCTGGTATTTCTAAGAAACTTTGGGTAGCTCACAACAATCCTTGCCCTCCGGAATCATACTTTTCCATGGCAGGATCACTCCAGCATCACAAAATAGATTTAGACATCCAGCCAGCATTATCCATCCCAGGTTGGAGTGGGATAGTGGGAATTTATCACTATTCAAGATGCTGTTCAGTTTGAAAAACTAGACGTTTCACAGGAGGACTCCTTGAGGGCATCTCGCTTACCTGGCCAGCAGAGGTGTCTTGGCTTTATGAGTCCCGATTTACCTTTTTTAAACTGCACGTGAAAGGGACCACAGTAGCACTGCAGCAATTTTCAAAGTGCATCTGGCCCAAACTGAGCCCCATTAGGTTTAAAAAGCACTGAAATGGTGCCGCTTATCTTGAGCCTACAATTATGCACTACTGCGCAACTGAGAAGAAAACAAACTCCCTGGAACAGACCAAAGTGCTTTCTTTTGAAAACAGCACCTATTTTGCAGTGATAGTTGTGCTTTTTCTTTCTGTTACTTAGCTTTGCCGCTTTTACTGTCAACCTGGGATTTGCAGAGCAACAATTCTCTTGTTTTGGTTTAAGCACAGTATTCCTGCAGACCACAATGCAACAAAAAAATATGGTCCTACGTGCTGGGGGAGAGTGTTTGGTTTTTCCAGACATTCAAATACAACTTAGCTGTTCAACTTCTCAGAACAAGAGATATTGACAGGTATACTTGCACACGATACGTGTATCTCCTAGTAAGGTCTGATCCATGCTCATTGCATAGAGATCCTTCTGACGAACAACTAACGGGCTTGTAAATTTCTACCAGTAGTTTGGCATTTTTTTCATTTATGCCACCTTCTGCTTAAAAGGACTTTGAATAGGAAATCCACGGTAAAAGCTAGCGTGTGAGCAAAGAACAGTTCTGCCTTTTTATGCTTCCCATCAGAGTTCTGGAAATGGAGGTGTTCTTTACAGCCTTCCCTACTTACCCAGGGCATCTCAGGCTCACCATGGCTTTTATGGTACAGTGCTTGCTGTCCAGTTCTTACTGAACGTCACAGAGTAGCTCTCATGGATTGTTTTGTGGAAAGGAACAGGTAAGAATGAGAAATCTCTGTCAGGGAGTCCTTGCACAGGAATTCTGAGCTCTTCCCATGTCCCTGCTGAACTGCACAGCCTGGCTAATGCTGACACGAACCACCCAAAATCATGGGGATACACTGATTTCCACCAGCTGATGATCCAAGCCTGTACTCTTTTCATATATTTTGGCATGGTCACAGCCTCAGTCCATTTTTTGTGCAAATAGAGACACTTCAAAGCGAATCTCCAAAATATCAAGAGAAGAGACACATTCCAATTTGTATCATGTAAGGATCTGCCCCAAAGACAGTAACAGGAAATTCTTGTGTCATCTGTGAGAAGTTCTTGCAAACAAATGGTTTTGTCATTAGAGGAGGATCTTTTGCCTTTCCCCCCCCTTTCAAGAAATTCTCTGGAATATGTAGGTTTTGTGTGGCTAGACTTCCCTGCAGATTCAGATGGGATTTATGGAGGACTTTCAGCTTAAATAAAAATGACACAATAATTCACTAGTGCTTAAGATACCTCTTTGAGAAAATGCTGGAAAGATGCATTCTAAAATGTGATTTCAGGCCCGTGTAACACAACACAAAGGGGCTGTTCCACCTTCCCCTGCCAGGACAGACATCAGAGCCCTGAAGCAGGCAAAACTCGCAGTGGTGCCCAGGCTTGCACCCCTCAACCACCCGCACTCTCCTATAGCTCTTGCTTCCAGCATGGCTCTGCCTGCCCTTGACCACTGATGCTCTTTCACTTTGCAGGGACATAATCTCTCAGCCAGGGAGGAAGTAAATACATGGAGGACTAGGTCAATCCCACAACTTGAGCACTTCCATGAACCATCAAGCAATGGGGTCATTTCATTAGCTCACTGAACCAGTGGACTGGAAGAGACCTCAAGCATCCCCTTCCTTCATCTTCTGCCCACGTGCCCATTAATGTCTCGATCCCACAGACACGCCTGTGCCAAAGCCACATCAGACAGAAATCGTACTCTGACATTCTTTTAACATCTCAGTGATGCATACTATCCTTACTTTTAGAAAGTTTTTTCTCTGAATTTCTTCTTGTTAAGGAGGGTTTTTTCTCTCTTTACTGTAACTTTTTGCCTATCTGAAGACTGCTGCCTTTCCCGTCTTTTTGGACTAACAATTTTTGGTACAGTCTTTCCATGATTCATGTATGTTGATGGACAAGACACTGGTCTTTGAGATGTGGTTTTAACACCTAGGTCACACGCATGCTGGGGTGTTCTAGCCACATGGCTTTGGACAGTTGTTCAAGACAAAGTACAGGAGCCTTCTTATGTAGAAGTGCTGTTATGAAATCTATGGTACTATTTCACCTTTGTGTAAATATTCATTTAGAAAAATCCACATTTTAAATTCAAGTATGTAACACCTGTACCCCATTCCATTTCAACCCCTGCTAAGAAAACTAACTTCTTGTTTCCTGGGATGCAAATGAAATGTGCTATGTTGGATCAGTAAGATTTTCTGGTCAAACTCAAACAAAAATGTTTGCGTTGTTGTTCTAGGAAAAAAATAATCTGTAATCTGTCTGACTGATTCCAGGTTTGGAACGTTATGGTTCAATAGCTCAATCAAAAAAAAAAATACAATTTTACAGCACTACTACTCATCATATTCAGACACATTAGCACCTCTGTAGATTTTTAAAAACCCAGGAAGAAGCTAATTTCAGCTATGAAAGCTAAAATCACTTTAGTCCTTACTTTACAAATTTAGAAAACATTCTTCAGGAGAAAACTTAACTAAACTTAACTTAATTTTCCAGGGGATGATTCAACATGATGGGCCACATCCTTATTTTAATCTGATTCATGGCATACTATTTTTATATTTAGAAGAAACCCACCTTGAATGAGTCCTGAAAGAGGGATTCAGATGTTTTAAACAAAGACTTCCCATACACAAGCAGCCCTGAAACACTGTCTTTCCCTCCGTGATGGTTTGTCCCCGTTATGCCAAGTGCTAAACACTGCCTCACTAGGCAATCTTACACTTTGAGCTTGTTTTCTAAAAAGTGTTTTGATTTTCTAGTAGTGTAGCTGGCATCAGAGAAAGGCATGCACCATATTTTTTCCAGTGTTTGTTATTTTCTCTTCCTACAGGAGCTTTCTTTTTCCTGGTTACACTTTTCCCATTGCAGGTTTTGGTTGAGGTCCAGGGAATTGTGGTCAGGTTCTGTGGGGATTTTTCTCCCAGTTCTCTCCCTCCATGCATATTTCATGTGCCCATTACTTTAGGTGCCATAAACACAAATTAAAACCAGCATCATTTCTGTCAGAAAGGACCATATTTCTCTACTCATTCATTATTTACGTTGCTTCCTTAAGTGGTAGTGTTCTTGCTTGTTTGTCTCTAATAGAGGCTACAAGTTATTTCACAGCCTTTGTTCACATCTGAGGTTGGGCTGATCAGGAGGTCCACTGAACTGTAAAAGCAGTGAGGCTCATCTCTGCTGATAGATAAATCCATGAACAATGTCTGCTGCCGAACAACAAGCCCCAGTCTAACACAAAAACCCACGTTAACCTCAGCTTTCACTGGGTGTCATGGGAAGGGAGATGATTTCTGTGCTTTGGGCCCATTTGAGCCCCGAATGTTTAACCTCTGCACCCAGAATGGACTATGAATTCACACAGTGCATAATCAACTGCCACGTATGAGTAGATAAAGAACTGTCCTGTGTCATTGATCCTGGTCTTGTGAACCTTACCTTCTTCTCAGGAACAAGGCAAGCTGCATTTAAAGAGCCATTTGATTTCCCTCTCCTGCTGCTATTACAGGAAAGGCTCCAGATTATCTCTACTCCAATTTTTACAAGACTTCCTATTTCCATCCTGTACTTACACATCGTCAGTTTTGACCTCTGTCCATGTTTGCCCCCCCCCGCCCCCCTCACNCCCCAACATTATTATCCTCCAATTACATAGTTCTTTCCACCACAGTGTATTACCAACCAATGTACCTTGTAGGAGCAGCTGCACAGTCTCACACATTTTATTTTATTAAGCTAAAAATGTGTCTATGCGGCTGCAGCAGAGGCAACTCCACTAATGTTTACCACTGACCACCTGAGGTCTGCAAAAATCATGAGACTAAAGTGTCTTGCATTTTCTTGGCCAAATAGTGGGAATTTGTTTTCTACCATCAAAGCCTCTGTTTTTCACATTTTCAAGCTGTTTCACACCACAAGGAAAGCCACACATTCCCTTTAAAAGAAGAAGAAAGAGAGATGAGCTTCTCTGCATGTCATATGAATGCAGACTGAAGCTTTGAGAAAAGCATCTGATGCTATGAAATTCATAATAAGATTGTGAAACTTGACCACATCACATTCACTGTACTTTTCTCAGTAGGTCTATGCTACTACATGCTGCAAGGCTGTCAGTGAGTTCATCCTAAAGAGGTGCTAAAGGACTGCCATTACCAGCAGAATCAGTGAGGACACTACCTAAATGCAAGATTCCCATCACGCAAGGAACAGGGTATTTGAAGGACATTTTTCTTCCACTTTGTTGCCTTGCAGCTATGATGCTATGGATGTCTTGTTGAAGGAGAGGCAACAGCTCAGGTCTAGTACACTGAGTCCTTGTAATTTTGGTGAGTCCCATAGGGACCATGGTTTCATTTGAGAGCAGCCTGTGGCTTCTGGTGCTGTCAATGACAGCTAACCTTGCAAGGAACCTGACCTCCAGCACCTCCTGTCCTCTTTGGAGATCTGAAAGACGGGCAATAAATGCCTTGGCAACGGGTGTTTGCTGGAGACTAGTGTGTTTTCTTGCCTTCAGACATGTCACAGATAAAGCTGGGGAAGAGAGGGCAAGGCATTTCCCTGACAGCTTGGGAGGGAAGGAAGGGAAAGGAAAGGGAAGGGAAAAGCAAGGGCGAAGGAGAGGGAAGGGAGGCAAAGGAGGGAGGCAAAGGAGAGAGGAATAGGAGGGAGAAAAAGGAGGGAG
>VWZZ01006225.1:0-12577 GCA_013399095.1 Psophia crepitans | reverse complement strand
AGAAAGAAAGAAAGAAAGAAAGAAAGAAAGAAAGAAAGAAAGAAAGAAAGAAAGAAAGAAAGAAAGAAAGAAAGAAGGAAAGAAAGAAAGAAAGAAAGAAAAGAAAGAAAAGAAAAAAGATGAGAAGCAGAATAGCAGCTCCAAGGAGAGTCCTCTTTCAAGGATCATCATAATAAGCAGAAGTACCTGATCTCAGTCACCCACTGTAAATCCCTTTGTACGCAACCTGGACAAGTGGTCTCAATATGTTTTGCCATTGGTTTCAAGAAAGGGAAGTTCAGATTTCCATGCAGGGAAATCTTGTGCTGCGGATATCAGCTGAGTTACTCTGTGGGAGCAGAACACTACCGAATGAAAGCCTGCTCCCATAAAACAGCGTTATTCCCAAAATATATGATTTCTCTCAGGACAGACCTGCAGATACTCCTCTCCACTCAATAGCTGAACTGAAAAGTTTATATGTGTGCCTTTTTTTTTTTTTAAATGCGTCACTAGGTCCCCGAGGAAGAAAAATAAATAAATCTAGTAAAGGCAGGATCCCATTTACTTAGGGATCAGGCTAGGCAAGGGCATTGAGAAGCTCAGAGAAGAGGGCATCCCCAGCTGAAATTGCTGCAGTTCACAGCTCACACCTCAGTAATTGTGACAGTTGTTTCTGTTTCACAGCATCGTAAAAGACCAGAAGCAACCCCTGAGCCAAGCAAGAATTTAAATATGTCTTTGAGGCCTTTCTCATTTAGAAAATCGCTTGTGTCTATGCTTAATACTAAGGGCTGTTTCTGAATATAAATGCTTCCCTGAATCAGGGCTACACAAGTATCAGAAGCTTAGATCAAGGAGCTGATCTGTCCAAATGAGACATTAAAAGCATGATGAAATGCTGCAGATCTTCCCTCTAATGAAACTTAGTTTATGAAATCCTTTAATAAAGCTGCAGTGTGTATATTTACATTCCCAACAGAGAAAAGCTCTCTCTTGAAACAGGAAAAAAATTACCACAATTAATAATATCCTGATATTCTTCATAATGCCAGTAGATTGCACGTTTTTGTTGAGCTGTTCATCATTTTGAATTTCCATGGATGTCTTTATTCCACATCCACATCTACACCCTCTGGGGCACTTTAAGGACTAAAATTCATTGCTGTATATTAAAAATAGCAAATGAATCTCATGATTTCTTTTGTATCTCCCCAGTTTATTCAGCATACAAAAGACAAAATCAATGGCATCCTGCCTGAGGAATAGGGTTATTTTTATTTTTGTATTTTGTTTTTTATACTGCTGCAGATTTTTGGCTTTACTTTTGAAACTGTGGTGCGCTGCACCAATACATTTTCACTCTACGAGTTTTCAGATGATCTGCATTTTGCTGTGTTAATCCCGGATGTTTAATATCAAGCAAAATAGTATTTATATCCTATTCATGTCTTTCTGCAGCATCTCCTGTGTATCTGTGTGTTCCTTTTCCACTGCCAAGAGTACGAGTTGAAGTATTCAGATACTATTTTTTTCTCTGGGGCGCAGATCCAAGTGAGCACTTACACCTAAGCTTACATATCATTGAAGGTTAACTTGGGCTTGAGAGTCTGAAGTGCTTCCTAAAGCTGAGAGGCACAGAGGGTAAAGGGCAGGGGGTGTGTGGGGGTGTGTGGGGGTGTGTGGGGGTGGGTGTGTGTCCCTCTGGGCTCTACCCTCTGCAGAGACCAGTGGGCCATAGACCTATTCTGTCTGTCACTAGAATTAGTCTGCTTTCTGGTTTAGAAAGTAAGTGTGATATTTTCTTCACATTCCTTCCTTCTTTCAGCACTTCCACATCTACCCTTGCTGTTCAAATAGTTATAACTGGCAGAAACACCTTTAACACCTTTAACGCCTAAGGATGTGTATCTTTTAGGTGACCCATGTGTGCCCAAATTTCCTGTGTCTAGTTTCACCTTTTCTTTTTTTTCTTTTTTTTTTTTTTGTAGGATATTCCTTTTTGCATTGACTGAGTTTCTTCCATCCATTTTGTCTATGAACCACAGAATCACAGAATAGTTTGGGTTGGAAGGGAGCTCAACAATCATTTAGTTCCAACCCCCCTGCCATGGGCAGGGACACCCTACACTAGACCAGGTTGCCCAAAGCCCCATCCAACCTGACCTTGAACACTGCCAGGGATGGGGCCTCCACAGCTTCTCTGCGCAACCTGTTCCAGTGCCTCAACACCCTCACAGTAAAAAATTTCTTCCTAATACCTAATCTACATCTCCCCTCTTTTAGTTTAAACTCATTCCCCCTTGTCCTGTCACTGCATGCCCTTGTAAACAAACCAAATGCAAAAGTAAGTTCAGTGTTTCAATCCTGCTAGGTGTCTGTTAATTTAATCTCCATCTCAATTTATTAACAGTTGGGCTTTCTACCACGTACTGCTATTTCCCCAGCATACTGATAAAACCCTTTCTCTTTGTCGTCATGTATCTGATGGAGACACTTCATTTTGCTTCAACAGTCCTCTTTTCCCTGAAATCATATGCTACTTAATTACTCTATCTACATGGGTTCATTCATTTCCCAACCACCGTTCAGGAGGCTGGGTTACTTGCTTTTGTTATTCTTGATATTGAAACATAAGACTTTCCATTTTATCACAGAATTCTTTTGAGTGTAACTTTTCAGACATGTTTTATTATTTGCATTAGTTTTAAGGCAGAACAGACAATCCAGAGAATTTACTTTTTCCTTCTTTCACCTCTTTGGTACCATTTCTTCTGGGACTTTTCCCTGAAATGGGAACAGGCTTTTCCAGTAAAGCAAAGCAGATGTTTTGCAACTGTTCCCACAGTTAGAAGTCCCTGACAAACTCTACATAGTACATGTGTCCTGTACTGCAAGCATTGTATGAATACCTTTACTTATAACCAGTCTCAATGAAATTAATAGCAATATGTACCCAGTAAACTAATATTCTTCCTGTTTGGGAGAAAATAAACTTCTCTTTGCGTTTCCATATGTATTTGTCCCTTTAGCAAACTGATTACAAGGAAACCAAACACACACAGTGCATCTTCTGATGTAATTTGCAAGGCTTTGGGTTTTATTTCTCTGATTTCTGCTTTCTGAGCTACGGCTCAGATAGCAAAGAGAGGTATTTAAACTCTAAGTTCAACGAAATGCTTATGAATTTGTAAAAAAGTGGAGGCCTAGTATGAACTTATGCTGAATTTATCTCAAGGGCCCTTCAGATGTAGTACTTGATTGGATTCCACCCAGTGTACCTGAAGAGCAGCCATCCTTGAAAGACAACCTCTTGACTTTTTCTTCCGTTAGAAAGCACAGACATTTTCAGCTCACTTCTGCTCCTTTTTTCCTGCCACTGAAGCAATGTTTGTTCTCTCTATAAAATAGAGTTAAACAAGGTGATTATATGAGTCATCAGAAAAGAGCAACAGCAGAAGACGGTTGCTGGTGGTGATCAGCCCGAATTGCTTACTGCCCCCCTGCCAGTCCCTTGCAGACTTTGGCATCTGGAGGACAACTGGGACTTGTCTGGTGAGCAGCCTTGGTGTCCATGAGGCAATACACAAAACTGGTTTTGTCTGAAAGCTAAGTTTGCGTTCCCAAAACATTGCAAGTCTAACATTGTAGACTGTTTCCTTAGCTGATTGCAAAACATCGAACACTCGTAAACAGAAAGTGGAGGTATTCCCTTCTAAGCTTAATGGAGAACACCCGCCTACCTAGTCATGAATACACCTGTATTGCTAGATGTTAGAAGAGATGTCACACTGCCACATGAAAATACATTCTATTGTCCTTGAATTGATAGTTCAATCAACCTGTCATCAAATAGTGTTAAGTATCCTTCCTGTTTCCATCTTACAATGAAAGAAAAGAAAGAGCAGATATATGTGACATTAATGCTCATACCCCACGATGTTTTTTGGGTACAAAGAAATAACATCACAGTAGAGGTAGGTAAAGCGAAGAGGAAAAGAAAATCCAGTCTGTTTGAGATTTTATGGTGCAGAAAATCTCTGTTTATCGGCAACACTTCTGTACTGCCACCTAAGTTAGAACTTCACATTATTGTGCAGTTGGGCATCTGGTAATAGTTGGGAGTAAAAAGATTTTGAGGCAGATGTCATCGATATGTATATAAAAACAAGAAAGCCTAAACAATTCCAAACAATGCAAGGAAATCACTGAAATTAAAAATGATTGGGAAACACGTTCCCCTCCTTTAATCAAACGGCAATATGAATTAAGCAAGAATTAAGCAGACCTCGGCAGTTTACACTAGAGAAAACCAACTGTTCTGTAGTTTCTTCTCATCAGTGATAAAGTTTTGCTCGTTCCGTATTTTAAAACAGGGGAAAGGGGAAAGAGCAACACTGCCCAGATCACAATATTTAAGCATTTCTTTCAGGTTCCTAAACAGACAGCAAACAGAGGCGAATTAACAGTATTTAATGCACCTAAGAAGCCGTAAAAGGGAACTTCGCTCGTCCTGCTAACAGACACGACCGAGGCAGGGGGTGGCGACTGACACCCCCGGGCAGAGGGTCTGTGAAGGAGGAGCGGCGGAGCGGGGTCGGTGGGAGCCCGGCACGCCCGGGGCGCCGCGGGCCGCCGCCGCCGAAAGACGGCCGAGGAGCACCCTCTAACGGGCAGCTGCGGGAGGCGCCCGGGCCGAGAGGCTCGGCCCCGGTGCAGCGCTCTGGAGCCCGGTTTGCCGCTGCTGGGGGACTGCCCTCCGCCCCTCGCCCCGCCGAGCCGGGGGGACATGGAGGTCCGCCTGCAGGAGACCCCCGAGGCTGCCTCGGAGCTCTGCCTGCTCAGGGCCGTGCTTCAGGGAGGGTGGGAAAATGCCTGTGGGCTGGAAGATTTTGTGGCGTGCTCTGATCTCCCAGGGATTTTGGCTGGGTCTCATCTCCTCGAGGAGCTCTGGTCACAGATGAGCACACTCAGCCAAGAACATTTTGTCTCCGCGTCTTGCGTGCTTCCTCCTTTTCTCGGTCGCTGTGCTGTCTCGGGGGGCAGTGCTGTCTCGGGGCGTCGCAAGTGGCTGGCGGCTTCTGTGGCGGTCTGTCCTGCTCCGTGGGCAGCGTTGAGGATGGAAGGATGCTCGGCAGCGTGCGGGCAGCAAGGATGGAGGAAGCTCCAGGTGGCACAGGCAGTGGCCAAGCTCGGTGTGGATGGCCTGCCGGTGGTCTCCAGGTCTTACAAAGAGCAGCTTTGGGAAGCAAGAGGCTTTCCTGGCCATTCCCCCACTATTAGAGGCAAAAGCTCCAGTGCAAAAATGTCAAACACAGGGTAGAGGGACTGATGAGAGGTTTTAACTGAAATTTGGACCTGGTGCAGTCAAAACAATGAATTCTGGGTGAATAAAAACGGGCCAGCTAGAGTCACCCTCTGATGCAGTTCCATGCCCCTCATCAATGTAGGCACCTACAGAGGCTATTTGCATCTCGTGGGCTGGGGGTTGCCTCCATGCCCAGGGCTTAGGAAGGCCTCACCCGCTGCACGCAAGGTGGCACTGCTTGGCCACTTCTCTTAGCCAACAGAGGTGAGCTGTCATCCATGGCGAAGACGATGGGTCATCATTCTTTGCTGGAAGGCCCAAGGCCATGAAAGCACTTTGGCCATGCACCAAGCTGTACCCTCAGTCCCAAATGCAGATCTCCTGGAGAAAATGCAGGCACAAAAGGCATCCCCAGTGGGTTCACCCGCACTGAAAGGAGAGACAAGAGTGAATTAAGGGAAGAGTAGATCTATATCTCACAATACCAGCTAGGCTCAGTGCTGTTATCTCCAGCAGGGTAGAGGCAAGGCAGAGGTTGGTGCTACGTTCACCCTCCCTTGCTTATCCTCACCGCAGCTCACACTACAGCACGAGTGTGGCTCCTATGGGCACCAGTGGTCTGGGAAAAGCAGCTTTCGCCCCGTTTTGTGGGTGCAAATGGGAGAGCCTGTAGAACAAAGGCTATTATTAATTCCCATCTGCTGAAAGGAGGCTGCAGCTGTTTTGAGAGGTTTTCCTGCAAGCTATGCATATCTGCTCAGAATTTTAATGGTTGTTTACCAACCAAAATGTGCCATTGAAAGAGCAAGACATTTCCAAGCAAACAAGGTGTGAATGTCATTTCAGTCTGGAAATAAACTTCTTTCTTGTGAACGTTTTTCTGGGTGAGAAAATACTTTTTTGTATTTGATTGTATCAGTTTTCAGTTGTTCTTTTTTAACTCATCCTCTCCGATAAGAAGAGATGCAGAAGAAGAGATTCTTTGAAATATGTAATGCATTTTTACGTGGACAAAAAGCCTTTTAGGGGAAAAAAACCCCATTGTTTCTCTGTGGTCTCTAAATGACCAAAATAAAATGCTAGTCCCACTAAAGACTGGTCTGCAGTTAAAGTAGAGCACACATACAACTGGCCTAGCAAGCCCTTAAGAAAAACACAGCATACAAAAGATTAAAGAAGGGAAAAATGAAAAGGTTTTGTTATATTCTGGGGAATGACAAGACATACAGTAGGCTTTTTCTCTTGTATTTTCTGTGGTGGCCATAAACTTCAGGAGTATTGTTATTGCTAAGAAATTAACATGTCTTTAGCCAAACTCTCTAGTGCATGTAATTTATACCAGGAATTAAGTCTCTGCAACTGTGCCTGTGCTTTATAGCTGTGTGTAACTATAAGCTCTGCTTCTGTCATATTAATACATGCAGTTTCTCTGCAACATGTATATTGTACATAGCTGAAAGGAGCACTAGAGAAATGCCTCAGACACATACGAATATACAAATACTTTTCACTTCAATGCATTTGCAATCCAAGCTCTTTTCTTTATCCCAGTGGACTTTGAACTGTGTGACCTGCAGATGGTATTTACAGCTGAAATGACAGTCCCTGAACACAGTCTAGCATTCCTGGTATCACTGCTGCTGTTGGGGGATGGGAAAGATCCCCTAGCATCTATCATGTAGCCAAAAAGTTATGAGCATCCTGCATTTAGAGAGGACTATGCCTGAGAAACTGAAAAGACAGTAAAGCTAAGTGACGTAGTAAATGGTGGCCAGGAAATCACCAGGAAATTGATATAACATTGATGCAATGCTAAGGAGAGGGTTGGACAGCCTGCTGCTATTCCATTGGGTCATGCAACTGAAAATATTAGTGAGAAAATTAAACTATTCATCTTTCACTAAGACAGAAAGGGAAAGTGATCTGGACTGTCTGACCTTCTAATTTGAGTTAAGTCAACACATAAACAATAAAAATGGACTAATTTTTCAAGGAATTTCTTTTTAACGACTGTAGGGGTTCAAATTACCATGAGATATTTTCCTGTAATATAATAGAATCCCACTAAATAGTCGTTATCTTACTTCTGGTAATGGAGACACGAAGGGTCTCTGTATGTTTTGTGTCTCTATTACAGGAGTCCAGAGGGTAGACTAGGCTGTAGAGGTGGCTTTCACCCATATAGACATGAATTTATTCTCTTTTAGTAAGTGGTAACCTTCAGCTTTTTATAATGGTGATGCAAAGTGAATTTCTATTTTGTGCTAGATAATTCATGGCAACTAGATTCTAAAACAGCATGTGACTGCAAACAGCTGTGGACTAATAAATATTTGGGATGATTAAATACATTTTTTTTAGCAATATCACACTTGCTCATTCCTTACAAACACTTCTCTGCAGTTCAGCCTGCAGGAGAGCACAAACAATGACTGAAACAAATGTTATTTTTTTTTAAAAAAAAAAAAGGGAAATCAGAGGACTGATAAACACAATAAAGTTAATGTCATAGTCTAAAGTGACCAAAGATAACAACTGAGCAAGCCAAGGGGAGAAATCCCTTCTCACTACACAGTATTTTCCTTATGAAAAGATGCTCTCCCATCTTTTAGAAGTCTTAAATAGGATTTAGCTATATAATCTGGCCACCCTCATTCTTCTTTATGTACAGCATATTCTGCAAGCCCATGTCATTGTATAGGTCACTGTAAACATGCAGAAGTTCTACAGAAGTCAAAAATATAGATTACCTCTTGCTGTTCATATTTGGCCACTTACACACTCAGAGACTCATGCAAGATGCTCATGTGACTAGACCTGTTGTGTGATTGACCACATGAGTTGTGGTTTATTAGATGCTCCCAGAGGGCCTTATGGGCCAGATTATATCTCCTGTGCTGTCCCTGCAGTCAGAGGGTAGTGGGCTGTTAGCCAGGGGAAGGAGGACACTGCATCGTGAGAGCTGAACAGAGTGGGATTCCCAGGCAGCACTTGCCACAACAGGGAAATCCATCCTAATATAATTAATACAAAAGAAATATTTGGGATTGTTTGAACAAACCACAATATTACAAAGCCACTTGGGGTAACCCTATGTGAAACATCAACGTGCCATATCTCAGGCAAACTGCAAGCATCCTGGTGCAATGTTGTTTTGTAGAAATTGCACTTTCTATTGTAAAACCATTTTAAAAATCCTGACCAGCTTCTTTGGCTAAGAAGAACACATCAGTTTCCTTCTCATGACTTTATATTTTGAATGCTATAAACCTCAACTTTGTCTTGGAAGATAGTATCACTTTAAAATTCTAATTAAAGCCAACAAGAGCTGAGAGTGCTCAGCACAGGCCTTTAAATTTTAGATTAGCCAAGTCATCAATTTGAAACAGGAACAGACCAAATAAATATGACAAAGTAGAAATGAAAAATTCTCTTTGAGAAATAGTCTGCCATTTATTCAAAACAGACCAAGCAGAACACCTGGCTCCTTAATATAGAACAGTAGTTGGGGCAGCTCCATTAGGGGAAATCGATTTCAGCAAAGATGGTCTTGGAAAAAAAAGTAATTTCCAAAAAAAGTCATATGGAACCACTTGTTATTCCCTCTTCTTCCTTTTCAAATCTGCTTCAGGGAAAAATCTTTCAGAAGCAAGAGCTTAAACATAGCTTCCTTGTGTCTGCTCCCAACAGAATTTTTCATGCTCTACTTCTGATTAAAGGATCTGTTCTCATCAGGTTTACACAAACATCACATTTCATGGTTTCCAGATTCTAACTCTAATTCCTTTGGCTACTATTGCTCTCCTTGTAATTCCTCACCTCCTGTAAAAGAAATTACTACCTCACATGAATCACTTATTTAATGTCCAAATTCAGTTAAAAGAATTGCACCAGGAGGAGTGAGAAATTAAGATCTCAAAGTCACTGAAAACAGAATTATTACTAAAGGCTAGAGCTCCATTGCTCCCCACTTCTGTCTATGAAAATGTTTGTGGTTGGGGTTTTTTTAACCATTGAGTCTAGTTCAGTGAAGGGCCAGTGAGGAGCTTTTCCCCATCTTTAATATTCACAGCATACAAATGAATTCAGTTTGAATTTCAGTGGTTGGTAAAGAAGTCCAGCAGCTTGTGACATCAAATGTTTTCTTGATCACATAAACAGAGATGAATTTGTGTAGGATACCAAAACTTGGTAAAACTTCTGCTTTGATTGAAAACAAAATCTCCAGCTAAGGAAAACAGAATCAAGCTGATTGTTGTCATGCTGCTTCAAGAAATCTGATTTCGCAGCTTAGAATTGCTTGGGCTTCATATAGCAGCCTTCAGTAAACCATTACGTATCTCTGTAAACACAGGAGAAATGAAACTACACTTCACTCACCTTTTTTCTGCATTGCCTTCTTATCTGTCTTGCCTCTATGTATCATATGCTTCTTAGGAAGGACAGATATATTTTGTAAATTTTACAGAATCATGATTGGTTGAGGTTTGAAGGGACCTCTGGAGGTCATCTGGTCCAACCCCACTGCTCAAGCAGGGCTACCAGGAGCAGGTTGCCCAGAACCATGTCTAGATGGCTTTTGAAGATCTCCAAGGACGGAGATTCCACCACCTCTCTGGGCAATCTGTGCCAGTGTGCAGTCAAAGTATATACAAACTTTATAAATGTTTTATGAACTGCTTATGCAAGCTCATGCAAAATTTATACATTCCCTAGCAGAAAGAGCCCTCTCCTTGTCTGATAAGCAGAAGCTACCTAAAATACAGAACAGGAAGAGCACAAGGGTTTGTAAACATGGGAGTATTTGGGATCCAGAAGCAAGTAACAAAACACTTCAGTACAAAATTATGCACGTCATCATATTGTTATACATGAGGAGTTAAAGGGTTTTTTATCTGCTTAATGCTGTTTGAAGCATTTCAGTTGCTCCTGAAACAGTGTGAAAATGGTTAGCAGTAGGATAGAGAGTTCAATGCCTAATAAAGAACTGCTTGAGAATCACTATTCTAACACTGCGCAAGGAAACACATACATTACTAGTAGGAGCTGGTGTATGTGATGTTGCACTGCTGTATAACATACAGATTGTGCGTTGCCTCAGAGACATCCATGTTAGCTCTAAGTTTGGCTGAAAATCAGGGTGTGTTTTGGCCAGGCAGAGGTCAGCAGGAAGGCAGCTGTTCTGTTGGAAGACTGTGCTTTGCTCCTAGCAGCAGTGGAAAAGTCACTTTTTCTTTCCAAGCTTGTTTCCTTCGCACGTTTGCCTGTTTGGATTGCAGGTAAACTGGGGCTGAGTTTACTGAGGTTTATTGCTTTTAGCAATAGTGTTGGCTGCAATCTCTCCTTTCTCATTCAAATAGGTTTTCTTTTTTAAACGATTCACAG
The DNA here is from genome assembly GCA_013399095.1 of Psophia crepitans. Taxonomy (NCBI): domain Eukaryota; kingdom Metazoa; phylum Chordata; class Aves; order Gruiformes; family Psophiidae; genus Psophia; species Psophia crepitans. The sequence continues at coordinate 1,905 of VWZZ01006225.1, read as the reverse complement.
AACACAAAGCTTTTCCAAAAGAATGAGACTTTGGGTTTGCCTCAAGAATAACAATCAATCAAGCAAACAAACATCCTTAACTGGCTGATATGGGACAGAGGGAAGAAAAACTGGCGTAAACGTAAAGACTGCATTCATTTAGCTAGTCTGGGATTAACTTGTCACGGGCCCCCCACCCCCGTCAGTAGTATATAAGTATGTATCTGTGTCTGTGGATGCCTGTCTGCGTGTATACCACTAAACAGCTACAAAGAACAACAGAGTGTGATATTAAATGCCTGTCACTTAATCAGTTTCTGCTGCCATGCCGGTTATTTGGCCCAATCCCTGTGAACGGTATCATTAGCGGCATTATTATGGACGGCAGGAAAGTTTTGCTGGGCAGTGGCTTTTTGCTAAGGCCAGCAGAACTCCTGAAAATTAGCTTTGAAGGAACATTCATGTGCTTATTATTTATTTCAGTTTAACAACGTGATCATAATCTGCTGAATATGAAACACATGCAATAGACCACATAAAATCACACCCTGTAAACATTTGGAAGGTGCAAAACTCTTAACAGAGCTACAGTGTCCTGGCTCAGTGACTCAAAAACCTACCGTGTCCCTACAGGGGTTTCTTGGTGTCATCATCATTTGCCCACCCAGGCAATACAGATGTCTCACACTTTTGCAGTTGCTCTCCAATGCACATCCAAATTAACTCTACATTGCTGGTTAAGTTCATTCTCTTCACCCAGTCGTGTAACCTTCACTCACTTTTCTCTCCTAATGGCTTCCTGCTGACCAATCCACCCTAAGAGGGATAATATGAGAACAACAAACACCTCTTTTTCATTCGCTGGATGGGTAAAAAAATCACAAAAAGCTAGTGGGTTTGAATGCTTCTACTTGACCTAAATTGAAAATTATTCTGAACCTAGTCACCAATTTCATACTCACCATGTGGAGTCACTGAACTATGCTCTCACACAAAATTCAGTCAGCTTTGTATCATTCATATAATCTTTATTGATTTTCACAAAGAGGACAAGGCTAAAAGAATTTTCCTGCTGCCACATTTCACAACAGAAGTTTAGTGCACAAAGAATTTATTTATTTTTTTTTAATTATGGGAAATCAGCTGGAGAAACACTTTGGCCAAGGTGAAGTTCTCAGTTCCAGAATTCTGACCCACAGTGTGGCTTTCTGACACCATTTACTAAAACCCACCTCTAATTCTGTCCAAACTACTTTCAAGACAGTGTCATTGCAGTACTTACTGCACCCTATCAGCCTCAACTAAACATGAAATACTTAGGAAAATTCCACCTTTGGTTAGACCAGTGTAAATCCACAGGAGAATAAAATCAGTGAAGCTACTGTTTTCTTACATCATCAAAGGTTCAGATTATCCAGATCACGGTACCCATTGCTAGCACATACATTTCGTATGTAACAATTGTATTATTACACAGCTAAAAGAAAAATTTCAGAGAATGAACCTTTCTTCTGCCACTATACATTTTATATGTATTGCCTTGCAACTATATTGCCAGTACACATATGAAAATTTAAATAAAGCAGACAGAACTCTCATCAGTGAATGTTTTATATACTTGGAGCTGTATTTTGTGGTCCTGGGGAAGCTTCAGAAGGAATAAAAAGTTTTAAGAAGGAAACAACACTATAGTCTTTTCATTTTTACTTCAGAAAAAAATGCTGGCAACATGCTCAGCACAGTTTTCTGGAAATATTTAACTGTTGCCTATCTTTTTTTCAGCATAAGTACTACAAAGAAAGGCACTTTTTAATATTTTGTTCTGGCTTATTTAGTCTTTATTTGTAAAATGTCTTGACACAAGATGGATGACCATCAAAAAAGCTGATGACAGGCATCAATCCAGCCTGAGAATGACGAGGTGGA
>VWZZ01006224.1:39771-52977 GCA_013399095.1 Psophia crepitans | reverse complement strand
CCCGTCCCCCCCCCCCCCCGCAGACTAAACCTCCCCATCTGAATAGCCCGTGCATGGGCTGAGTCTGGTTTTGCTGCGCTGGAGGGGGGAGCTGCCGGGGGGGCGGGGGGCAAAGCCTGGCTTCACCCACAGCCACACACCCTCCCACTCGGAGGATGTGGGGAGGGGGTGTCCCCATCCCCCAGGACGGGCTGCGAGTGGGAGGGGGGCGAATGCTGGGGGGGGCTGCAAACCACCTGCCTCTGGTGTCGCTCAAGGCAACCTCCTCTTGGCAAATCCCCGCACGGTCGGTGTCAGCAGGACGGGTGGCACGGAGCAGGCAACGACCATGGCGTGTGGCCCCCCCCAGCCGGTGTCGGGAGGGAACGGTTGGACGAAGTGACTCCTGCTGCAAATACCAGGGTGTCAGGGCAGGTTACCTCACGTCCTCCTTGATGGGGCGTGAAGCATCGCAGGGACCTGTCAGCAAGCGTGCCGGGAAGCGTGCCGGGATGCCTTCGTCTCCGTGCCCACGCAGGACGAGCACAGCGGCACACCCTTGCCCAGCCGTGTGCCAGCCCTGGAGCCTGGTGCAGCTGCTCACACCCACCGTCCCTGCACACCCTGGGCCTGGCTGGGGGTCCCGCCCGGCTCCGGGAGGGGCTTGGGCACTCCGGGTGCCCCTGGGTACGGCGACTTCGTCCTGTACTGGCTCCTGCTCTCCCTCTCCCCTGGGCAGCTGGCTCTGCTCCCCAGCCCCACGGCACGTCCCTGCAGCATCCCCGTGCCCCACAGACACGTGTGGTTCATTCCCGGCTCTGCTGCCCTGGCAGGGGCTGGGCAGGGACTCCCCAGTGATGTCCCCGCAGGTGCCAGTGACGTTCGAGGACGTGGCGGTCAGGTTCTCGTCGGAGGAGTGGGAGCTGCTGGAGGAATGGCAGCGGGAGCTGCACCGGGAGGTGATGGAGGGGACATCCCGGCTGCTGGCCTCCCTCGGTAGGGCACTGCCACACTGCTTGTCCCAGCCAGAGCGGGGATGGTGCGAGGGTCCCTCTCCTCTGGTCAGGGAGAGCTCAGTGTCCGGCAGCTGGGGGGGTGCCCTTCCTGGCCCCCCCCCACCTCCCTTGTCCCCCAGGGCCCCCCGGCAGCCCAGCCCTCTGTGCCCTCGTGCAGCTGGTGAAGGGGATCCCCGAGTTTCTCTTCAGTGGTCCCAAGGCCGGCACGGAACCGGGTGCTGCCGGCAGCGAGGGCACGACAGCGGGCTCTGAGCAGACGGGCGCAGGCGGTGAGTGCCGGGGCTGTGCTCGGTGGGAGAGCCCGGTCCTGCCCTGCTGGGCACCAGGGACGCGGGGGCTTCGCCTTGGTGCCCAGCAGTGTGTGACGGTGGGGGTGCGAGGGTGCTGGAGGTGAAGCCACCTTACAGCTCCCACCCACCCCAGCAGCACCTTCGCGGACCCGGGTGTGTCCCAGCGGTGCGCAGGGTCCAGGGGAGCCGAGCACTGAGTGATGGTGGAGTGGGGGCTGCACCCTCCAGCTGTGCCCGGGAAGGGCTGGGCAGGGGGTCCGGCACTGGCGCCCCGGGAGCACCCAGCCCCGAGCAGGGGTTTCTCCTAATGCCCACACAGGTGTCGCTGCAGGGCGGGGTGCTCCCTGGGGCCACCCTGCCTGCCCGCAGGATGAGCCCCCCGGCAGACCCCAGCCCCGGTGGAGCTGGGCTGTGCCAGGAGCTGGGGGCTGGCGGAGTCTCACGATGGAGCTGGGGACAGTGCGTGCAGCGGGTGAGTCATGGGGCTGGGGACCCTGGCACGGGGGTGAGGGGGTGCAGGCATCGGGTACCAGGGATCTGTGTGTGTCCCTGGCCCCCTGCTCCCGGCCATGTCCCGGGGTACCCCGCTGCTGGGGATGGGAATTTGCTTTCGCAGTTGTAACAGAGGCACCGGCGGAGAGTTGCCCGCTCCACAGCCTGGAGAAGTGCCTGGAGGAGCTGGCAGTGAGGGGGTCTGGTGCCCCCCGTCCCCTGATGAGCAGCTCCCACGGCCCTGGGAAGAGACAGCAGGGAGAGCCTGGTGGTCACCAGCCTCTGTGCGGCAGACGCTCGCTCAGAGGTGTGGCACGGCACGGCATCGTGCCTGCGCCTTGGCACAGCACTGCATCGCACGGTGCAGCATGGCAAGGCATGGCATGGCACTGAGCACATGGCATGGCACAGCGTGGCACGAGACTGTGCACACACCACAGCACAGTGTGGTATGGAGTGGCACGGTGTAACACAGTGTGGATGGCATGGCACCTTACAGCATGGCACGGCACGGCACGGCATGGCATGGCACGGCACAGCAGGGCTGAGCGCTGGTCTCTAGTCTCCACAGAGGCGGCAGGAGGGAGCTGCTTGGACCCTGCACTCGCTGGCGCTGGGGTTTGGGTACCACCCCGTGTCCCTCGTTGGGTGGGTGCCAGGAACGTGCTCGGTGCCCTGGACTGGTGGTGGGGCTTGAGGTGCCGGTGCTGAGCCCACCAAACCGGGGTGGATGCCGGGCACACGGGGCTTGGTGCTTGCTGCGGCTCCTGGGCTCTGCTGGGGGGTTCTGGGCGCGAGGGTGGGATGAGCCGGGTCCTGTCGGCTCTTGCCCTGAGTGTGCCCCGCAGGCCTGGCCGCCCGCCCTGGCCCCTCGCGAGCCGAGTCGCTGGCAGCTGCTGCCTGCCTCTGCCCGCAGGCTGGGCATGGTGCCGCGTGCTCCAGCTCCAGGGGCGGCACCTCCTCCGCCAGCACCTCCGCCGGGGAGGCAGCGGGCTGGGGCCGGGACGGTGGGCTCTGCCACAGCACCACACCGCCGTCTGGTGAGGTCTCGGGGGTTTCTGGGGCGTCCTGGGGGGTCCCAGCGCATCTTGGGCAGCCCTGGAGGACACAGTGCCAGGGCTGGGGCTGCACAGCGGGACACCAGGGCAGGATTTGGTCCCCGGGGGCGGGAGTGGGGAGGGAACATCCCCTCCTTGCACAGCCCAACCTGCAGTCCCTGGGGCGCATGTGCCCCATCACTGAGAATTCAGCTTCCCCCCCCTGCCCCAGTAAGGTCCAGGGACATGCAGGGATGCGGGTGAAGGTGCTGAACCCCAGGGTCCTGTGTGGGGAGTGCTGCCTCTGGAAAGCAGGGGCTTCCCTGGGGGGCTTGGGGGGCATCCTAATGGATTTTAGGGGTGATGGGCCTGTGGACTCTGGTCCCTGGGGACATCCTGGGGGGTCTGGGCTTTGGGGAGCATCTCTTGGGGATCTGGTACCTGGGGAATCTTTGGAGAGGTTCTGAGTTTTGGGGGGGGCACATTGCTGGGGGGGGTCTGGGCTTTGGGAGAGCATCCCTGGGGGGATCCCTGCAAAGCCCGGCTATCCCTTTGGGGTCTGGTCCCTGGGGGTACCTTTGTGCTGCCCGGGGAGGACCGAAGGTCCCCTCTGCCCATGGCATCTTGGGGTGATGCTGTGGGGTCTCACCAGCCAGGTGTGTGGGGCAGAGCCCCCTGCGAGGGCTGCTCAACTGCCTGCAGGACATTGCCACCCCCAAGGCCACCCCAGCGTGGCCAGGGGCTGCCAGTGGCACACGGGGGTCCGCAGGGCTGGGCGCCGGGGGCTGCAGCCCCTCCGCAACGGGTGGGTGGCAGAACGGGCAGTGATGGGGTCTTGGGGTGCTGACAGCCCCTCTCCTGCTGGGGGCTTGGTGCAGGGGGTGAGGGCCCCCAGGCTGGGAGAAAGGACTGAAGTCCCGGGGCGGAGGGAATGGCCGCGCCTGGGTGCACGGTGCTGGCGGCTCTGGGTCATGGCGCTGGGCAGGGATGAGCCCACAGCCACACGTTCCCTCTCCCGTGCGCCCCGCGGCGCAGAGCAATGGCTGGGCCCCGGCATCGCCCTGACCCGGTGGGCATGGCGGCCCCTCGTCCCTCGGGGCTGGGGGCACGCATGGGGCCCTGTGCCAGTGCCCAGGGGACTGGCAGCACTGCAGGGTGGGGGGTTTGGGGGGCTGCCCCCACTGACAGGGTGTCTGTGCCACTTCCCAGGGGTGATGGCACCAGCAATGCCCCCCGGCACCCCTGCCGAGACCCAGGCTTTGGGGGTGTGCGGCACTGCCACGCCGGGGGACACCCACCCTGCCAGCAGCATGCGGCTGCCTGCCCGTCCCCCCGCCATGGGGATGGCAACCAAGAGACCCTCTGCAGAAGGTGCTGGGGGGTGGCTTGGGAGGGGGCTGGTGGCACCAGGGCACGGGCTGAGCTCCCACCCTCTGGTTTGCAGCAGGGATGGCCCATGCCATGTCCCCACTGGGCTCCGGCATGTGTCCCAGCGGCTGCAGCAGGGCGAGCTCGCCCAAGAAGAGGTGCCCCGGGGGGAGTCCCCTGGTCCTGCCCGAGCCCCCTGGCAAAGCCCAGGACCCGCGGGCGGAGGTTGGCCACGTTGGCACCGTCCTGGCAGAGGAGCTGGAGCGGCTGTGCCAGGACCTGCAGTCCCTGCGCCGGGAGGTGCGGGGTGTGCGGAGCCGCCTGGAGGAGCTGGAGCGGGGCTGGGTGCAGGAGATGGCTGCCCTCACCCACCGTCACCGGTGCCTTCGCCACACCATCCGGCAGCTGGAGGGATGGTGCTGGCTGCTGGAGACCCGCTCCAGCACAACGGCCTGCGGCTGCTGGGGCTGCCCGAGGGGACGCAGGGCGCCTCCGCCTTCCTGCAGGCCATGCTGATGGCGGCGCTGGGCCTGATGCCAGCCGCCGCTGCGGCGCACATCGAGAGCACCCGCCAGTTGGGCGGCCCCACTGCCCCGGCGCGGCCACTGCTCTTCAGCCTGCTCCGCTTTGCCGACGAAGGGATGTTGTTGCTGGCAGCCTGCCGGTGCCCCGAGCACCCAGTGGGGCCGGCGCCTGCCTTGCCATCGTCCTCAAAGCCTGTCCCCCCTGCCACCAGGCCCCCTTTCCCACCAGCCACTGGGCCTGGAGGGTGGTCACGCCGCGCTGTGGCACCCGCGGCCCCACAGCCGACCACGGCCGAGGCTCCGTGGGGCTGTGACCGGGCTGACTCGAGGGTGCCTGATCCTGCTCCCCACCTCAGCCGGTCCCAGAGCTGTGAGTCCCGCGCGGTGCCGAGCCCTTGTAGCTTCCCGCGCTTCAGCATCCCTGTGGCACCGTCCCGGAGCCCGGACAGAGGGGCCGCTCGCAGCAGGATCCGGCCCTGGCGGGGGAGGGGCTGGCTGAGCCATCTTGCTGGCCGTGCTGGAGGAGCCGGCTCTGGTCGTGGCCACTCGGCAGAGCCCACCCTTCCCGGGGGACACTTCCTGCACCCTGTGTTCGCTGCTGTGGCGCTCACCGCCCCTCCCATCCCTGTGGGTGTCCGTGGTGCCCCCCATCCCAATCCCTGCATTGAAACAGCGATGGTGATGCTGCTGCCGCCTCCTCTGTGGCTCCTGTGGCTGGTGACCCCCGTGGGCACTGGGCAGGGCTGGGAAGCACTGGGAAGAACTGGGTCAGTTCCTGGAGTGCAGGGTGGGTGGTGAGCAGGGGACACGCTGAGCAGGCTGTGGCCTGCAACCACGGGGGTCCCGCAGCTCGGCCCCTCCCGACTGGCAGCCACCCTGCCTGTGCCGCGCTCCCCACCGCAGCACGCAGTGCTCTTTGGAGCGGAGGAAGCCCAGCGTGTCCCACCTCCCATGCCAGGCAGCTTCTTGGCTCAGGCAGCCCATCGCCGCTGTCCCGTGAAGCGAGGCCAAGGCAGGAGAGGGGCTGCAAGCACTGCTGAGCCGTCGCCATCCCTGTGCTGGCACCGAGCCCGCCGCAGGGCCCGGGGTGCTGCCTGGGATGTCAGCGCCGAGCCCTCGCTGCCGAGCGACACGGTGACCTTTCCCACCTGTCCCCCCAGGCTGACGGTGTGTCCCCCACCATTGCCACCACCGTGCTGAGTCCCGCAGCTGCCCAAGGTGGGGAACAGGGACGAGATGCAGTCGATGGCCCCATGGATGCTCTTAAGGGATGTCAGGAGCCACCACCCCCAGCAGCCCCAGCCAGGACCCTCCTGCCCAGCTGCTGGAGCCCAGTACAGACCAGTGGCACCCAGTATAGTCTGTAAGGGATGTCAGAAGCCCTGGCCCCAGCCAGAACCCTCGATCCTGGGCACTGGAGCTCAGCCTGGTGCTGGGGCACCCAGGGTCTCTGCCCCAGCTGTTTGCTGCCCTTGCCTGGTAGCTCGTCAACCAGCGCAGCTGCGCCTATTTGCTTCTGGTTATTTTCTTCATTAACGCTAATTAACCCTGTCCTTGCCCACTCAGCCGAGGCAAGAAACCTGTGGAGGCCAGTGCGCCGCTGGCCAGGTGCCACATGTGGGGCTGGATTGTCCCCGCACCCTCCCATTCCATCACCACTTGCCACTGGTGTTGGGGGGGGTGGGCACGAGGGCAGGGGCTGGGGTCGAGAGGCAGCGCTCGCTGGGGAGGCAGGACCAGCTGCGGGCAGGGGCAGGCAGCACCGGCAGAGGGGGAGAAGGAGGGATGTGACCAGGGGCTGAGCAGGAGGGGATCATCCCAGCGCCACCCTCTCCCCGTGCCATGGAGGTCTCCGGGCTGCTGCGTCTGCGTGGGTCTGCATTTGCAACCACGCATGCCGGCGGGGCACGAGCTCAGGTTGGGTCCCAGCTGCACCGGCGAGGGGATCCCTGGGGAGCAGGGGTGCCTGGGGCGGGCTGGGACAGGCACCCCACCCTGGGTAGGGCGGGAGCTGGGCTGGTGTGGGAACAGCATCCACCATGTCCATCCCCCCCCAAACGCACCCACTCCCTCTGGCTCTTTGGCTTTATTTGGCGGCTTGGCAAGGCAGCATGGAGCTGCCCCTGAAAAGCACTTTGGGGGTGCATGGCGGGGGTGGGGAGGCTGAGCTTGCACGGGCACAGGCTCACTTGTGCCGGGGGTGGTGGCGGTGGCGGTGGTGGTGGCGGTGCGGAGGCCCCCTTGGCTTCCTCAGGGCTGGGAGGTGGCGAGGGGGCCCTACAGCATGGCCTGGGTGCGGCCAGCCCCCCGGCTTTCTCCTGGCACAGGTCTGTGCCCAGCTGCTGGTACCAGTCCTCGCCATGTCACCCGGGTGCTCAGGGCCTCCTGCAAGAGACAGCGGGGTCTGCTAGGGGGTCCCCGTGATGGCAGGGTCCCCATCCCCAGTCTCGCTGCTGCCCAGCAGACAGGACTGGGGATCCTGCCAGGGCTCTGCCATTACCTGTCGCAGGATGGTGCCGGGGCGCCTTGCGGGCCCTGCCAGGTCCTCGCTTTCCCTCTTGGCCCTTTCCTGCGGGAGCGAGCACAGCGTCACACCAAGCCCCAGGTGATGGGGAGGCCTGGAGCCAGCCTGGCCGGGGTGGGGGGACAGGGCCGGGGGCTGCCTGCAGGCAGGGCGGGGGGGCTGACCCCCCCGGGAAGCTCGGGGGCTGGGGGCCAGCACCACCTGGCGCGTTGCAGTACCTCTGGACCTTTCACCCTCTGCTGCTGGCTCGGTACGCACCCGCTTGACCGGCTGAACCTCATCGTCCTCCCCGGCATGCCAGGACATTGACCGTGACTCCTGTGGGGAGAGATGTGGGTGCAGGAGCGGCCGGTGCCATGTGGCCATTGCACACGGTTGGGGTGACACCGTGTCAGGAGTTGGTGGCACTGAGTTTCCTCCTCTCCCACAAATCGCTTCCCCCGGCCCCCGTGGTGGCCCCCTCGGCAGTGCAGTGTGGCCACGACCTGGTGCTACCAGCTCACCTCGCTCAGGACGGAGAAGCACCCCGAGCAGGGTCTGTGGGGCCGGCGCTGGCCCCCGCTGCTCATCCCCTGCAGAGGGAAGGATGGTTACTGGCTCTGCTGCAGCCCGCTGCCGCCCAAGGTCCCTGTGGCGCCTGCGTAAGCACCCCCAAATCTGGGCTGGGGGGTAGGATCACAGGCAGGGAGGCGCGGGCAGGAAGGTGAGGGCAGGGAGTGCCGAGAGGAGCAGGAGCTGAGGGGGAAATGGCCGGCTAGCCCCCTTCGCTGCCTCCCTGCGATGGGAACCGTGCCCAGCAGCGCCCAAGCTCTCTCCAGCTTCCCCCAGTTCATCCCCACTCCGGCACGGGATCCCTGGCCATGCTTCGGGCAGCATTTTGGAAACAGCCGGCTCCCACCCTCCTTCCCTCTCCCCGACCTCTCCCCTGCCTTCCACCGGCACAGCGAAGCCACCGTCCTGTGCTGCAGCCCCCGCCGGTCACCTCCCTCCTCCCCTGCTCACCCCCTCGCCACCCCCCATGACATGTTTGCTGGTTGTGCAAGCGCTGCGGCTGCAAGCGGGGCCTTGGCAGAGCACACGGCCCCCGGGACACCCGCAGAGCGCAGCCCCACCATGGCGTCAGCCCTGGGGGGTGAAGGGCTCGGTCAGACCTGGGTGCCCCCAAGCCCGTGCTCAGCCCCCCCACTGCCCAGGGCGGCACAGGGAACAGGGTGGGTGGAAAAGCTGCTCTCCCGGGATTTGGCCTGTCCCCACAGCGGGGCTTGGCACAGGGTGCCAGTGACAGAGCCCCCGGTGCCCCCTGGGGACAACGTTTGCTCCCCGCGGTGCCAGAGCTGCGCCATGCCGTGCCGCGCCAGGGGAGGGTTCCCCTCCCCGCAGTCTCCCGCCGCCCCCAGCCCCGTTATTCCCCAGCTTTACCCCCTCTCTGCACACAACCAACCTCTCTCCCCCTTGCGATTTTCTTCGAGTCACCGTGGTCGGCTCCGGCCGTGGCCACAAGGGCCACAGCGGCAGCAAAGCCGCAGAGCAGCCACAGCCTCATGGTGCTGCGCGGGCGCACGGCCACCCAGCTCAGGCTGCCCCGGTGCTGCCGCACACTCTCCCACCTGGACCTTGGACCTTGATGTCCGTGGCGGAGGCTGACCCAGGGCGCCCAGCCAGGCGTCCGGCTGCCCACCGCGGTCGATCGGAGCGAGCTGTTGCCGCAGGAAGCTGGGGAGAGGAAGGGACCTCAGTGGGGCTGGAGGGACGAGCAGCACCGTCCTGTCTGGACAAGGGGTGGGGAAGATCCCCCTCTGCTACCCCAAAGGTTGAGTAGGAGGAAGCATCTCCCCAAAACTGGTGCCTTGGGGATCGTCCTCTTCCTCTACCCACTTCTTCATCGCATCTGCAACCCCAGGCATCAAACAACTGGGGTCTTGGAGCAGCTCCAGGTGCCAGGGGAGCCCTGAGCTCCCCAGAAATCTGCTCTGCGCTTTCTGGTGCTGGGATGTGAATGCTACAGGCAGAATAAAGAGCACCACCAGCAAGGGGAAGCAAAGAGAGGATGAACTGGGAGAACAACTTCACACAAAGTCGTGGAAAAGAGAATTGAGTTAAGGAGGAGCCACACCTGGGAGACATGGGATCGTTAGTTTGTCTTTACTAAAGAAAAAAGAAATCCAGAGCAGTGGTTACACAGACGCCAGGGTAAAGAGGCTGCCGAGGGGCCAGCTGGAAAACCCGAGCACCGGGCTGGGTGCCCGGCCCTGCAGAGCTGGGGAAGTAAGTTAGAAACAGCCCAGAGCCAGGGGGGCTCACTGCGTCAGACCCAAGGCTGCGGCGAGAAACCACAGTTTGTGATCATCGGGACAATCACCTGCCTCTGACCAAAGGAGGCTGGAGCGTGTTCGGCTGCCTTAGGAAAGGAGACGTGATTGCTCACGTGCCATTTGAATCCAAAGCTCGGGGATGTGAGAGCATTTACAGGCACTCAAGGAAAGGAAGTGATTTCCAGAATTATTCTGGGTTCTTCATAGTCGAGGCCTAGCGCTCAGATTTGCAGACGAATGCCAGAACATTTAGTCAATCTGTTCAATTCGACTCCTGGTCTAACATCAGCCCACGAAGTTCATCCTGTCACAGGAGAAGCGAGTGTAACAGCCCGGTCTGGCTCAAGGTGGGTCTCCACCCTAAGGCTGGGGGCTTCACCATATCAAACCGCAGGCTGGTTTGGGTGGGCAGGGAGCTCCCAGCCCCCCCAGTGCCACCCCCTGCCATGGGCAGGGACACTCCCACCAGCCCAGGCTGCCCAAAGCCCCGTCCAACCTGGCCTTGGGCACTGCCAGGGAGCCAGGGGCAGCCACAGCTTCTTGGGGCACCCTGTGCCAGGGCCTCAGCACCCTCCCAGGGAAGGATTGCTGCCTCCCAGCTCAGCTCCAGCTCCCCTCCTGCAGCTTCAGGCCCTTCCCCTTGGCCTGGCCCCCCCTGCCCTGCAACCAGCCCCTCTCCAGCTTTCCTGCAGCCCCTGCAGGCACTGGGAGGGGCTCCAAGGGCTCCCCGCAGCCTTCTCTGCTCCAGGCTGGACAAGCCCAGCTCCCTCAGCCTGGCTCCAGAGCAGAGGGGCTCCAGCCCTCGCAGCATCTCCGGGGCCTCCTCTGGCCTCGCTCCAGCAGCTCCGTGGCCTCCTTGTGCTGGGGCCCCCCAAGCTGGAGGCAGCACTGCAGGGGGGTCTCAGCAGAGCGGGGCAGAGGGGCAGAATCCCCTCCCTGGCCCTGCTGGTCCCGCTGCTGGGGATGCAGCCCAGGACACGGCGGGCTTTCTGGGCTGCCAGCACACGCTGCCGGCTCACGTTGAGCTTCTCGCCCCCCAACACCCCCAGCCCTTCTCCTCAGGGCTGCTCTCCAGCCATTCCCCGCCCAGCCTGGGGCTGTGCTTGGGATTGCCCCGACCCACGTGCAGGACCTTGCCCTTGGCCTTGTTGAACTCCATGTGGTTCACATGGTCCCACTTCTCCAGCCTGCCCAGGTCCCTCTGGATGCCATCCCTTCCCCCCAACACGTTGGCCCACCACACAGCTCGGTGTTGTCGGCAACTTGCTGAGGGTGCCCTCGATCCCCAGGGAGACCATCATTGCTCCAGAAAACTTCCTCCACAGCCAGTTCCTCCTTCCACTGCAAACCCACCAAAACTTCACATCCCACTCATCTCCAGGCCCTGCTCCCACCTCGCTGCCCCAACCAGCTTTTCAGCACCCGTATTTCCTCCTGACAAAAGTACGTGGATGTAGTTGTTTCTTCAAATACACAGAGCGCCAACATTTGTAAATCATCTCTCCGCTTCCCAGACTTTAGGAGAGAATCTCTTGGTCTGGGACGTCATCCCGCACCTTTCGTGCCTACTCAATCCATTCAGCCCTTGTTTGCCATGAGGGTTATTTCCTCCGCATGATGCAGCCCCCCAGGAGGGCTGGGACCCTGGAGATGTCTCTCCTGACGTCCCCTGAATTTATTACTTTGAGCTTTGGATCACACAGAGGATTAAAGCTGCAGCTGGGTGATTGTAGCCAGGCTTCACTGGCCTGGTACTTCTCATCACTCAGAGTTCCTGATTTCCAGAAATACTTGCTGTTAGGTTGTGCAGTTAAAGGCTAATCTCCCCAAACATGGAGGGGCAGAAGAACAAAGATGGGTGGAAGAACCCAGTCAACTCGTCGGTGTGAAAGGAGCACCCCAACTCCCGAGGCAGGGACCCTGCTGAGATGGCACCGACGGGGGTTACTGGCTACGATGGCATTTGGAGATGGCGTGAGATCTGTTGGGGAGTGTTGTGGGGAAGGCCCAGAGGCAGGGAATGGAAGGGCCAAGGGGAAGAAGGATGGGAAAACAGAGGGGAGAGGGAATAAAGACAACAAAATGGGTTGGTGAAGCGTGAACAGGTCAGGATGACACCTCTGGGTGTTTCTGCCTGTGCTGACCTGTGTGGCTGGGCATGTCTGTGCCCGTTACATGCACACACCACAGCAGGATTTACGCCAGCACTTCTGCCAGCTTTCCCCATTTCAGCATTAACAGCCTTCCCTGCACCCACCTGGTTACATCCTGCCCCGTTCTACGTTTTCTTCTTCCATTGCTAGTGAAGGTGGAGGAGAAAACCCCCAAACCCCAGGGCACAGCCACCTCTTGCACAGCAGAGCAGCGTCATGGCGTGAGCACCCAGGGAGGGCCAGGCCAGGACCCCCCGCCACGTCCCGGCCTGCCCTCAGGGCCAGCAGCTCACCCACAGTGACGTTTTCAGAGGTGACCAGCAGCTCAGAGAGACCCAAACCCTGCATTTTCCCCTCACAAAGCTCCCCCGGGGTGCCGGAAGCCGTTATCCCAGCCCTGTAGCCATCAGCTGATCATGACACACCGATCACACCGTATGAGCTGGAGGCAGCGAGGTCCTGATGGATCGACAAGAAAGGAGGCCCCTGCCACGGGTGTCCTGCGCCTGGGAGTCAAAGCTGCCCGTTACCCTGTTACCGGAAAGCGGCAAAATAACTCACTAAGAATTATCACGAAGCTTTAGCAAGCGGCATTCCCGATGGCAGCGTTGGGTGCTCGCGGGGTAGCTCCGCCTAACATCCGCGCCTGAAGACCAGAACAGCTGCACATTTACACTGTACTAACAGACGTAGTCGCTGTATTGCCGAGTAATGCTGATCATATCCACGGCTTTTCCGGGAACTCATTACCATATGTTCATGTCCTTCGCGCACGCTTGTTGGTGCCTCCAGGTGGTCGTCAGGGCTCTTCAGATGAAGGCTCGTACTCTTCTTCAATGTATTCGTTCACTGACCTCTGCTTCTGCGCAGACTCAGCCCTGCACTCACGTCTACCACGTCCTTCCAGGCTGGATTTGTGCTCATCTTGTAACTTTCTTATTTTTATGGGTCCACACATCTGTTCTTCCAAGGCCGAGCCGTCTGAATCGAGATTATTCTCCAGCTCCTGATCTTACAACTGTTCTAACGATTTTCCAAGGTGTAACGCTTTCCCGTTTGGTTACATCTACTGAGCGGTGGCTCTAACTGCTTGAATTGATCTGAGCATTGCAGTATTCACCAGTATCAACCCAGACTGTCAAGAGCTTGTCGTTGTCCCCCATGACACCCCAGTACAGCTCCCTCTGTAATGGTGTCCCCCTCAGAGATATCTTGAGGGTTAGCAGCCCCCCCAGACTGGCATTGCACCTTCCTTCAGTGGTGCAGGCCCAGAGCCGGGGGCAGCAGGGTGCCAGTGCACAGGACACGCTGTGCTGGGCAGGGCAGGCAGGACCCCCAGGGAGTGGCTTGTTCTGGGCTGAATCCCAACAAGGATCCGGCAGAGCAGCCTGGGGCGAGCAGACATCAAGGCCCTGGAGCGTGTCCAGAGAAGGGCAGCGGGTGGGGAAGGGGCTGGAGCCCCAGTCTGGGGGGGGCAGCTGAGGGAACTGGGGGGTCAGTCTGGAGAAGAG
>VWZZ01006224.1:20355-31798 GCA_013399095.1 Psophia crepitans | reverse complement strand
CCGTGGTGCTGGGGACCAGAGACCACCCCCCCCTGCCCCCCCCTCCTGTCAGGGAGTTGTAGGGAGCGATCAGGTCTCACAGATTCACAGAGTGGTAGGGGTTGGAAGGGACCTCTAGAGACCATCCAGTCCAACCCCCCTACCAGAGCAGGATCACTTGGAGTCGATCACACAGGAACAAGTCCAGGCAGCTTTCGAATGTCTCCAGAGAAGGAGATTCTCCCACCTCTCTGAGCAGCCTGTCCCAGGGCTCTGTTACCCTCACAGTGAAGAAGTATTTCCTCACAGTCAGGTTGAATCTTCTGTTTTCCAGTTTATGGCCATTGCCCCTCGTCCTGTCTCTGGACACCACTGAGAAGAGCCTGGCCCCATCTTGCTGACACCCACCCTTTAGATATTTATGAATATTGATAAGATCCCCCTCACCCTCCTCCAAGCTACACAGGCCCAGCTCTCTCAGCTTCTCTCTACATGAACACAGAACTCTCTGTTTCCTCCTCCTTCACCAGGTTTTCTGGTTATTTTTCAGGTAAATTTTATGTGGGTTGCAGAGATCTCCCACGTGTGGATGGTTTTGCAACATCCACTGGTTACACAGAAGCAGTGGAAAGGATCCAGGTGCCCCCTCATTCCCTCTGCTCTGGGAATTGGGCCATGTTCCCCTGCTTACACCTTATCAACAGATCTGTCTGTGCCACCGCCTCCGCTGCACAGCTCCTCTTTATCCCTGTCACGGCACGACCATGACTGGGTGAGCCCCAGACCTGATTCCACGGGGGATGGTGTTTAAGGGCTGCCCAATCTTCTTTCCATGTGCACCCCGCT
The DNA here is from genome assembly GCA_013399095.1 of Psophia crepitans. Classification (NCBI taxonomy): domain Eukaryota; kingdom Metazoa; phylum Chordata; class Aves; order Gruiformes; family Psophiidae; genus Psophia; species Psophia crepitans. Next base: position 30,973 of record VWZZ01006224.1, on the reverse strand, counting down.
CTGCCACTTCCTTGGGTCCCCTAATAGCACGATTGCCACCAGCTCTGCCTTCAGGGAGCAGCCACTAGATGGACCTCAGGATTCAGTGTTTTCACATGGGAAATACGGGCGTGTTTGAGTGCCCAGCCTTAACGGAGGTGCAGCTACTTCATGAATAGCCTTTATATTTGGGTGTGTGGACACCCAGCCTGGCAACTTTGAAGCCAAAACTTGTTCTAGTAAAAGCCTCTTCAGTCTGATGAGCCAGGAAAATTGGCAGCCCTGCCCGTGTGTGGAGGAGGAAGACAGAGCTGGTGTGTTGGCTGTGGGCACAGAGCAGTGGGGAGAAGTACCCAACTAAAATGCATCCCCTAGGGAGGACTTGATATTTTCTGTATTTGCCCCTTTCTGTGATTATTGTGCAGTTTCTGCTGTTCAAGAGCAGAACCGGCTCCTCAGCGGCAGGCGATACAAGGCTGTTTGTTCAGCGCAGCTGATTAGCAATTCAGAGAAACCTCTTCCCACACACATTCTCTCTAACATGCTCTTCCGCAGGCAACGGTTACACTTCAGCCGTTGTATCTGGAGAAGAAAAAACATAAACATCAGAAGCTGCAAAATTCAAACTCTGGGATAAAATGCACAGGTACTTTTGGTAAATTGTTTTAAATTCTGCTACTGTTATTCCAGGAGAAAGAAAGAAAAAAACAAGGTCGTAATACCTGCTTTTAGGGTGCGGGTTGTGATGTCCATGAATAAGGCTTGACCAATGGTGGGGGTTTTTTTTCCAAATAAGAATTGCAAGTCAACAGAGACGGAAATTTTGATTGCATTTCCATAATGGTAGTTTAACAAATTCCTTGTTTTCATGTTTGTCTGTACTGGTAGTACACACCGGGTCTTTATAGGAACATTAACTTCTCATGGTTATCTGCACCCTACAAATATCTGGGTCAAAAGAATGAAAAAGCAGTTCTCTGTCCTGCCTGAATGTTTTAAGAAGGAAATTCCTTTATTTTAATTCAACTGAAGTTTTTAAAGCTCTTTTCCTCTAATTTGTCACATGAGTCTTTCACATACTTTCTGATTATTTAAGCCATTTTTCATTCTTTGCTTATTTTGCAGAAAGGAAATCAGGATGGGGATAGGGATAGGGATAGGGGTAGGGATAGGGATAGGGATAAGGTTAGGGATAGGGATAGGGATAGGGGTAGGGATAGGAATAGGGAGAGGACAGGAAAGGACAGAACAGAACAGTTCAGTTGGAAGTGATCCACAATGATCAGCTGGTCCAACTGCCTGACCAATTCAGGGCTGCCCGTATCTTGCAGGATTTAGAGATGCAGTCTTGTCCCAGTTTTTTGTTTTAATTACGGTTTGTTAGTTTTATGACGCTGTTCCCCAGTTGTGACAAAGGCTGTAGCTGGTTCCTTTTTTTTACATTTTGCACCTATTTTTCACTGTGACGCTGAGCCTCAGGAGGCTCAAACATGGCCGATCAGTCCCCGCGCCCCGCAGAGCAGAGGACTTTCAGCCCTGCCAATTGAGCAGGCACTGCACTGCAGGGGATGCCCTGGGCCACAGGCAGGGGAACAACATCCTCCCTCTCCTTCCTGTTTAGGGAGGATGGGCTGGGGGTGAGGAAGGGGAACTGCCCTTTCAGCAAAAGCCGAGGTTATCCTGCTTCCCTTCGTCTGCCCTGAGCTTCGTTAGCTGCAACACACGGAGCTCACTACATCCACAGAAGAAGCCTGTTCACAGGACTTTTGGTAGAGGGCTCATACCCTGGGCTTGTTTTCCATTGAGCCACTGGGCTGGACTTTCTCTGGCTCAGGAAGCATCTCCAGCGCCAGCATCAAACACCCCAGTGCTGTTCCCGGAGCCACCCTGGGTGCTGGCCCCAGCTCAGCCCTGCACAGCCCCATCTCTGGCCTGCTCTGCAGGGGATCCCTCTGGAAGGGCCCCCCCTCTTTTATCCTGGTGCTTTCCTGATGATCTTGGCTCTGCAGAGCCTTTTGATGACCCTCAAGGCATCGGTGCCTCTGCCCAGGTCACTGTAACGCAACTGCGTTGCACAGGAAACCCAGATGAGCTGGTCTCGAGCTGGGAGATCACTGTTGTGAAAAGCCAAGGGCTTTTCAGCTGGTGTCAAGGTGGGGTGGCCAGCAGGAGCAGGGCAGGGACCGTCCCCCTGCACTGGGCTCTGGCGGGGGGGGCAGTCCCCGTCCCTGGGAGGTTCAAACAGCGTGTGGCCGTGGCACTGCGGGACAAGGGGCAGGAGCCGGAGGGGGGTTGAGTTGGCAGTTGGATTTGATGATCCTAGAGGTCTTTTCCAGCCTTAAAGATTCTGTGATTCTATGATTCCTAGGCTGTCTGCATGGGTCTTCCCTCACCTCATATTTTCACTGACCCGAGGAGGAAAACAAAATGCCCCCTGCCCAGCTGCCTCGAGCTGCCCCTTCCTGATGGACAGTGGAGGGAGGGGGAGGGTGACAGGTCCCAAGCCCTTAGACAGGGAGCGCTTTGGCCTGAGGAACAGTGCAGGTCCCACAGCCACCCTCACAGGCCTGGCCCAGCAGAGAAGGGCTGTCACCATCTTCTCGCTCCTTTCCCAACCCGTCCTCGTGTCCCCATCACACGTGACAAGCAAGCATTTGGTGGCTTCTCCAAAAGCGGTGGCAGCAGTGACTGCATGCACAGCAGTAAATCAGGGCACCTGGAGCTGCATGGTAGGACGGTGCCAGGCCAGCAGTGGTGGGTTGGAAGTATTTTAGTTTACAATCTCCCTTGGAAGTACACGGTACTTACACAAGGACTGCCTGGGCTGGAGAGTGGCGTGTGTGTGTGGAGCAGAGAGCTCCATGTGCCAGATGGACGTGGACATGCTGGAGCAGGTCCAGTGGAGGGTTCTGAAGACAGCTGGGGCATTGAAGCATCTGACAGACAGAGAAAGGCTGGAAGAGCTGGAACTGTTCAGCCTGGAGAAGAGGAGGCTGAGGAGGATCCTGTCCTCACCTGATGGAGACAAAGTGGTGCCCTGTGCCAGGACAAGAGGGGATGGGCACAAACAGAAAAGTGAAATTCCATTTAAAAATCAGCAAACTTTTTCTCTGTGAGGGTGACCGAGCGCTGGCACAGGCTGCCTGGAGAGGTGGTGGAGTCTCTGTCCCTGGAGGTGTCCAAAACCTAACTGAAGGCAGTCCTGGGCAACCAGCTCCATGGAACTCTGCTTGAGCAGGGATTGAACTAGAGGATCTCCAGAGGTCCCTGCTGGCTTTGATGTTCCTGTGACTGATTCATCACTATCACAAAATAAGGAAATGAGGAAAAATAAAGAAAATCAGCATAAATAAGGAAAATCTGGAAAACCAGAGTGAAGACAAAGAGAAATACCCCATAACCCACAATTATCTTGCCGGGTGTAGCTCTGGACCGCTCCATCATTTTCCTCTCTGCTTTGTACCTCCCCATGTGATACTCCACTTTCTCTTCCGTTAAACTGGGCTCCAGGTACATGTCATTGCTGCACCACTCGCTCCCGTCCTCCCACAGCACGTGGCAGACCATCCCCGTCAGCCTGACAACCTGCTGCTCCCGTTTGGCACCGGCTGCTCTGTTGTGGAAGCCGCAGTACCTGCTCCCACACGGCAGGGTCGGGCCCTGGAGCCCTTGTTGTCGCAATGCTGCATGAAATCGTGCAGTGACTTCCCCGCCAGGTTTTATGCATGAGTGAGTAAGATGATCGTGTGCCTCAAAACATCAACACCAACAATGTCCTGCAGTCTCTGCATGGTTTCCTTGTCCTCGGTGATTTGGCCCAGCTCGGTTACCAGCAGCAGCGCGTGGGGCCCGGGGAAGGACAGCCTGATGCAACGAGTAATTTCTTTGTACGCCTCACTGATGTCAGCTCTTAGCTCAAAAACAGCGGCCGTGTCAACGACCGTGATGTCCTCGCTGTCGCAGAGCCTCTGTGCTTGTGCACAGCTCATGGTCACCAGCTCGGTCAAACTTGGACTTGAAAACGTTTTCTCTGAGGAGGGTGTTCCCAGTGGCGCCTTTTCCTGCTCTGCTCTTCCCAACCAGGAGGAGCCTCATCCCTGAGCCCCCGCCGTCCCCGGGCAACACGCTGGACAGCCGTGGCCATGCTGCGCGGGTGAAAGCAGACATGTGTGACTCCCGTTAGCGCCATGGGGCTGCCTGTGCCAGGTCCCTGGAGTGTCGGCGTGGGTTGTCCCCCAGGAGACCTCCCCGTGGCCTGGGGGGTCTGAGGCAGCTGGGGACACGGGTAACAGCCCCAGGGCACCCTTGAAGCTCTCTCGCACAGTCTGCTTCCTCCCTCCAGGTCTTCCCACCTGCGAAACAGGCACCCGTCGTGGTTTAGGCGGTTGTTTTATTTCCCGATGCCCCTTCTCACATGGGGAGGGGAAACTGGGAAAAGAAAAAAACCCACAACGTGTGGATTGAAATAGAAACAGATTTAATAAACGAGTAAAAACCTTGATATCACCCCCAATACAGTACAAGATACAGCAGGTGCCACCCAGCCGACACAGGGCTGGCGAGCTGCCCCCCCCCCCAGCAGTGGGTGCTGGTGCCACCCAGCGAGCAGCTCAGCTCCAGCCAGAAGGCGACAGGCACCGCACCCGGCAGGGCAGGGTGGGGGCACAGAGTGGGGTCAGGGACGGAGTGGNGCTGTCGCCCCTCCCAGCCTCTGCACCTACTCAAGACCTTGATCCCCATGGAACCTGCATTCCATGGCTGGCCAGGACTACATCAGAGTGTCTGATCAACTTGGTTCCCACACAATTAAGTGCTGCAGCCTGCTCTAAAATGCAGCTTCTCTGTGCAGAAAATGAGTTCTGTGATCCTATCCCAGCAACACCAGGCCAGCACAGCACCACCTTTGTGCAGGCAGGAGTTCAGGCAGGGAGAAACCGGCTCCCTCTTGCATGGCTCTTCTGGCTGCCCGGGCATGCCTGGAATCCCTTCCCCCCCAAAAAAAAAAACCAACCTTCCAGCCAGCGTAAAGCCTTGCATGTCTCCCTCCCCTGCACCTCCGACCCGGTGCCTTCGCCCTGCCTGGCTGGAGCCAGCAGCAGGGCAGGAGTTCCCCCTGCAGCCGCAGAGCTCGTCCCTTCTGGTGCCTCTCTGCTGGCGCACAGAGCGAGGCCGGGCAGGGCATTGCCCTTGCCCACGGGAGCAAGGCTTGGCCCGGGACTTGGCCTCCTTCCTGGGTGAGCAGGCAGAGAGCTGGGGGCTGGCAGAGACCGTGTCCCCTCGGAGGCTCTCAGGACCACCAGGAAGTGCCTGTGCAGCAGCAGCAGCAGCAGCGATGGCAGTGGCAGCCTGTAACACAGTCCTTGTGCTGCAGCTGGGACAACACGCAGACCCTTGGTGGCACCAGCTCCTCCCCACGGCACGGGGCCGCGGGGTGCCAAAACACTGCCTGTGCTGCGGGAAGGCGGGCCCGAAAACAGCAGGAGCGTGCAGCAGACCTGGGGGGAGGCTCACCAGGCAGCCCCCCCTTTTCCTGCCCGCCCCACGCCTCGCCCCCATATCGTGGCCCTGCACTGGCCACAAACCTGCGGCCACACGCCTGACGTGGTGATTAGACCGAAAGCTGTGGGGCAGGCAGGACCGGTGTGCCCAGGAGTCCTGGCTTGCTCCCGGTACCGCGGCACAGTGCCGCTGGTGCCGGTGCTGTGCCCAAGCTGGGGCAGAGCTGAGCCCAAGCACGGCTGGGGTGATGCCCCTCTCACAGGGCAGCCCCGCGGGACGGTCCCCTTCCCAACATCGATCGTGTTGCTGCTGTCACCAACCAGGAGCTGCAGCGGAGCAGCCGCACCAGCCTGAAACCACAGCCCTGAGCTTCGATGCCGGCACTGCCAGGCTGTGTCCAAGGGCAATGCCACCCCCCCGTGCTGCTCCCAGCACCGCCGCAGGCACTGGCCCCAGCCACAGCCCGGCACAGGCCGCAGCAGCGCAGGCTGGCCAAGGCCACCACACTGTCATCGGAGCTGTTTCCCACTGCAGAGGGACGTGCTTGGCCCCGGGCACCGCTGGGGGCCCTGGATGCCGCTCTCCATTTGCCCTCACGTGTCCTGGGCGCCCCCCACGCTCCGGGGGCTTCCAGCTGCCTGCGGCTCCGCTCGCCTGGCAGGATGTGGGTGCCCCGGCCAGGTGCAGTGAAAGCACCAAACCACACAGAAATGGGGAAGAGGCCGAGTTTCAGCCCCTGTTACTGGAAACAAAGCGGGTGGGAAGGAGAAAGCGAGACCTTGCCGACGCGCAGGACCCCGGTGCAGCCGTGCCAGGACGGTGACATCCTGTGAGAGTGGCGTTCTCCCCTGAAACCTCCCTGCGGGTCTCAATGTTTGTGACTTCTTCCTCGAGGAGGATGCTCCCCCGTTCCCATCCACACAGGGTGACCCGCCAGTCCTGCCTCTCCACGGCCCCTCCTGCCTCCACGGCTCGCTGGGACCTGCCACGGGGACGTGGCCACATCCGGATGCTCAAAGGTGCCGTGACACGCTGGCACCCTCCCTGGGCCCGCTCTGCGGCCTCACACTGGTACCTGCTGGTCCCAGTACCCATCTGCCGGGGACACTGTGGGCCTGGGGGTCAGCCCCAGCCACAGAGCCCCCGGAGCAGAGCCACAGGATGTGTTGTTGGCATGGGGAACAGTAGGGCTGGGGCACAGGGACATCGGGACAGGGGCGATGGGGACGTTGGGACCTAGGACACAGGGACCCAAGGACATCACGGATGTCAGGGACACTGGGGCCCGGGACATGGGACACTGGGATGCTGGCTGTCAGGGACATCAGAACATGGGGACACTGGGACTCAGAAGACAGGGACACAGGCACCTTGGAGACTAAGGAATCCAGGGACTAAGGGATCCTAAGGATTCAGCGGCTCCAGAGATTGAGCGAGGGCCGTGCAGTCCCAGAGAACCAGAGACTGCAGAGATCCCAGGGACGTCAGGGACCCCAGGGACATCAGGGACCCCTGGACGTGGGGCTGTCCCCCCAGTCCTGCACAGCCCGGGGTGCCAGGGCTGCATGGGAGCCCTGTTCTGCTGGTGATTGTCCCCACTGGTGATTGTCCCCGCTGGTAGCACAGGGCAGGTGGCTGCACAAGGGCAGGAGTTGGGCAAAGGGGGACCGCTGCCATAAAGCCAACGGGGCAGAGCTCAGCAGCGCCGTGGGACAGGGCAGGGACGGGAGGTGCTGGGCTGGGGCCATGCTGGGACGGCGACTGAGCTGCCTGGGTTTGCAGGGCAGAGACAACCGTAGGGCACCGGGACGTGCTGGAAGGGAACCCTCGTGCCCACCACAGCCCGTGTGCCAACGGCAGAGCTTCAGCCATGCTCCCCACCCCGGTGGCAGACGCCCCGTGCCTGCCGTGTGAGCCGTGCCAGGAACCCCCTCTGGCACGTTACCCCCGAAATGCAGTGACGAGCGGTGCCCCGGCAGCACCAAGCATGAGGAGGATTCCCTGGGCGCTCAGGGCCCGCAGCACCCAGGGCTGGGTGCAGTGGGGGCGGGTGGCGACAGCTGAGCTCGTGGCACAGCCCAGACTCACCATGCCGGCCAGCAGCCCCGGCCCAAGCCCAGGGAGCTGTGCCCAAGCTCGGTGCGGCACATGCTGGGGGCTTCCCCGCTCCTGACCACCGCCCGTCCCAGGTACATCGCTCCCGTGGCACGGCGGAGGTGCAGCACACTCCAGCGATCCCTGGTGCAGGATTTGGCCAAACCCCACCCCGTGTTCCACGAGCTCCCGGCGAGATGGAGACGTGAGACTTTCCAGGCTTTAAATTCATTTAATGATACACATCAAAGTACCTGTGTTTCCACTGCAGCGGCAAAGGAAGCGGTGGCGGGGGGATGGGGCAGCGTGGGGGGTCCCTGTGCAGGCACCCGCACGGGGCTTCACTTCTCGCCTGAGGGTGCCGGAGCCGAGGGGAAGCTGGTGGGTGGCGCGGTGCCAGCCAGCAACCCGCAGCCAACACCGAGACAGCCCTGTGCGGGGTGACACGTTTTGGGGAAAAAAATCCCTAGGTTTGGAAGATGCATTTTGGCTGCTTGTTGTTACCCACACGGAGCATCCTGCCCAGGGACGGGCAGCGCTGCCGGTGCCACTGCCAGCGTGGGGCGAAGGCCGGGGTGCCACAGAGTGCCGCGTGTCCCAACGTGGGGATGTTCACCTTGGACACTCATCCTGCACCCCTGGGCTGGTGCAGGGTGTCACACGAGGGGTGACACGAGGGTGCGGGGGGGTCTGCGGGAGGGAGCCCCAGCACTGCTCCCTCAGAAGCCGGCACTGACCGGGACATTGCCGGCACCGGGAGCCAGGGCCGTGCCACGCACTGGTCCCTGCCTGCAGCCACTCGTGCCCGGCACGGAAGAGCAGGGCGGTTTTCCTGCCCCGGCTGCGGCTCACCTCTTCCAGCCGGGCTCCAGCTCTTGGCCGCGATTTGGCGTCGGCACATCTCCAGAGTGGAGCCTTCCCACCCACCGGGCACTCGCGGTCCTCCCCGCCACCCAAACCCTGCACCGGTTGCTCTTCACCACCTCTGGGTTGTCCTTCAGCTCCTCACCACCGGCACTGCGCCGGGACCTCTGCACTGCCTGGGCCGGGGGTCTCTGCCTCGCTGCAGCGGGGTGCAGGCCCCTGCCTTGCCGCAGTCCCTCTTCCGTGCTGGAGCTGCTGCCGGTGGGGAAGCAGCCTCCAGCCTCGAGCTTTGTGGTTTGTTTTATTTTATTTTTATTTTGTGTGATTTCTGTACTGGCGGGGGCTCTCCTCTTCCTCTCCCCCCCTCTCCCCAGCGGGGCTCACGGCAGCATGGTGAAGCAGCTCCTTCCCCACGAAACGCGGCGTGTGGCCAGTGGCTGACGGCTGCTGAGATCCGGCTCCGCTCTGGCAGTCGCAGCCGTCATTCCCTGGGCAAGCAAGCAGAGCAGAGGTTACCCCGCGCCAGCACCCGGCACACCAGCCGTGCCGGGCGGCGAGCGGGTTCACCGCGCCAGACCACAGACACGCCAGCCGGGCAGGGCAGGGGGACGTGTGGGGATGCCCTGGGGAAACCTCCCTCCTCTTCCTCCTCCTCCATGGTCTTTCACCCTGGCCCCGGCGGGTTTAAGCTGCAGCACGAGGCTGCGCTGCTGCGGTGCAGGCGAAAGGGAGGAAGGGCTCCCAGGGAACCGCGCTGGCTGCGCGAGGCTCCTGCTGGTGGGGGGGACGGGGGGGGGAGGCCCCCGGCGCTGGCGGGACTGGCCTCGTGACTGTCAGGAGAAAAACCCCAGCAGGAGGACGAGGGATGGGAAGCGGGTGAGGAGCCGGGGCGTGTGCCCCGAGCAGGCGTGCCAGTGGCTCCCCACACCGTGCAGATGGGGCTGTCCCATGCCCCAAAACCCCGGGAAAGTGACTAGTGACCCCCGACTCCCCTGGGACAGAACTCCCCATTGCACGAGGGAGAGAGAGTGAGCGGGGCGCCGGGGACTCCCACACAGCGCCCTGAAGGGGAACCGGCTGGGGGGTGCAGGGGCAGAGCCCCGAAGGCAGGGGGGCAGCGTGGGCATCACCANCCTGTGGTTGGAGGGAGGCCGGTGTGGGCAGGGGGTGCCATGGCGGGGACGGGGGGGCTCACGTGAGGGCGGCTTCGGCCCCGTGGGTGCACTGGTGTGCGGTGAGGTTGATCTTCTGGGCAAAGCTCTCGCCGCACTGGGCGCAGGAGAAGGGCGTCTCGCCGGTGTGGGTGCGCCGGTGGATCTTCAGGGAACCCTTATGGCTGAAGCTCTTGCCGCAGTCAGGGCAGGCGAAGGGCCGCTCCCCGCTGTGGCTGCGCTGGTGCGTGGCCAGGCTGCTCCTGCAGCTGAAGCCCTTCCCGCACCGGGCGCAGGGGAAGGGGCCGCCAGCCGCCTCATGCGGCTCTGGCGTGCGGCTGCCACCGGGCTGGACCTCGGCGGCGACGCCAGGCCGGTCCTCGGAGTGGGTGCGCTGGTGGTTCAGGAGAAAGCGATGCTCACGGAAGCGCTTCCCACAGTGCTGGCAGGAGAAGGGCTTCTCGCCGCTGTGGATGCGCTGGTGGGTGAGCAGGTTCTGCTTGAGGCTGAAGCTCTTCTGGCAGACGCCGCACTGGTAGGGACGCTCCCCGGTGTGGATGCGCTGGTGGGTGAGCAGGTTCTGCTTGAGGCTGAAGCTCTTCTGGCAGACGCCGCACTGGTAGGGACGCTCCCCGGTGTGGATGCGCTGGTGGATGATGAGGTTGTGCTTGAGGCTGAAGGCTTTGCCGCACTCGGCGCAGATGAAGGTGCGTTCGCCAGCGTGGTGCTTCTGGTGCCGGGCGAGGCTGGGCTGCTGGCCGAAGCATTCCCCGCAGAGGATGCACTTGAACTCCTTCTCCTCCTCCTCCTCCGCCTGGCTGTGGATCACCAGCGCCTTCTCCTCCCCCAGGCCCTCCTCGCCGCCCGGGAAGGCGAAAGGGTTCTCACCCGTGGGCGAAGCCAGGTCTGTCATGGGCACCCGCTGCCGGGCTCAGGGGGCCCGCATCCCTGCGAGCGCAGACAGGGACGGCTGCAGCCCCGGCCCCTCGGGGAACTGCTCGGACCGGGCCGTGCCGGCCCCGCGGCACCCG
>VWZZ01006223.1:356992-468233 GCA_013399095.1 Psophia crepitans | reverse complement strand
TTAACGATTCTATGATTCTATGCAATGAAAAGAATGGTTCTGTGAAAACAATTTACTCTTACGTAAAGAAAATTTAAACAGATGAACAGAAACTAAAATCCTAACCAGAACAATCTAGAAGAATCTACTTTAGTCTAAGTTTTGCAATATTATTCCTTTCACCTTCCAAGTCATTTGGATTTCTGAAAGTACTTACTGTTGGTTATAACGCTAACTTTTGAAAATCAAAATTATATGTGTGCCAGAGCCAGAGGCTTGCCAATGATTTCTGAATGAAGTCCAAGAGTTAATCCTAACTTTAATATTTCTAATTAATTAATCTTGGCTATAACAATTGTAACCTGCAAAGGATGAGATTGCTGTGGAGTTCATCTACGTGTAAATAAATCCATTTTTACATCAGAAGTATTCTTAAAACTGGTGTCTAAAAGTTATTAATGATTTAAAATGTGTCTAAAAAGAAATTGTTCTAAAAGAACCATTTAATTCTCTAAGAAAACTTAAACCCCAAAACATGCTTAAGAGCAAGAAACACCTCAGAACACTTACCATTTTACAAAAGCCCATTTTAAACCATTTTTGGATAGTATTTACAGAACTTTGAGTGAAAACAGAATGAGTGCTGGATATAAAATGCAATGGAGCTCTACTAACTCAAAACTTCTGTTTACCTTCCTGTGTTACAGCAGTAAAGCCAAGCCAGTGATGAACTGGCAAGGTTAATCCACAGAAAGACGGGTTGCTTTTCTGTGGGCAGTGAATGCATAACAACCAGACAGAGAGCCCTCGCCAGTGCCTCCCCTCATTGCTGCAGAAGCTTGCATTCTCCCTTCCTCTTGTATGGTTTGCACAGATGTGTCACAAGGACACCCAGGAGAACGTCAGACAGTCCTGCAGTTAGTGGAAAAGGCTTTGTACCAAACACATGCCAGCTGTAGTCTTCAGAGATGTAGAGTCTGGGGCTCAGCAGTACGTCGGATGGATAGAAGGGTATTTACTACGTGACTCTCCCCATGCAATGCAGTTTGACTAAGCTCACCTAAATTCAGTTAACAGATCAAAATATATTTCAACTTTTTATAGTGTGAATTCCACTACTGCAATAAACATAATCAACTTCAAATTAAATTTTGCTATAAATTTCTGAATATTTCTTCAGTTGAAGTTTTAAAATGCATACGTTTGCTTTACAGAGTGGGCTTATGTATTTTTATTTTGATTGGAAGCCAAACCAAATTTTAAAATGTCAAAGGCCATCAGAGGTGGAATTTGCAGGGTTTCACCATAGGTACATAGGGCTAGAAAAGAGAAGCAGGCACGTTTTAGAGCACTGAGAAAATAAAAATGAAAAGGTTTGTCAAAGGCGTGAATGGTTACTCTAAACTGAAATGTTAAAATGACTTGTTTATTTAAAAAAACACATAAAATGAAAACAGTCCTTGTGAATTGCATCTGAACACTGGAGGAATCATTGTATTATAAAAATATTCTAAACACAATTTACAGTGCAATGCTATCAATTGAATTTGTTTATTGACTTTAGTGGATATTGGATAGAGCTTTTTCTCAATGAAACAGCAAAAATTTGTCATGACTGGTAAGAGCCAAAATAGCAAAACGTTGTAATAAAACTGTTTAAAAGAAAAAAAAAAAAAAAAGAAAAGGCTGCTGATTTATTGAGATTCTTTGAGTAACCAAAATTTTCTTCAGTGACTATCTGATAAATGTATAAAACCATTAAGCTAATAAAAATCCTGCATAATAAATGCAGAATAATAATTACAGCCAGATGCATTAAATTAATTAAATCTCTTCTGAATCAGTGTATGTTATAATGACTGTAGTCATGTGATTAGAGTCTCTTAAAATGATATTTTATCAAACTATCTGCAGTAGAGCCAAGCAAGTGTTTTATCTTTAATTTTATTGTGAACATTTATGACAAAGAGGAATTCTTTGTTTTCCATGCATGGAGTCAGATCTTATATATGTTTTTTACCACCACACTTTCCCAAGTACCTTCTGTCCTGGACTGCCCGAATACGGAGCAGTGGAGATGTGAGATATACTGGATAACGCTGTGTCATGTCACTGTGGGCTTTCTGCATGACAGAAGATCTTTAAAATCTTTTAAAGGGCATGCTGGCCCAAAAGAAGTTAATGGCAAATCTTCCCCTGGATTCCAACAGGGCCAAAAAACAACTTAGCGATTTTTTCTGCCAGATAGTCTTTCACATCACCCATGACTGATGAAAAATGAACTCAGTTTTGGCTGAGAGTCTGGCCCCGTGTTTGTATTAATGCAGTAACACTTTAATCTATTTTAGAAAATGAATTGTTTTATTGGTTAATATCTTCTTTAACCTTTTACAATTAAGTAATTGTAGGAGAGGTAACTAGACAGGGGTACCGGGGAGGAATTTGTTAGAAGTATGATATTGGTAAGCTTTCTTTGTCCGTGATTTTCTGGTTCAATAATATTTATTCAAAATTTCACTTTTTAGGTCATGCAGAGCCTTGATTCTTTTGTGATTGTTGAGGAATATTTGTTTCTCTCATGAATACATGCCCGTGTACGTTGTATAGTGTGTCCATGCACATGCATAAATGACCATATCAGGATATGGAATAAAATAACCTTCTTTTAGCCAGGTTAAAGAAGGCAAAGTATGTGATTCAGGAGATCAACTTCCTATAGAAGCACATAGTCTAAGCTGATGTTTCATGACTGGCTTACATCCACAGGTAATGTGTAAGGTGTAGCACACCATGAATCATTTAAAGCATGGCAATACTGATCATCTGCTGCAGCAAACACCTCCTTTATGCTAGTTTAGAGGATCACAGGAATGCAGGATTCTCTGAATCACCTAGTCCCATCCACTGCAAGTCCTTCCCATGTCCCTTCCCTCTTATCTTGTGTGCCACCACGTACTTTTGCAGAAAGTTTTATTTTGTGTATGGGCCAATTGCTAAAAGCGATTTCAGACCAATCTACGTTCCTGGCATGTACAGACCAACAGAAGTGTCTCCTTGTCTCTCCCTGAACCTGTCCTTACTGTTAGAGATGGCTTCCCTGCCTATCGCTTTTGTGCTGCCAGCTCCACATAGACCATTTGTGGTGGTCATCTGTTACAGTATATTTCACAGTGATGTCGCTTAATTGTGATGTGTGATCGGTATTTGTTCTGCAATTCACTTCATTCCTGCATCTGCTGGGAGTGTACGGCAACATCAAAGTTGAGTTTTCAGTCTCATGTTAAAGGTATTGAGCCCTTTCCAATTCAGGGAATGTTCAGAGATTCTTCAAGCTGTAAAACCAAGCTAAATTTCTAAGCAAGGGGTTTTCAAAAATTGTACATAGGTGTATCAACATGCACTTAGGATATATTGGCTGGAAGAATTGCACTCAGTGGTCTTTTTGCAGAATCCCTGAAGAAAGGGAGTTTTATTTAGCAAAAGCTCTATAAATGCTTAACTGAGCCCTGCTTGCCAAGCCATTTTATCCACTCAAATAGGGCAATTTAGCACAAATAGAAATTCCAAGTCTCTTACAAGGGAAAGGACAGCGGAGGCAGTAAGAGATCATATGTGGAGAGCTGACGTGATATTCCTTCATATACACAAGAGCGGTGCATGACGATTTTGAGAGACCTTTCTGAAAATCTCTGTTTGTTTGTCGTGAAGGAAAAAGAAATGCCAAATAATGTCCACAGCAGGTAGGAGCAAATCTGATAACGAGAAATGCCAATATAAAAATTGCATGGCTTTTGTTGAATTTCTACTGCACATGATATTAAAAGTAATTTACTCACATTTTTCATTACATAATGATAATGATTTTATCTGTAGACCATAATTAATACATGATGGGAAGATTCCTGTGGTTAAAATGCATTATAAGCTATCAGAGATGGAAACAAACACAGCATGAGTTTCACTTTTGGGTGGTGTTTTTTTTTTTTCTTAATTGTTTTTTCTAAGTCCAAGAGAGATTCTGCTTTTTACCTACATTTTCTCAGTGTTTCAGAATTGCCATAGCTGGTAACACTGCAGTGAGAAAAAGCATTTTATATAAACACAAAGCATATGACTTTGAGGAGAGAGTAAACTTTGCATTTACAAAGTCTTTTAAACAAGCTACTGTAAGCAGAGCAATAAGCATGCAGAAGCAGAAGGATACTTTATTCTTATCACTTTATAAAAGCATAATTAGAATAAAATGCCATTCTTCTTTTACTAACAGATACCCTGTATTTAGTAAGTGTTATCTTTCTCTGCCACTTCATGAAGCCGTTGCACACATACTTTAAAAGTACTTGTTCCTAGGGTAATGTTTATTCGCTACTGGTGTTTGATTTATTTTGACATATTTGATCACGTGGTTATTTGATAGTAACATTTTAATTTGGTATCCTTTGCTTATCGTTTGGTAAAAGTACCTTGACTGGCTGTCTCTTTATAACTGAGTCAGGCAGGTTACCTTTTGCTTCTCTTCATTTCTTAGCGCTGCACATGGATTTCTGTCAGTGAGTTTGCTTCTCACTTTACCGACTGTCAGAAATAATCAGCTCACTGTCTCACATTTATTCAGGTGCAAATACAAGCTGCACTTTGCCATATAAATACCAAGGGATGATTCTACAGAGCCTTAGACCTTTTAAGTAAAGTAGTATAAACAGAGCAAGATGCATACAGATGCATAAGCAAATGTTGTGTTCAATTAAAACCTAAACAAATTTTGGTTCACTAATTCACATTTTCAGTAGACATTCCTGTAAGTATTCAGAAGAAAATCCCACAGACACAATTTGTTTTGTTACCAAGTGAAAAGCATACAAATACATAAAGCAATTATTAAACTTTTAGTAACGCAAAATATGTTATTGTAAATTTTTTCTGAACAGATCTCAGAAACTAATCCTGACCTTCATGTGCTGTTTTAAATAACGGATGTATACTGCATGAATACTGAACTGCTTGTAGATTTCTTTATTGTTGCTTAACACAAAAGACAAACTGCTGTTTACTAACGTAAATACTAAATTTAGGACACTTATTAGTCCTGAGACATTTTCATTCTGAGAATGTTGCAGAGCCTGAGATAGTTAGCATCCCTTTTTTACTGATGTGGGAACAAGAAAGAGAAGTTAAGGCTTTGGTCCTGCACATCTGTGAGGTACTGTCATCAGGTCAGAAAGTTTCTTGGTTGAGCATCCGAGACCTCTTTCTGGAGGAACTATGTAGGATCTCAAGTAAATCATCTCGCTTATCTACCTTTTCAAGCTCATTCTTGTATTGTTACCTTAAAAATACACTGGATTCCTATTACTTTTACAAATTTTATGAGTGTTAGTAACAAAAAAAGAATGAGGGTATTGGAAAGGCTGAATGGCCATAAGTTACACTAATCTAGTAAGAATAAACCAATGCCAGTGGAAAATCAAATTTACAATTTAAATTGAGTTAGTATTTTATTGAATGAATGATTCTATTGAACTTTCTCTTCCTAGGTCAAATCCCTATCTATTAGGACTGTGTGGGCATAAGCCTTCTTGTGTTGGACACTTCTGTTCAAGAAACTGGATAATCTTTCTTTTGGTTCACAGGAAAAGAATCACTCTGCTACCCTGGTTTTGAAGTTCATGTATGAGTGACGTACATGATCTCTACATGTGTATAGGTATGCGTATGGCTTGGGTGTGAGTACACAGTCTAAGTCTAAACAAATTCAACAAAATTATGTGATGGCTTTGTTAGTAAACAAAAATATTTCAGCTGGTTTGGTGTGAACAATTTTTTAGAAATCTTATATAGCTCTGTGGTACTTGAAAAAAAAAACCCAAACCCAGAAATGTAACTAGACAATGACTCAACTATATAGAACTTAAAATGTCACAAAATTCTACATCAATCTCCTCCTCCCCTTCACTCTCTTTACCAGTAGCCTGTCACTCTTTTGCTTAATACTGTTGAGCCCTGCTGCCAAGAACACTTTCCTACCACCTAACGGTTTCCTTTGACCTCTCCTCCTGTTCCTGACAGACACTTTAAGGTGTTTTAGATACAGCCTCCAGGGCAAGACAGGTGAAAAGAATGTAACGGATGCTAGGATTGCACGTATTCTGCCTCAAATTTTGTGGTTTATAATGAATACATAAGGAAAAACTTCCTCAGCTTTTCATATTTTTTTTTGTAAGAGCACACTCCCAAAGTTTGTGCAGATACAAAGAAATTACTCTTGCTTAATATTCTTTTAAAAGCTTGATACCATCATTTAGAAAATTAAAATTTATTACCCCCCTCATCATGTGAAGACTAAAGGTGTATTTGTTTTGACATGGTTTGAGACTATTCATTATCCTCATCATCAGAGTACAGCAAAATGTGGATTTTAAGAGGGATAAAAGTGCTTTGAGTATTGGCTGCCTTTCTTAAAGGCATAACCTCCGTAGCTTTCTCTCAAAATGATGATAACTGAAGCATTAGCCAGAATTGAGCACTCTGTAGATATATCTTCCTCCTCTCTGGTTAATGAAACCTCTTGCTATATTCTAAACTTACCACAATATACCAGTAAAAAATACCAATACACTGGGATCAGTATTGCCAGCATTTTCTCTGGATGCTCTAGCGTATGTCAGAGTTGTTGGACAAGCCCAGGGCAGTTAGCTTTTTGTTGCTTAGCTGATATTCAAATATCTACATACTCTATTTGAAAGCCATACAATGATTTCTTGGTTTATTAAACTTTTTAGTAATAATGGTGTAATAGTTTGATATCAGACAAATTTAAATAATTAATGTTTAATGAATTAGACTCTCACGTATTTCAGAAAAGCTGAGGGTGAATTAAAATCTGCCATATGAAATAAACTCACTAACATCAGCGCTTTCCTTTTTTCTTTCTTTTTCTTTTAAGATCCATGTACTTACACATACCACTAAGAAGTGGTTTCTCTCTTCACTTGCCAGTGATACAAAAAAATCCATATCTGAGTCTGGAACCTATCAACAGATTATCTTCCCAGGCCAGTTTGCCCAAGAATCCCTCTGATGCCTTTCAAAACGGTAGTTATGGCAGCTGGAGAGAGACAGCACTGTAAGGCTGCACAGCAGATAAGCAAAGATTAGGAGCTCAGATAAATTGGCCCTGGGATTTTGAGATCTCTGTTGTCCCCAGTGCTGTTACCCACCCGGTGCATAGGACTAATAAAATAGATTATTATCTTGCGTTGTTTGTAATGTTACTAATTTTGCAATTACTAACTTCTGACTAGTAAGTTACATTTACCATATTAACTCTTTTACAGTGATTTCATGTTTCCTCATAAAAGATCTATCAGAATCAAAAATGTTACTGTGAATATTGGCTTTTGTACCAGGCTACTTAATATCTCAAGAGAGGTGTTCAACAAGGCTTTGTTCACCAATATCTAGTATTTTGAGCATTCCTGTGTCACGAGAGATGCTTTCGGAACAGAATGACTTACAAGAAACAGACTGTTACCTTCACTGTTAGCATTGGAATAACAGTGGGGAGTGTGCGGGAGAAAACATTTCAATCACTGTATTTTGAAATTGCGGAAGTACAGCTTCAGGACAAAATCCAAGTCATTTATTACTTTTTTATATACTATTATTTTGTCCTAAGAATTTCTATCGTGCTTTTACCAAAGTAATTTTCAACAGGATAAATTAGCGTTTCCCAGTTTGACCATGATCTATTCAAAGTTATCCCGCCTGAGCGTTGTTTAAGTTTACAAGAATAAAGTAAGACTGAGAGGGGCAGGGGAAGCCCGCAGAGTGAACTATGTAAGTTTTGAAGTTCTGAGTGTCTTTAGTTTTGGTAAAAACAAGGACAAAAATCTTAGTAAAGATCCTGGTCTGATTTTGTAGTAAGTAGGTAAATACAGTTTCTGTCTGGCCTTCTGTCTTTCCAGACTTCCATATCAAAGTCCCTGAAAATGTGACTGTTTACTGGAAGTAATGTTCTCTAACCAAATATGACATTGCAGGGTCTGCTAGAAAAGGGGTGTTGTAAATGTGAGAAAGTTCAGAGCTTGAATAACCGTGCAAAGCTGTAAAGAGACAGATTCAGAACAATGGACTGGCTCCCTGGATCATTACTAATTATCACTTTTTTCACAGCTAAGTGCATTAAAAAATAGAAGATACAGGGGTTTGTATCTAGTTTAAGATAAAAATGAAGACAGGATTGACTCAAGAAACAGAACACGCTGAGAATGTGACCATCAATAAATTGGTTATGATTTAGCTAAGTTTGGAGGATGTAAACAAATCGCAAAATGTGTATGGTAAACAGATCTCAAAATGTACGTGGTACCTACTCATTTATATAGGTATTCAGCTTCGTCTTTTATTCTTACTTTTTGTAATCTTTTGAATTTTATGTACAGCTGACAGGATGAAAACTTTTACCTGAACCACCCAAACCTTCCTGTCCGCCCCGCGCAGGGTAAAAAGAACATTTTGTCAAGGTGAAATGGCCCGTTAAGCTCTGCAGACCTCCCGAAGCTGGAGCCGGCGTGTGACTCCATTACTCACACTTGCCCCACAGCAGGATAATTGAGACCTCATTAATGCTGCTTAGGAGAGTGGCTTCCAAACTGGAACTACTCCAAAAACCAGGATACCTAATTAATAACAGTCAGTGATAGCTGTCTTGTATGAATGCTGTGAGTCAGGTTCTGAGATTGAAGTGTCCAACTATTCCTTTTTTCCAGCCTAAACCCGCAGAGACATTTCTGGAACAGATCACATAAGCATAATAAAATTTGGCCCGAAATGAAAATGTGATAGACTTAAAGTCCCTTCTAATGACTTGCACGTAGAGATGGTTGCTTATATAATTTCAGATTTATACTATTAGGCAAGTCATATTAAAAATCCATAGTAATAGCACAATTTGGTAATGCTTTGACTTTCAGGTCTTTATTTAAACAAGCAACAGGTAGTCACTTCCCTATGACATCCTTGTTTTACTGAAATATATCAGCTCAGTAAGAAAGTTTAGAAGCTCATCAATTTCAGGATGTGATGATTCCCACATCTCCTGAACGCAGGGCTTATGAGCAGTTTCTCTCTCTACCAGCAGGCAGAGCTAACCACATACACAGACAGCCTGCTGGTTGGACGTGGGCTGTCGGACCCAGCGTCGGAGAGGCTGTGCAGCGGCGACGCGTGGGAAAGCGGATGCACAGAGCTGTCCTCCTACGCCACATCCCTCCCACAGGAAGCACAGAGCGGGTTTGGCTGTTTATCTGTTTCTCCTGTGCCACCAAGGAAACAAAAACGTCTTGCGCTCATTTGAATTTTTCTTTACGTAGTCATTTTCCACTTAGCAAACAAAACGGCGGTGACATTTTCGTGCAGTGTTATGCTGCAGAAGATTTGCCTTTCTCAGCCTGTTCATGAGCCTGCCTTTCCCCACTCTCTCTGACACGTAGCGTAAAAAAAAAATGCAGTTAAAATTCAACCAAAAAACATTGTACATTCGCACTACAAATCTGCACTAACTTTCAGGTACTATACATCAAAGCTAGCATTTGAAATGTAAATTTAAGTAATTTGGATTATTATTTTTTTTTTAAATCCATTTATTTATTCTGTGTAGTTATTTACATCATATTTTAAAACAATGTTGCTCCGATTGTTTAGCTCTTAATCTGAGTCACCCTACATGTTGATAGTTAATACAGAATTGTTAATATCAATACATTTTACAGTCGCTGAAGCATATGGATTTCAATCTGATTCACATACGCACACCCAGAACAGTGTTAGTCACTCTCTACATTCGAGGCCCAGCCAGAACAACGAAACGCAGAGGACAACGTGGTTAATCCACATTGTGCCTTAGGAAAGCTGAACCGGAAGGTATTAATTACAGACTCTAATCAAAATATGAAAGTTTTGCATCATAGGTTTGCAACTATGTTTTCTTGTTCCTAGCACAGAATCAGTATTACAAGAACATAGTAAGAAAAATGATATAATTATACGCACATGTCCATATATGTGCGTGTCTATGCGTATGAGAAATATCTCATAATTTCTTCATCATTTTTACTGTTTTTTTTGTGTGTGATCTGATGACGCAAAACATAAGTGTTCACTACTGGTTTTGAAAAGGGAGGCCAGCTTATATTCATGAAGAAACTTGACGGCACTTGTATCTGATTTTACAAGTGGGGAGAACGTGCAACAATTTAAACGGTGGTAGAGTGAAAGGAAAGGTGAATGCAACTCCTGCAAAGTCAAGACTGGCAATGATAACATGTTAGCGTTTGTAAAAGCCTGGTGAATTTGCATGAGAAAACAGTGTACAAAGAAAAAGGTGGTAAGTACTGTGCACTTTTCTCCTTCCAGTTCCCAAGGAGATACTGTCTGTCTGTGTTTAACTGCTCCATGTGGGCCATGAGTCACCCCAGAGACCAACACTAGTTTGAGATGACAGTGAGTCTGAAGTGGCTGAACAATGTCTTGGATGCCACTGGGGGGAGAAAAAAAAAAAGTTTATTGCTAAAGGTTTGAATGATGCTGAAATCCTGAAGAAGACTGAAATCTTAGTCCTTGATTAATTCACTTTACATGCTTGCAACTGCAGCCCAGCCTGCTAGAGATGACTATTAATGATAACTTCTCCCTCCATTTAACTGTTCATAATGTAGGTTGTTCCTGGCAAAGCTTTCTTCATATATTCATGTACAGTCCTGGATATTGATTAGAGTAACACCCTGGAGGATCAATTATTATATAAACAATATTCAAAGGAAACATTGCCACAACTGCTTTATATGGAAAGCACTCATTTCGTGATGATTGGCATCATGGTGGTAGTATAAAATAAATTATGATGAATGGTTTAACAAGAAAAATCAAAGTTAATAACATACATAATAACAGAGAACATAATTTAGGAGAGTTGATGTATTTGAGGGCCACACACAGCTGCATTTTATTTATGCAAGAGTTATTGCTACATACAATGCTAATTAATAATCACTTTAATAATAGGATTAAAACTTGACAAAAATCAGACCAAGTGATTTTTAAGCCATATTAGTGCTGGCATTTTCCCCTCAGATTTCTGACTCGTGAGGCAGAAGGGTAGCATGGATTTGTAATTGTGTGTATGCATACGTAATTATATCTGCACTCTTGGAGAGAATGAGGAGATGTTGTACAGCAGGTTATTCCAAAAAAGGGGAAAAGATGAGAAAAGAAAGTGGGGCAGTGCCTGTTGACCTTGCCATTAAGTGTTGTTACCGGCTTCACTGAGTGTAAGAGAAAGTATCACCAAAACGTGACCCGTGAAATCTCTTAGGCATATGTATAACTTTATCAAGAGACATCTCAAATGCGTTAGGCATACGGTCCCATTTAAATATCTGTTGAGCTCAATCCAATTGTCTGCAATCTGCTTCACCAAAATTTGATATTATAGCGGGGAAAAAAGTAAAATACAATAAAACATGTTGGTTTTGGTTTGTTGTTTTTTTTAATGAAGTAAAGAATCAAGACAATGTATATGTTTGAAAGATTTGTGTTTAAGAAGATACAAAGAACAGTGAAAGTTAATTGTTTATCAATGTTAACTGATTTTCAAGTCACTGAAAGTGAAAATTAAAAAATGGAGTAAAAAATGAGAGGGAAATTTTATTAAAATGATAATTGAAATAGATCAGCAAATATAGAAAGAAGAAAAAGAGGAAGAGAAAACATTTTCCACTTGCATCCATCTGTGTATTATTGTAAAGGGAACCTTTGCTTTCAACTATTCTGTTTTTAAATATTTTGCGAAAAGTTTCCAGCTTTTTTTTTTTTTTCCTGTAACACCAACCTTTAATAGAATCTATTGAAACAAATCTGAAAAGTAATCAAGCTGATAGAGCTAGAAGTGGTGAATGTCTTTCTGGTAATTCCATATTGCTGTCTGATTTTGATGAGAATCTCAGCGAAGCTGTCACATTCCTCATGTCCATGGCTATGAAGTAATGGCCAGTGCTGTGTCGTGATGATGAAGCAGAGAAGCAACACCACAAAAATGGGTCTGGAATGAGAAACTAGCCATGGGTGGTTTTGAGAGGGAAAAAAAAGAAGTCTGCATCCACCAAATTACATCTGTAAGTTTTTGATGATTTCTTTTTTTCTTTATTTTAAATGAACTGGACTTGGGAAAGTTTTTAGTTTGTCTGAACATTTGGGGGAGGGGCAGGGTTAGTTTTGGTGAAGTAGCAAAGTATTTCAGGTTCCTTTCTCAGTGTTTGTAGTGAATCAGAGTTATATTCATTATCAAAATCTATTATTTTTATACGAAGCCTCTTCTCGGGCACAGCTCCTTCAAATACACCAAGAAGGCCTTACCAAGAATTGTTTTCCTAAGCTCTTCTCTGTCTGGGCTAGCATTCCTCTTTCAAGATCAAGATTCCTATTTTAAATTTGGTTTGAATTTTCAACTAGGTTATTTATTGTTTCTTTACAGTCCCTTAGAGCATTTGCAAAAAATATTTTCAACATAGAAATTAAAACCAAAAGTTTTGTTTAAGAGAAAAGGAAATTGTTTACATAAAGATTAAATGAAGGAAAATTAATTCAGGCATGTGGTGTTTAATAGAAGACCATGTAGATGAGATTAAAGTTAAGGAGGACAAATTTGAACATTGTCCCCCAAATTTGAAAAATTTGTGTTTAGGTCGAAATTGCACTGAATGTAATTTTAAACAGTTACCTAGAATTCAAAAGGAGAAATAAAAATCCATATATGTTTAAATACTTTTGGAGAAAAAAAATTTAAAATCTTTTCCTCACTCACCAGACAAAATTTTGACCAAACTCCTGCAATTACCTTTGTAAAGTGTCTGATTTTGATTGCTGCCTTTTACAGAAGGAACTGAATTAGATGCAGCTGATGTTTAGGACAGAGAATCACTGTAAGAAAAAGCACTCAGAGCCAATGCACAAGAGAAATCTTGGAATCAGAAAACTTACGTCTGATTGTTCTGGATGGAGAAATGACTAAAGCTGATTTCCAGCAGAAGCCCTGAGAAAATTTATATGATGTGGTGGGTGAGGAATATGTTCAAAACAAGATGGAAATTGCATATGCTTAGCCAATGAATATCAAAATCACTATCCAAACAGTGACTGCTATGAAAGCCAGGATCATATTTGGAGAATAAAGCATTAGAACATCTTGAATGTGCCTTTCTATAAACTACCCATAGTAGTTTTCACTGGCATTTATTTTGACATTTTATCCTGAATATTTTATTTAAAAAGTGTTTGTATTTACAGAAAGATAAAAATGCATTACAAGTTCCTGTGGGGATTTTGTCACCATTTTCCTCCTAATTTTTGTCACGTTACCTTTCCAATATAACATTATTTTTAAAGGCATGATTTAGTATATAGTATTTATGAAACAAAAAGTGTGTGAATCTCCTTGTAGACTCAGAGGCACATAGGACAAACTATCTGGACCATGTGTATAAAATGGAATTTGTATAAAGATGTCATAGTTATAAACAAATGGTGATGACTTTTATTTATATTCTATGCATATACACGTAATATTTAGTACTTGTGGTAAAAGCATTCGAGAACGTGAAAATCTAGAGACATGTCAGTCTTCCTCTTGTTTAATATTTACAAGTTTTCCTCTGTTAGATAAAGCAGACACTTTTCTATTTTTTCCTAGTTGAGAAAGCAATAGTAATCCACCTTCACTAAAATATTAGAGAGAAATATGGCTTGTTAAGTCTTAATTTATGTGAACTTTTTGCATAGCTTTAGGAGATACGACTAGGATTCATCAAAAGAAACTAGCTGAGAACATGCTCAATACAAGGACCTAATTCTTCACATAATGAGCAATTAAGCTGCAGAAGTTTTTGCTCAGAACGCTGTGAGCAGTAAGAAACAACACAGGTTTGAAACCAACCTGATAATTTCATGAAGGGAAAAACCCAGTTCAGGGTCATTAAAAACCGCAGAAGTACTTCCAAGTGTCTCAGGCAAGCCAGTCCCCTGAACGGTAGCATTTCAGGAGCTAGGAGAACATTTGGTGGCTGTATTGCCCTTGTCTCATCCTCATATTCTTCCCTAGGCAGCCATAAGTAACAACTGTCAATGACAAGACATCAACTTTTTATCAAAGTGCTTTTCCTTTTACTTTCTTAGGAATAGTACGTTCTTAGCTCATAATAGAATGAAAATATTATCTCTGCTAAAATCATCAAAAAAAAGAAGGATATTCCGTGGTTGTAAACAAGCTAAAAGTTGCATGTATGCTTTATGGGAAAGCAATCATTTGTTGATGAATAAATAAATATCCAAAAGTTGAACAGCAACCTCTATAATCACTTCTAGAATAACTTTAGCTTGCTAGGTTATTTTATTTTTTAGATTAAAAAGTATGTAGCACTTAAAATTCAGTAAGCGTTCTATATTGCTCAGTTAGATTGATAATGTAAGTCAATGGTATCCTTTTTTTTCAATTTCCGTCCTGGATTGATGCCCCCAAGAACATCAGTAGCAAATAGACATGGGAATTTAAAATTTCATTTCTCAGAAATGGAACTTTTGAAATTCAGTTACTATGAAAATTAATGTTAATGAATATTTTTGATAACACAAAAGACCCTATTTAAGAGTGAGTCTTTTCCATTCAGCAATGAATGCAGCAATTAATGAAAGAAGAAAATTCCTATAAGGATACTGGAAGCCACGAAACACTTATTCTACTAAATTCATCTGACCTGTTAAATTGAAGAATCTGTTAGAAATCCATTTTAATCCAGTGCTAACACTGTGGGAACACTTCTGATGACTATTTGATAATATGCCATGGGGTTATCGTTACTTTGTCAATCTTGCAAAGTATAAGATATGTTTTCTTTCAATTTTGTAAGGAGAAAACTCACAGGAAATGTCCTTAATTCAAGATGACATGATTTTTGTTATTCAAGGTAAAGGCATGATTTGTCCTCTGTTCTGGAGAGGATGTGACTTACAAGCCCTCCAAAAATACTGAAACTTTTTTTTTTTTTTTTCTCTCTTTCTGCTCCTGTGAACATGAAGTCTATAGATGGTTATCCCTAAATTTGAATCCAGCCATAACTGTTCAATATTATTGAGAGAATCAGGAGAATGAAACAGCCGGAGGAGTAAATACAAAGTCAGAGTCTGAAAGCTTGCTTTTACCTTTACTATAGACATGAGAACAAACACGTGTCTCATTGGGGCAGCTATCCATCACAGGCTCCCAGAGACCTCTAGGTTTCTTGGTGATGTGTGATTTATTTGTTTATTTCATTAGATAGAGATATCTTTATTTTTCTCTGCTGCAGTGCTCAGCCTGTCTTCCACTTCACACAAGAGGATTTTTTTTTTAATTTTATTTTTTATTTTTACTCCATAATCCATACATGCCCAGCAATATTTCTGGGCAGAAAAGCCCAAGCAAACCCAAGAATGAGGAGGCAGGGACCCTCCACCACAGATGCACCCGTCTGGAGATGCCCTTGGGATGTTGGCAGTTTGCTGCAGTCCCCCCTACACACCCACCCTGCACGAAGGCTGATGCTGTCTACCCTGGGGCCAGGAGGGCACTTGGGCATGAGTGTGACACCAGGCAAAAGTACTCTATGAGCAGATTTTCTCGTATAATGATTTAATTTAGATTATTAATGAGGTTTTTCTTTCCATTTAGGACTATTAGCTGCTTTAAACACAAATTGGACAAGCAATGAATTTTTGGCTCCATACATTTGGTGTGTCCCCTTTTGCACATGACAGATTATCGAATGCTGGAAGTCCAACACTAGGTACCCAAAACTGATCCTCTTTCACAGATGGGAAAACAGTAAAATTATGTCCAAAGCCATACAGAGAGTTTGTACTAAATCTAGAATTAGAGATTGCTACTTGTTAGTTCAGTCTACCTGATTTATTTATGGGTTATGTTTAAAGATAAATTCATAAAACATAGGATGAAGTAAAAATACTACTTTTAAATAGTAAAAGGAAACAAATTTTCTTTTACCACTTTGGGTTTTTTTGCTTTTGTGTTTTTTTGGTTTTTTTTGTAAGAAAAAGATTAAAGCAATCAATATTTTTACTGGAAGGGCAGAATTATAGAAATTGTAAAGCAGAAATCAAATCTTAAAATGGTTGTTCTTCATCACAGCATTGAACGCTGTTAAGCATAAAGAGGCCTGAGTGGGAGAACAAAATTAATAGTTTCAAAGGTTCAAAATTACCCCTGCATGATTGGAAAAAACATATGATAGGCTGCTCATATTAGGAACTTTTCATTCCACACTGGTGTGACCGATACCAAGCAAAGCACTAAATATGGGTGTAACAGCATAGAGAATTTATATTCTCAGTGCATACTCAAAATACTGTTTTTCTTGTTTAATGCAAACAGACCAGCACAGACCAAGATGTCTCCAAACATAGAGGAGAAGAGGAAGCAAGCAGAAATTGCGTCCAGTTTCAAAGCATAAAACCTGCTCACGCTCTGGAGAGGCACGGAAGGTGGGTCTAGTTCTGTCACTCAAATCACGGGGCTGAAAACCAGGGCTGTCCCCCACCCCGACCTTCACTGGGATATCGATGTACGTAGCAGATGGCCGCTACCAGCATGTGCTGTACAGTTCTGACACTTCACAATAAGCGCAGGTGCCAAATGCCAACCCTCTGTGCTAGTTCTAGGCAGATTTGGCCTCTGGGAATGATCCTGATTTTCTCCAGTCAGAAGAGTCAGCACCAGCAGTTTCAGCTGAGTTATCACCAGAGATTTGGTGTGAAACCAACCCCCTCCTTTGTTCATGAGGGGAATTTCAGCTGAGCATTAAAATGTCATCATTCTCAAAAAGTGAACTGAGCTCTGCACTCTGCAACTCCAGAGCTCTTAAACACAATGGTCCAAAAGATTTAGTTGCATTTTACCTGAAATCAGATATTACTATTATCCACGAATGTTCTCATAGAATTGGTGATAACCTCATGGATTCAGTCAATATTTTAACTTTGCAGCACATTTAATACAATGACAAGCTGCTTCTTCAACCCACATTGACCAATTTTTTCACAACATGCAAGATAATCATGTCAGAATTAAGAATGAAAATATGATCGGTGGTGCTCTCTGCACAATAAAAAAGGGTTTCCTTTACAAGAAGGCAATACAGCTTTTCAGGTTTGTACCTTTCTATTTTATGATAGTGGTCTTTTTTTCCCACTGATTTAAATTTTTTATTCTTATCTTGAAAACTTGTAAATGATGAGCATTTTGGTTACATGTTGCTCCCTCTACAACTTCTGAAGCACAAAAACATAGTGATAGTTCTGAATTCCTTTTGAAATACAGTAAGATCCAAAATTAACTGTAATTTCAGCACGGTTAATCACATATGTAATTACTATGAGGAAAGGTTAAAGTCAATAACTACTTTGAAAAATGTCTCGATAACAGTTTTGGTTAAAATATTATGAAAAATTATGGTTTTTTTCTTGAAAATAGAAGCTTTCAAAGTTATGTTTCCAAGCACTCCATCCCAAATTGTATTTAAAACACATTCAAATATTTTAGCCAACTCTAGTCCCAGTCCAATGGTGTGCACTACTTACATGCATAAATGTTTGCAGAATTAGGACCTTATTATGGATTACACATGCAAAACATATTTGTGTTCCATTTTTTTTTTATTTTTTCCCCAAGCAAAATATGTATCTGTAGTTTGAATGTATAAAGAAAAGGAATAGTAGCAGTTTGGCACAGCCCCTAAAATAAATGAGCTGTTCACACTATTTAAACTAGATGAACAGGTTCATTCCATGGGCTCTTGCTATTTTTCCTGTTTCCCAGGAATATCTAGTCACAAACCTCTTCTCTCACTAACTAACAGGCAATGAAGTCTGAACCCCCTGATTGTCTGCCGATTACTGAGCCCTATCTCTATGGCTCCAGTTTCTGGATGTCCTTCAAATACCCGTTCTGCCCAGTGTTACGAAGTGAAGCTTTGGTGTCTTTCGGCATATGCAAATGGACAGATTTAGCAATTCTAAAGCAACTGAAAAGAAAATTTCTGCAAATAGACTTCCAAAAGTGTTACTTAGTCCTTAAATCATGTTTGAAAAATCATCTTGCGTACAATTTCCATGGAAGACATATAAAGAATATGATATGGCAACAGACCTGTAAGTAATTAATATTTATGGTTCATGTGAATTAATTAAAATCAGAGTTTACCAGGAAAGAGTGTGTCCTGCCCTTCTTGTAACTACCTCCGTTTCCTCCACTATGCACGCTGTACTGCCACTTAGTCTTGCCTCTTAGAACCTTCCTGTACGTGTGCCACCAGGAGCAGCACTTACAGCTTTACTGATGTACATGAAGAAATTTGCATGATTTTGGTCCTTTCTTTTACGGTCTGTAACACTGGGGACAAAATACAAATCAGGCCACAGCTACTAAAGTCTTTGACCAGTGTTACCATGGTACTAACAATAATGGTAGTTCTCCAAGATCTGAGAATGAAAACCAAATTTCAAGTTTTTGTGGTGGCTGGGTTAACAGTATTTCTTTATCTTAGAAAAGTAGGTTATGAAGGACAGGTAGCTGGGTAACAATTCACCTGTGTCTCACACTGGATTTTCTCTAAAACCTCATACATTTACCCCGTAATTTGTCCTTTCCATTGCAGGAGAAGTCAGAAGCTTGCCTGCTAATGAAAGTATAGTGCTGCTTACTTCAGATGTATGAAAGAAATTGCTCACCCAGGGAGTACCGAGGTGTCACTTGGATTCAGTATTGCACAGCTGTGTCCTGCGGATGGGTGTCAGGTTTGCAGTGCTGCAAGTGGACCCAAACCTGGCCACTACTGGGGATGCTCCACACATCACTGTCACCTTGTATACATGCTCCAGGAAAAGCCTTAACTGTCCTGTTTCCTCTCCAGTCCAACTGGTTTCTGGTAAGTTGATGTTCATAGAACTGATTTTTTCTATAAAACGGTCTGAGATTTCATATCTTATACAATATTCATCTCAGGCCTAAAAGGACAAAACATTTTGGGTTCCAGCCTCCTGCAAGACAGAAAAGGAAAGGAAAACTTTGGCTCACTTTGTGGATAGGTTAACAAGAACTCAGGTATTTATAATTCATTTAATATTTCATTAATATGAAATATAAGGGACACGTTGTGTTTCTGGCCAATGCATTCAAAAGTCCCTTGGCCGTCGCAGTCTAAGGAAACTTGCCTGTCAAGCTTCACAATTTGCCAAACCTGGGTGAAACCAAACCTATTGTATAATATGTACCCTCGACAGAGGTAAACCAGAGTTTTCTTCTCTTTTGCTTATTGGTTGAACTCTTTCTGGTCTGCCAGTGATGTTGATAGTGTTTATGAAATAGAAAATAATCAACAAATACACAGATGAGTAATAGTCATAGACTAAAAAAAAATAATAAAAAACATCTAGCTTGCCCCTCCTTTCACTTCTAGTATTTTCTTTCCCATTAGTGTTTCAGGAAACTTCAATTTATGTCTATAAAGGATTGGAGAATTTTTGTAGATGTCAGCATAATTCACGTTTATAGTTTGCTGTGCTCTTGTGGTCGCTATGTTGACTCTCTCCATCATAAGCAGATACTCAGTTCTCACCTTCATTCCCATCACGTCACCACTCTCTCTTTTTTTCTGCTGTGCTAACACACAGCCCCAGCTACCTCGGTCATTCCTCATTCTAGGTGGTAGCTTGCCAGGACTTCATCAGGGCTGGAGTTAGAGTGTATGATAGCTTAGAGTCTAGAGCTGAATATCTGGATTTTGGCCTGGCTATTCAAGCAGTTAAAATTAATCTTTTGAGCATCTGCAGTTCTTCTGTCTGAGACTTAATTAGAAGTTCATTTTGCATACAGTTTCATATGTTTTAAATCTTTTATCTGCCCCTAAATATCAGATTTAATATATTTCAATTTCTTTTTTTCCCTTTTCCCCCAGTGTGCTTCCTTTTGAGCTAAAAATACTTTTGTCCAGAAATCTGGTCAAAGAGAAGAGCCAATTGCACGACAGGTAAATCTATGCAATGTTGACTTTTCAAGGAATGTTCTGTGGAGTCTGAAATAGATGCACTACTGAATCTCTTCCATCTTCTTTAGCATCCGTACCACCCATTGGTGTGGATCACGCAGAGAACAAGTTAAGGATTTGAGGAGAATAATAGGAAGTAGCAGAATACAGGAAATTGATTTCTGCTCTCATGTGAAGAAGGAAAATCTCTACTTGGAGGAAGTTGTCTGTAAATGGATACAGACAATATAATCTAGGTTGGCATGGCTTCACCTCTTATTAAATTATATAATCACAGAATCTCAGAACGGTTTGAGTTGGAAGGGACCTTAAAGACCATCTAGTTCCAACACCCTGCCATGGGCAAGGACACCCTCCACTAGAGCAGGTTGCTCAAAGCCCCATCCTGCCTGGGTATTTAACTGTATGCTGGAACTGGTCTTAGTTCTTTCATACAAAAATAAGAAATGTGTCTACAATCTGTGAAATATCTTAGAAGAAGAATGAATAATATTTTTTTTTCCAAACAACAAAATGGTGATGTCCAGTGGGATATGTTCTTCTCAAGCATGCTAAAAGTCTCTGCCAGATGCTTTATTCCTTTAACATTTGCAAAGTTTTTGTTTCTGTTCTCATGAGTCCTGCTGTTTTGTTTAAGGCTGGAAAGGGTAAATGTTGGTGCAAACTCATTTGCATGAAAAATACCGAGCTGATCACAAAGTAATCTAAGAACAAATACCCAAGGCTCCAGAACACATATTTAGGCATATTCTGTTTTAATGCATATCAAGTGACAACCCAAACCATAGTCTTGTATCTAAGGCCATATCCTAGTAGTTAAGGGTCTGCATACACTAGAGCAGGTTTTTGGGATTATTTTTTTTCCCCAATTCATTTTTGACTGAATAGGAAGGTAATTTACTTATAACTCTCTAACTATGGTTTTGTTTAATGGAAAGTAAAGTGAATGTGAAACAAGACCTTTGTTCCAAATAACCTTAAGCATGACATGGTAAGAGAGTCTTTCCTAGACAATACGAAATGTTACAATGGGTTCAGAAAAGCTGGTAAGCTGACAAAAGAAATTATACTTGATTGTAGAAGAGTATAACTAGTTTAGGGACCAGAAAAGCAAAGAGGTGTAATATGCAGAGCAATCTGGTAGAGATACCTACACTCGATGGGTCTGCCCCACGAAGTAGCAGAGAGAGGCAGCAGACGGCTCTGTGGCCAGGCTCGGTCACATCTCCACAATGTGCCTGTTCTGACAGAGCATAGAGTAACTGTCCCGGCTGTGGCCAGGCCGGGGTTAATGCTCAGGCCCGGGCCAGGTGAGCCGGGCCGGGCCGGCCGCTATCCCACACCACGTGACGTCACGCCCCTATAAAGGGACTGGCCGGGAGGGGCCCGGGGCTGCTCCGGGACGGGCTCGCTGCGGGCTGCGCCTCTGGTCCGTCTGGTCTGTCGGGTCGTCGGTCGGTAAAGTACTGCGTTTGTTATCGCGGTTGTTTACATCCCGGGATAATTATTGCAGCCCTATTGTCGTTTCCCCTCTCCCTTTGTCGGCCCATCAAACGGCCGTTATCTCAACTCGAAGCCATTTGCCCTTTTGTTGCCTCCCTCTGCCCCGTGTTTTGCTGCCGGGGCGGTGAGCGAGCGGCTGCGTGGGGCTCGGCTGCCGGCTGGGGCCGAACCACGACAGTAATTTACTGAAGAACAAGATGAAATTTAGTTGTTTCTGTCTCCAGAGTAATTGTCTTCTCCTGAGGTGAGGTATTCCACTATAAGGACACAAATGCATACCTTGAGGGTTCCTCTTTTTTATTTTTCTTCTCAACCACAGAACCATTCTTCCTTCCTCTTGCTTGGTTGTTGTTCATGGGCTGGGGCTGTACGGAGAGTTTCAGTGTGAGTTTAAGCTGCACCGAGCTCAGGAGGACTTTTGTGTTCTCCGTGCCTGGAGAATCCAGGTTTGAGCTCCTCAAAGAAAAGGAAGTTTGCTCCAGAGCAGCTTTTACAGAAGTAGAATGGCATATAGTTAAAATGGAAGAACATTGTATTTATTCATTTAGGACCATTTTTTGGAAGGCATTTTTGCACCTGGAATTCAGACAAAATGCCAAGGCAGAGTAAGAGTCTGGTCCTTATTACCACTGATTTCAAGGGGAGTTAAGTGTTTTTCAAAACTAAATTTCATTAAGTGCTTGTTTGCATCACCTTTAAAGAGAAAAGAGAATAGAAGAAAGGAGAAAAAGGAAAACCAGAATAAGATTTCATGCTAAATCCAAAACGTTGTTTCCTTGCAGACATTCGTGTTGACATCCTCTTAACAAAGCTGGGCTGGAAGTGATTCAGTCCAGCTTGTTGGAGCTGACGACCAAAAATAAGCACCAGCTGTCCCCATGCTTTTAATGCCTCGTTGCTCATAGCTGAGCTCCTTTGCTCTTCAGGCTTGGATGTCAGGGATTGTCCCCTCTGCTGCCCCAGGAATCCACTTACTACCCTTCCAGTGGCCCTGGTGACTCTCCCTCTCTGCTGAGCCCTAGTCCATCTCCATGACTTGAAGACTTTGTGTAGCAAGAGTTTCTTGACATATGCAAGGTGTACTCCTGGTAAAGGTAGAGGGAATCCTTGTTCCTGAGCTTTCTGGGAGAGGAAGGAGGTTATTTCAATCCATCGGGGTAAGTTGCTTTTCATCACATTTGTAGGGTACTTGAGTGGATATGATCTTTTTGAATTTAATATCTAAGAAGCTGGGTTTTTTTTATAATGCTAATATTTTATTTTGATTCCCTAAATTATTGTAGAGAATTTTCTGTACCTTATTCCTTGATGCAAATTCTTTGTTTTTAAATCAGTATAACAGACTTACAAGGACTTTACTGCTTTTGCATTTTTAAATAATTTTATCTGTAAAACTACCCTTTTTAATTCTTATGTTTTATTATACTGATTTTAAAGATTGTGGCCTCTTTGTTTTGTTTATGAAGGGACTAGGAATATGAAACAATCAGTGAATTGTGTGTGCAACAACGTAATATTTCTTGTTTGTTAGTCCCATATTTTATAATATTCAAAACTGGTTTTTAGTCTTATTTTTTTCCGAAGGTAGCCATGGAAATGTAACACAAAAATGTGACAAGATTTTCTGAGGTGATGGCCACTGTAAGTGCTCAGTGAGCTTAAGCATAGGTAAAAGCAAAGACTGCTAGTTTAGGATATTCTACATATGGATTTAGGTAACTCATTTCCCATTTTGGACCACTACCAGCATCTTGGCCAAAAGCTGTATTTCACCAAACGAATTAAAATTATTTTACTTGAGTGCTTTAATTAATTTATTAAAACAAATGTGTTGAATCTCTGGTATTAATGTAAGCTTTAAAATGCTGTATCATTGTAAGACTTTACATTATTATCAGGCTTACTAAGTGGCATGGCTAATATTGGTGATGAAATGAGATTATGGTGAAACAAGGTCGGTAGTCATCTTAGAAAGGTGTGGCACTGGATCAGAGTTCATCTATTAAATCCTTTACTCTGAATGATCAACTGACACACAGGATTTCAGCATCACGCTTTGTCCTCAGAAAGTAATGTACCACCTTGACCTAGGAATATTTCACTGAACCTTTCATTTTTATGGCTTGCTATTGAAACTTATAATGGCAATACCTTTCTTCTTTGTTACTAAGGTTTTGTTGGCAGGAGCATGTCTTCTTATGCCTCCATTTTTAAAGACTGAGAAATCAGCCTTTCTAATAGGCTTCTAAATACAAATTTGAATTACTACTTTGTTTCATAGATGATGTT
Organism: Psophia crepitans; assembly: GCA_013399095.1. NCBI lineage: Eukaryota > Metazoa > Chordata > Aves > Gruiformes > Psophiidae > Psophia > Psophia crepitans. The sequence goes on along the minus strand of VWZZ01006223.1, from coordinate 444,315 downwards.
CATTAAAACGTTTGGGACAACAATATGTTTGTGTTCTGCTGCTTGAACCTCTGATGCTGAAATCTCTACTGAGTATCCATTATTATGATGGACTTCTGCAAGAATCTGTTGATTGACTCAATTTGCTGGACTGAAGCCTTGAAAGTATATCTTTGTGTCCTGGATAAGCTCAGTTAACTGTAGAGGCTTACAGTCTTACATTACCTCGGTAGTCATGATTGTGTATGTTGTTCTTTAGTTCCATTTTCTAAAAGAGTTGTACATGTGGAGCAGCTGTTCATCTCATGCTAGAAGATACTGAATTTTACTAGTGAATAGAGTTTACATATGCTTAGAAAGCTGTGAAGATAATAATATTTCAGTATTAGAAGAACATTTCTCCCTTCTGTAATTGCAAGGCTATTAGGTGTAGATTTATTATACCATTCAAGTACGAAACTCATATTGGTGAAGTGATACAGAAATGTGGAAAGTCACGTTGATTCAGGAGCATACTAGAGCACAATTGTGATTCACACCAGCAAAATGACCCTTTCAGTACATAATTCAGGAAGGACTTAACCAAAAGCAGATCTGTGCCAGCTGCTGACCTGACACAAATTTAGCTCCCCGCTCCACATGTGCTAAGCAAAGGTCAGTATGCTAACACGAGTTGGCATATGGGGATGTGTAGTGATGCTAAATCTCAGATGGAAAGAGCAGCCCTTTGGAAGTTGACCTCAGAGTGCACATTTAGATCCAGAGCAGAAGGAACTTACTTTTTTCTCTTACTTCTTGTGCATTCTGAAGCAATGCAGTTGCAATGAGTGACAGAACAGTTGAGGCTGGAAAGGACATCTGGAGGTCTTTTGGTCCCCACTCCTGCTCAAGTAGGGTCACTCAGAGCAGGTTTCCCAAGGCCCTGAATATCTCCAGTGATGGAGACTCCACAACCTTTCTGGGCAACCTGTGCCAGAGCTCAGTCACCCTCACAGCAAAAAAATGTTTCCTTATGTTCGGAAGGAACCTCCTGTGTTTCACTTTGTGCCCATTGCCTCAGCCTGTCACTGGGCACCACTGAAAAGAACCTGGCTCTGTGTTTGGTACACCTTCCCTTCAGGTATTTGTGCACATGGATGAGATTCCTCCCTGAATAGGCAGCACATTTAAAGAAGCTTTGGGTAAAAGTGTGATAGTATTTGGATACTTGCTCCTGTACAAGAAGAATTAAAAAAAAAAAAAAACCAACAAAAAATCCCAAACAAACAAAAAAAACCAAACCACCACTTTGTAATTAAAACCCCCTTCAATTAAGGTTTAAGAATGCATTTCATTTATTAGCTTCTCGGGAACCACTTGTTACGTTTTCACCCTGCAAAAAACCCCATGGTACTATTAACTTTCCTGAGTAGGACAACTCTTAAATCCACAAAGGACTTTAAAGATTGTTTACTTTTATAGCCAGTATTTTTTATAGCTAGTATTTTTTAATATGGGTATTAACATGATGTGATTTCTTTCTGTCGAGTTAATTACAATACAGATTTTGTTAACCTGATTACTCATAGGAAATGAATAAAACAGTTTAGAAATTCCACTGAAGTGGATGCATCGCTTTTATTTAAATGAGTACTTATAAATGCAATTTTATAATATTTACCATCTTGCAATCCTTAGAATTAAAGAACTTTCTAATCTGCAGTAGCTATTATATAAATGTGAATGATTGAAATGGTATGATGATTTGCAAGCACAATACTAGCAAGTATAACTAATCATTACTCAACGTAACACTTGATTTTTTTGGGATGTTAGTTATTTGTCTGAATCCGAGCTGGAATTCAGAGACTACAAATTTTCTCCCAAATAATATTTTTGTGCTCAGTATAAACAGCTTATTAGGAGCCTCTGTCAGCATCCATGATGAGTTAAAACACAAACCTGAAATCAGGCGTGATAACCTGCACGTTTGTATTCATGTTGCTATATGTGTTTGAGTGCAGTGACATCTCCCTGTGGGCAAGGCCTGTGTGATACACCTTCCCTGCGCAGAGTTTGTAGAGGAGGTAAACCTGTGCTTTGAGTTTTCTTCTCTAGAGACTGCAGAGGTTGCACACTTGTGTGTAAATGGTTGTTCAGTGTGAACTTGGGTGGATGTCAAATACTTGACTCCAAGGGTAGCAATAACGTTATGCATCCAGGTCAAATTGTCATCTTAATTTTGAATATCTGGAGTCTTTTCAATTAAGCTAAAACCCATGACATGCACCTTGCTTAAAACTAAATAAAACCAGCTCTTAAGTCTTGATTCTTCTTCTGAATTTCATCACTCTTTCCTCAAAGATATGACTACTGTCCTGGTGTTGGTATTTTTTCTGGCAAGGGTGCACCAGTTGTAGAGGAGTGTAGATCACCTAATTTGACTGTTCTGAGGGGCATATGGCACCACTCTCAATGTACAAGGTGAGGGAAAAGAGACCCAAGAAAATACGTTCACTAAAGCAAGGAAGATGGATTTTGTACCACCTGAGCTGCTGACTCGGCCCCCTAAGGATGCTTAAATCGTGGGTGTAGCACTTGCTGGAATTCAAGATGCAGGTCTTAGAAAGACTCTGGCAGGTCCTTCACCCATTAAAGAGCAGTCACCATATTGGATGGACATGAAAAAGATAATACTAGCTGGAAGTGCTCCTGATCAACATTTTTAAAAACTGAAGTTGCTTACTCGGCCAGCTAATAAAATACCAGTAACATCCTGAAATAATGAAATATTTTATTAGCCAAGGCTCAGCAGAATTGCCTCAGTGCTATTAAAAATATTTATAAAATGAATTTGAAGGGCATTGTGGCCCATTAATGTCATCACTTCTGACATATTATCAGGACACTGCACCACAGTCTAATATTACTTAGCAAAAACTGTCAGCTAATACCCGGACTAGAGAACTTTCTCTGAACAGGATTTGTGCAAAGTTATTTAGGAGAGTTGACTTCAGAGAATAAGGAAGGGACAGCTTGCTCTAGAAATGTATTAATCTTTTTATTCTCTGCATGTACTAACATGTTTCAAATAGGAAGAGACAAAAAAAAAAATCTATTAAATATGGAAAGGAGGAGCATATAAAAACGTTAATTCTATTGGTCTGATGACCAAGGACATTTTAACAGTGTTAAATGGAAAAATATGCATATTTATTGAGCTTTTTTCCAAAAATTTCATGGTATTATGCTCACCCTAATATAATATATTATTCACCTTGCATATTTTCTACATAATTTCCTTGTGTAGTATGTGATTATACTTCAGGAAAATAATACAGAGGGAAAAATACAGTGTTATATGGGAAAGCAGATACTGGATCAAAAATCCTTTTTTTCCTCCGTTTTATTTATTCGGTTTTGTTTCCCCCCCCACTTGGCCTTGCAGCTTTCTGACACCTCCTCAGAACGTGCACTCCAGGCTGCACAGGGAAGCCCCACTTCAGAGTACTAAATCTGCACAAAAGGAGTTGCTTCTTGTTACTACGCTATTGAACCAACTTTCTGTGGAACACAGGCACCAAAACAACCTGGCACAGGGCAGGGGATGTGCCAGATGCAGGGGAAGGAGCTCACAGCAGTCATGGGGAGGTCTTGGTGCTGGGGCTGGGTTGTCTCTGGCAGAGGTGCACCCTTCGTCTGTGACCTGGGGGAATCTCTGACCACATCTCTGGAGACTTCTTAATCAGGGCTGAAATGTCACAGATTTTGCTGGAGATAATGTACCTTCTTGAATTATTTTGGGCTTCATTTTTCTGCTGCTATTAATGTAGAATACTTTTTCCCAGGAGGAGAATATTTCACTTCAGCAGGATTATTGGTTTGAAGGAGTGTTGCTTCACACAAGTGGTCCGGCTTAAACAAGCTGTGTTTGACAGCGAAGGCTGCGGTGAGCTCCTGTTTCCTGAGACTGCACAAGGAGAGATCTGTCTGGGCTATTTCCAGTTCTCCCTGTCAGATTAATTTCAAGGAGTCAGGAGCATTAACAACTCCTTCACTTGAAGAACACTGGCAAGGATTTCTGTCTCTCCCCCTCTTCCATGCCTTTAATCATGCCCTGGGAGAAGCCTGTAGACCACTAATGCTGCACTAATATACCAAACTGATAGTATCCCTGAATAAACAGAGAGGAGGGGACAAGGCGTATGGGATAACAGAACCTTCAGCTGTGCTGACATCTCCTGTACTTCATGGAGGAAAGGGATGTTTTCACCAAAGGTAGGGACTTCATGGAGACGTGTAGGGGAGGGCAAAAGAAGGAGGGAGCAAAGCTCAGAGTCACAGATTGGAAGAGCTTGCTGAGTGGGGCATAAAGCTCTTAAATATAGGGATTAAACAGTTTTTAAGATCTAATGACAACAACAACAAAAAATGTTGACTGCATATCAGTGTGCTTTCCTCTTTTCCTGGAGATCAGAACTCTACAAGAAACTCATCCAAAGAATAGGTAACATTTCCTACTGTTTTGGACTCTCGTATTACCTGCAGACTTGTATGTAGACTGGCCAGGAAGGTTGGCCATAAGCTGTGTATTCTGCGGTACAACTTGTCATGCTGTTAAATAGTAACCTGTACTGCAGAAGAGGCTTTATATGCAAAAGGTCCGTACATGTTAACTGAAACTGGGCTGGTCTTGTCTTCCTGTATATATTTAACAGTCAGAAAATCTCCTTTATGTCAGATGTTATATAAATTACCAAGTATTCTGAAACAACTCTCTTGTTTTGTGCAAAGCATATTTTGCTGACTCCCTCCTATCCAAGGTGTTCCTGTCCTGATAGCATCTTGTTCTCTTAAGTGAATTTCTTGTAAAAAGATTATGTCAGCTTTTTCTGTTTCAACAATTTTCTGTGGCTATAACTTTAAGCCATTTATGTTTCCCATTACAAATAGATTTATTTGATTTGCCATCTTTCACCTTTGTAATATTTGACCATTTGATATACTATATAGTGTCATTGCCAAGATTTAACATAACTACAGGGAGACTAGCATATTCTAAAGCTATTTACAATGTTTGGAGGTGCTGATTTTCAAAAAAGTTAATATATTGATATAACCCTGATAAACCTACTAGAACGCTTTGTGTGTTTTGATGTTTTATCTTTAGCCCAGTTTCTCATTAGTGGGCTTTGTTGGTTTGTTATAGTGCCAATTAATTGGTTATCAAAAATAATAGAATTAAAATATTTACAATGAAAAGGAAAGAAGGAAGGTTGAAGTAATAGCGATAATCAACACAGTTGTGGATAAACTGGTATCATAAGCAAGAAAGACTGGCAGGGTGTGAACTTTTCTTTCCTTTCATGATATGCAGATGTGGCTAAACTGGTACAAAAGATAAAAAGTGGTTGTTGTGGCTTTTTTTGGCCTTGAAAAATTCTGTTACTGACCAGTCATCATATCCAGATTTCCCTGGCTGATGGAATCTGACAAGATTGCAACCTATGGGAATATGGCTGTAGGCCAGTAATTTTTTTTGTTCTTGTCAGGCATACTCAAAAGGGTAAGGCCATCTGCTTTCCAGCAATTAGATACTCCCCTTCCAATTGTAATATACTGTGAGTCAGATAATTTATTCATCCCAGGGTAAATGTATACACTCGCAGCACGGTGGAAATGAAGAGAACTAAGCCTGGCAGAGGAATAAATAGCTCTGCTGTCCCTTGTCCAGTCCACACAGGTCCCCAGCAGCTCACCCGTGCTGTCCTTCTGAATGAGCGTGCCTTCCCGCTCCCTTCTCCTGCTTTGGCATGCAAAAGAAAGCTATCATTGCCCACTTACTGGAGGGTCTCTGAAGGTCCGTGGTTATTTGGTTTAAATGTTTTCAGTAGTCCACGAAGACCTAGGTAGATGATGGGATTCAGGGTGGTAATGTGACTGGTAGCGGTGAAAGAAATACAGAGCAGATACAGCACAACCGGTTTGCAAGAAAGTAGAGTATCAAGGAAACCAAACTAAACAAACAGAAACGTGGACCGATAAAGGATAAAAGTACATAGTGAATACTGTCACCCAGCAAATAAGATTTGTTGCTGTTGCTAACAAAAAGTCACAGGCTTTCATTAAACATAGGCAGGGTCTTGACATGATGCACTGCTCTGTCCTCTCCTGCAGGCCCTGGCTCCAGCAGTGCTGTGTATGTGGGGGGGAGCCTGACTCCTTCGGGCTGTCCTTCAGGCAGCAGTGGCCAGGCAGGTGCCTGGGCGCTGGAAAGATGCTGGTGCAGGTTGCAGAACTCCCCGGGCATTGGGAGGAGGAAATACAGATAAGCCCATACAATCCTGTGAGTGAGGAGACGGGGACCAACCACGGCATCATACCCACCTGGAGAATCCCTAAGGATGGTGGAGTTTGCTGGAAACCTCCTACCCACATCTTGCTGGGAGGTATCAACCTTGGGGCCAGGAGAGCATCTGGAGGGTGAGCATAGCACGAGCCAAAAGTCATATCTATTAGTACATTGTCATTAATGAGGCTTATTTTTACCAATTAGGATGTGAGGTGTCGATAATATTGTAACTGGACTAGTAATTAGTGCTTGTTGTACTTTGGTTAGGCTGCTAAAGCACAAGTCAGGCAAACAGCAAATTCTTCGTTCCACATTTATGATATATTCCCTTTTCCCATAACAAGATTGAGTGCGACCAGTGGAAGAACCTCTTGCTTTGCTGGGAGTTAATTCCATGTGAGAATGAAAGTTTTCACCAACTGTGAACAACTTAGTGTGGACATAGACAGAGTTAAAGATCCCAGGCTGTCAACAGACTTAGGAAAAGCCTCCAGAAACAAGATGAGTCTGTCCTCTTAACTGTATTTCTATATAATTGGTACTTATAAAAATGTTAAAAAAAGTGAGAGGTCAATAGAAATTTTTTCTGGAGGAAAATTCTTGGTCCAAGATCTTTCTTCAAGATTTGGACAAAGTCTGATACAAATTTGATCAGAAATATCTGGTTGATGATATATTTTGTAGTAGTAAAATAAAAGAAAATGTCATAGCTGATATGCTTTGAATGTTGGAGAGACCTGGAAAAGTTTATCCGACTTGAATTAAAAATGTAAGAATTTTGTCTTGTATTTGAGTTTGTCCCAAATACAGTGTGTGGCTTTCATGAACACACATTGATGAAATTTCACTTGTTGGAACTGGTAGTAGAAAATATGTATCTGAGATATATACATACACCTATTCCTAGAAATCAGCCTTAAGTTATCATTCACACACATGCAGTAGGAGATATTGAAGAAGTGAGTCGGGAACTAAAAATATCACAGGGCATTGATCAGAATTAAGACGATCAGTTCCAACAGAGCAGGTCCGAGAAATTAGAGTGCTCCTGGGAGAAATTAGAACTACTTGGTCATCACAGAAGTCAATATGCTAGACCCTGTGCTTGTGTAGATTAGCATTGAAATCAATAAAGCTCTTACAGTTTGTCACAGCTTTTGGTGGTGTTAAATTAGGGTAATATTTATGACAGTACTTTCTAGTGTTCTGTCTCGGAAATGTGTAGCTGGTCAGAAAGGGTTTGTGTGCTGTAGAAATGCATCACGAAACATTGGGCATGAAATGGAGGAGACTAACAGTGAAGATGACACGGTTATAGCTGTACATACTTGATCTGGAAGTGCTTCAGTAGCATATCATCCCATTAACAGACTGAACCTTTAAGAGAGGAGACAGTGTATGGAGCCTTAATGCAGCATTTTCCATCTGCTAAGAAGTTAGATGTTGACATTAATTCCATAGGCTCATGATTTAGCACTCTCTCACACCTGATGTTTTGTACGCACCCCCTGGCAACCATCAATTGCGGTGGAGACTGGAATTTGTCTTGCTTTAGGTGAAACAAAGTGATATTTACTGAAATATTAAACAGGAGAACAGATTGCAAAACCCCAGGCTAGACATCATGAGGAGCTTCAGAGACATCTTCAGGGCAATTTTTTTCTACTTGACTTCATAAGTAGGATAAGGTAAACACCTACCCTTTATGAGCAAACACTGCTTTATATAAACCCATAGGCAGAAGATACTTACTTACAAAAGAAAGTTAAAACCTGATAGAAATGTGATGTATATTACCTCTATCTTAATGGAAATGTGAGGGTTCATTTTCATTTTATAGAATGAACTTGCTTCCCACAAATTCTTTGAAAATACGCTCTTTACTTTAAAATACTTCAGTCTAGCTGAATTGAGGTTACAACCCTAAAATGTTTCCTAACACTAATCTCACATATTACCAGGGTGATAATAACTTTCTTCAGCTGAGAGTGGTGTAAAGTGAACAGTGGCTAGGATTGCTGACCTTTCATTTTTGTTCTTTCAGTCACCTTTTCTGAACGTATATGCTATTAAATCTCTAGCTGGGGAAGAACAGCAAGGATTTCGTAACTCAAAGCAGTATTTTCCAAAGACAAAAACTGGGGGGAAAAACAGGTTTTTGGTTTGTGATCCACAGACCACCCCCACCCCCCATATATGCTAGTATTAAATTATTTTATCAACAAGAGGGAAAACTTGTCAGATTAAGGAGTGCCTCAGAGAAGGGCACTCATGATGAGTGATATTCGGAACCTTGTCTGTGTGCCCATGGCTTCCTGGGGATGAGTGGGAGTCTGCAGAGCCTGCGGATGAGATGGGTAACGCAGCACATAAACTGAATTTCCAGAAGAGGTATTTTCTTGAATTTGTTTCTCTCACAGTTACAGTTCGGGTCTGAAGCAGGCATCACTAGAAGAGTTAGATTTTTGTGCTGAAGTTCTTCTGTGCATGGCAATTCACTGCATCTCTCTGTTGGCTGAGTGGGATGATCTTGATGATCCTTTCCTTTTACTGTGGTACAGGGAGTTTGGATAATTCCCAGAAAGAATAACAGTCTCTGAGAGTCAGGAATGTAGTAGTGTTTGTTGTTGTTATTAAGGTTTTTAAAATGTCATTTCTGGAGAATTGTTTCTATGGGACAACTGAGATTCAAGGCCTCTCTGGAAAGGGGTCTCCAAGCCTGGCTCTTGGAGAAATCTTACTGCAGTGTTGTAACAGCAGCTGTAGCTGGGGCTGAGACTCGTGGCACTACTTGTTTCCACTCTCTTTTCAGAGGCCTGCAGTTTCTCTGGTGTTGGACTGGTTCAGATGCCACCTTTGGAAGCCATGCACAAGGTGCTGTACATGCAGGTGAAACCACGCTTTTAGTTTGTCACTGCAAGCCCAACACTGATTCATTTTTATATTACTCAGGTACGATTTTGTGGGTCAGCTGCTTTGTACATCTCTATCTTCCCCCTTTTTACTGTTCTCAGCAGGAATTGTTTTTACAGTCCCAAATCACCTGAAACAGGAGATGACCTCAGAGTGACATACCAGCTCTGCACTGCTGCCCACTTTCAGGGCAGTTTCTGGTCTGATCCAGTCATGGTTCAGCCTTTCTCTGTGGCAACCACTGCGTGAAGCATGAAAGTCAGACGCTGTAAACTGAAAGCCCAGATCCAGGCATGAACATGCAGGATCTCAGTTTTATATCTCAGGTCCACTGAGATCTGGACCATGGTACTTGATCCTTAATCCCCTGAGGTACTTCGATTCCCTCTGACTTCAAGAGGAACCAAAAGAGTCTCAGAACAACATTGACCTTACAGGGAACAATGTGCCACCAACCCCGCAGTAAGCATTTTACATCAGTGTTTCCTTCACATGGCTTCAGTCATTTATGAAGTGACTTGACTAGTCCAGAAGACAAAATGTTTAAGTGAGATTTAGCACTTTTAGTTGGAAAGAACTACATTGTGATCTACCTAATATTTTAGATTTCGTTTCGTATTTTCAGGATAAGACTTTCTTAAGAACCTGTGCCAGGTATGCTTACAATTCCTTGTCTATAGCTGTCAATCCAGAAATCAGCCAACAGTGAGAGATACAGTACCATAAAAGACAAATGTAAGGGAGCAGAAACTTCCTTCTCATACTGTTATTTACCTTGTCTGCTCCGGTAGTATTTCAATACATATATACATATGTATCTTGAAATATATATATTTCCTTCTTCCTCTTCAAGTCCTAATACAAAACACTCAGTTTCTTTATAACTGTTACACATTTTTATGTGTACATTTGTGTTTTGCAAATAACAAACTATTAAATCAAGCTCAAATTCAAGTAAGGGTTGACAAGGCTGTTATTTATTATTTACTTTAACATGTGACTATTTCTATGCCTATTTCTAGAGGAAAAAAAAAAGAAGTCAGTCTTGATCAGTTCTTTATTCATCTATCTTAAATACAATGGTTCAGAACATTTGCCAAGGCTCAAATTTAAACCTGTTCAATTTCTGGCATTGTTTTGTTTTATTTTTGTTATAAATACATTTGCTTGTATTTGGGAAAGGGTAGGGGAGAGCCAGAGACCCACCCCATTCACACAGAAGCCACTGCTCACACCAGTGAAACCGCACATTTTGATTAATGTACAGAACACTTCGTGTTTGTGTAAATGTGAAAGTTTGGGTATTTCCCCAAAGAACGGAGGGAAATTCTAGCTACTGACTGCTTAACTTAAAATGTCAGCTATCAGTAGCTGAACAGAAAGTGCCTCAGATGCTGCATAAGCAGCTGTCATTTCAGTTGACTCCCTCTATTTCTTTGTATTTTATAGAGTTCAGTCATCAAAATATTTTTTTTCCCCCCAAAAAACATCTTTTTTCATGTTTGGAAAAAATCATAAACCTATTCTGCATATTCCAGTGTTGGCTTTCAAAAAATTATGTGGGTACTATCATGCAGCTAAATAATCTCATATAACTTTAGTAATTATTGTCACTCGTAAATTACAGTTTTGTTGATTTTTCTCAGTGAATGGCAGAAAACAAATTTCAAAATGACATCTTATTCAAAAAACAGTTAAAAGTAGAAACAGTTGAGACTAACATCTGAGCCCATTTATATTTATTAATTTGAAAAGTCTAAGCTACAGCATTACTATTGTGCTTGTCAAAAATAAGTATGAGATGTCAAGATGTGGCAGCATACTTTTGCTTAATTGTTTCACATAATTAATTTAGTTATGTTCTCAACCTTGTACTTATTTTATGGCTTCTACTTCAGATTTAAGAATCTTTGTGCTAAAATTCCATCTTTTTCACCTCTACCAATCTCGTCAGTAAAAGACTTTACTTCTTCCCACCACCAAGCTAACGCCATCCCGCTCTCGTGATTGCACCAGCGGTATCAGTATAGCAACGTGTTCACTTAGGTTATTCCAAATCACAAATGCAAATTCCTTTTGCTCAAAAGCAGTTTTCAGTGTGCTCTGGTTTTTGCCATCTCCTGTTTTCCTGATACCTTCATGGAATAGCTTAGAAGCAGAGAGCTATGTAATGAGTCTGAGATTATTAGTACTGTTAACTTCTTGTGATGTCGTTTAGCTCTTGAAATGATGGTGCTGTCATCAATTAATGAAGAAACCAAACCCAGCCTTAAAGAAATACATTATGTATCAGCCATTCAATGACAACATTTATTCACCTGTGATTGGTACAACGCTGTTGACACAGAAACACCTTGTCTGCATTCACATATACAAACATGAAAAAATCCTGTATGTGGCGAGTCAGTTTGGGGGGAAAAAAAGAATCATTCCCAGACAAACAATGAATGTTCTTGAAATCTCTAAGCAGTTTACAAAAGTATTTACCTTGCTCAGCTGTTGGATGTGGATTTCATTTCGGTGTCTCATCTGAGGCAACAGCTTCAAAGGCAGAAAATCCTCTCTGGAAGTATAAAGGACAGGTCCAGCCTTGATGCAGTGTAAAACAGTAGTGTGGACTCTGTGGGTAGTGACAGCTATGGATGAGAACTGTGTTGCTGTCATCTTCTTCCCTCTTTCTCGGGTACATTGTTTACAGCTTACCAAGAGGTAAAGGCGGCTTCTGTTCTGGATTCTGTAACCTGGGTTATTTGGGGATGTTTCTTTGCGTTGTTGTTAAGAGCAGCATGTACTTGGTTCCAGTTATTCCTGCCATGGTTTCTTTAAACCTGTTCAGGATGTGGAGTAGCTTAAAAAGACCTCCTTTAAAGGGCAGGTGAAGGATTTCGGGCCACTGGTCAAGGCATGGAGGGTACAGGAGGGAATAACGAGGTACTGTTAAGATATTGGGTAACCAATACACAGCCGCTGGAGGTTACTGAAATTATCACCATCCTTATGGGAGTATAAAGGACTTTTCCATGGTTTGGGGCAGCTGGGGTTGGGAAAGGATGCTGAAGCTAACGCACAGTGCTTGAGCTTTTTATGAATTAACCCAGCTACTTATGTTTCTTATCTTGCTGAAGGAAGGGATTTGATGTACCTGTATCTGTATTGCAGTATTTGCTTCATGCTGTTTTTGTGACTCATCAGATGAATAGCACCATGAAGGTGCTCTAAGGCCACTGGTATGTCTGGGGAGGAGGAAATCTTATATATTCACCTTCTCCACTGGCTATGTATTGGGGACTAGCTCTTCTAGAGGCTCTATCTTGGGAAACTTGGGAAACCAACACCCCTCTGTGGTACAAAAGTAAAGTGCTTTCCTCTCACAACAAGACAGATAAATTGGGATTTTGGTAGCCGTGAGAATTAATGAATAGAATCTGTGAACTGTCCCAGGAGTGTAGCTAACTGGCAGTATTCATTTCGTATTATTGTTATGATGAGTATTTTATATTTTTGTTGCCATTGTTGCTGAGGATCTGTGGCTCCTGCACCATACCCCTCTATAATCAGGAGTGCCTGGAGGGCACCTCTTCTGCGTGACAAAGCAGAGATCCTCCTGTTCATTCATAGCACATTTCCTCGTCAGCAGGGCTGTTTTAAACAACAATGCCACAAAAGAGAGAATAACAACACTGAGAAGTCTGTAAGACCTCTCTGGAAATCTGTGGGATTTGTTTGTTTAGCACCTCCATAACTGTTCTTGCATTTGGTTCCTGATTGAGGAACATGAAGGCCGGTGTCTGAGAAAATAATCAGTCTCTTATCTAAATTAAAATCTAAATTAAATCTATGTGCCTTGCGATTCGACCTTTTCTTTTCTGTGTCTGTTTTATTGTTGGGCTGAATTCACTCTTGTTTCAAAGAAGATGCAGAAACGCTAAAATCTCTGAAAGAATCAGTCAAAATAAAGCTCTCCCATTCAAAGGAAGAAAGAGAAGAAAGAGGAAGCACAAGCTGAGGTATCACATTAGCCTACTCTCATCATTTTCCTTCCTTTTTGCTAGAGACATGACATGATGGGAATTCTGGATGCTACTACCGCTGTAGGTTATAAACAGGCTAAGTAAAATAGGTAGATGCTGCCTATGTTTGCCAAGCTATTTAATTTAAATATTTCTATTTAACTGTAGTGATAACCTGGGAAACTAAGCATGGCGTTCCTCTTTATATGGCATCTGCCTTTCAAACTGTACAAGTGAAGTACAATCTGAACATAAAGTATTTCTGAGGGGAAAAAAAAGCGGTAAACACCATCTGTCTTCCAAACTATAGACTTAATTTAACAGATGAAGTATAAAAGAAAAATGTTGACAGTATTTCTTGTTTTAGAAGTAAAGATGCTGTAAGTATTGACAGGACTCTGACTGGTCAGTCGGACCATTCCATCCCATCCACGTCAAACGCCTGGGACGTTCATTCTCTCATGCTGGTCCAGGACCTATACCCTGAGAGCTCACGTCCCATGGGACAGTCATGGAGGTGTCGTTCAGGCAGCCACCACCCTCATAGGGTGGTGTATATTGCTGCTTTGGGAATTCCAGGTTCAATGTCATCTGCTTTTCTCTGTCTATTGTTACATAAAGGACCTTGTGTATCCCCTTGGAAAAGTATTGCAAAGAATCCACGCTGTTTTAGTGCCTAGCAGGGAACGTATTTGTATTCAGTTTACAGTCAGGAGTAGGTTATGGTAAAGATTATTTAATACTACAAGAAGCAGAATGTTATAGTACGTCTAATTAAAAACAAAATATATCAGCCTCAGCTGGTTCAAAGGCAAAAATTGTTTTAATATTCTATATGTCACACTATATAATGCAAAAATAAACTGGTGATGCTAACTTTGTTTTGATCTAACATTCTTCCTATTGGAAACAAATGTTCCGCAGCTCTGGAAAGTTTGCTGGTTTCTTTTTTGGTTTGGGGTTTTTTCCCCTCTCTGTACCGGAGGGGAGAAATCTAGTAATTGTTTGAAGTGCAGCATAAAACCTATAGTCAACAATTGAGCATTGGTTTGTAACTTTTTAGGAGCCCTTTTTATGCTGTGCTGATGTGTAAATACAATTCTTATTTTTCAGTGTATAGTGAACCTGTAGGGAGGAAAAAAAAAAAAGCCTTTCAGAGTACATTGTGGTATTTAAAATAGAACATAAAGTAGGTGTAATAGTTTAAGGGAAAACAAATACAATAGGCCATGTTCTTTAGATGCATTGCTGTGCTGGGTCTGATGGGAATGAAGTTAACTTTCTTCATAGCAGCCCATATGATGCTGTGTTTCGGGTTGGTGTAAAACAGTGCTGGTAACACACCGGTGCTTTGGATACTGCTGAATAGTGCTTGCACAGTATCAAGGATTTCCTTCTGTCTCACTCTGTTCCCTCCAGTGTGTAGGCTGGATTGGGCAAGAACTTGGGATGAGATGCTGCTGGGATGGCTATCCTGAATTGTCCCAAGAGATATTCTATGCCAGATCACATCATGCTCGGCAGTACAACTGGGAGGGCTTGCTGGTGCCCAGCAACTGCCTGCATTTTGTCCTGCTTGTGGGAGGTGCTGAGTGAGTGCCTTCGCATCACTTTTTTCCATTTCCTTCACTTACTAAACTGCCTTTTGTCTTGACTGATGAGGCTTCTTTTTTTTTCTCTTTTCCTGTTTTCTCCCCTGCCCCTCTGGGGTGGTGGGTTGGGGAACAGTCAGCAGTGGTATGGTTGCTTAGCTGCTGGCTAGCATCAACCCTCCACAACTGCCAAAACTCCGTAGTGTGCCCTGCAAAGACAGGTAGAAAAGTGGTTGTGAGGGACGTATGTGGCACTTACCTGGAATATTTTTAGGGAGAAAGTAAGGAAATATTTGAATAAATATGAATGATTGCCTTTTAAAACAATTGTGAAAGAGCACTGCTGCAGGACCTAGCTTTTCGTCCGTGACGAATTAGTTGTATATGAATCATGTACAGACACAGAAGAATTTCAAAAGTTTACAAGTTACTGCAATGAAGTTACTGCTAATACAGCAATGTGCCTTTGTGTTGAATATAGGTGAAAATATATTAGCTGTGTATTTTACTACTTCTTGCTGTTTGATAGTGAAAAAAGATTTTTCTATAGGATTACTATTATATTCTTTTGTCAGGTACAATAGTGGTGCATAGTCTCTTAAGAGGAATTATGATGAAAGAAACTAATTGGAATCTTCCAGGAGCTTGTTACCCACAATCAAATATTAAATATCCATGTCTTAAGATCAACAGCTGGAATCACTGGTAAGTTTGTTTAATTTGCTGTTTGCATACTGAAAAATATTGATTTAAGATCTAGGTGTTTGGACTTGGAAAAAAAAAAAACCAAAAAAACCCAAAAAAAACCCAAACCAAAACCAACCAAACAAAACCCACCAAAAAAACTCCCGCTCCATTCCCCCTGAAAAACCCCAATGAAGCAGTTCGAAAGACAAAATACATCAAAGTCTACATGCTTAATAGTAAGAAATTAAAAAGAAGCAATTTCTATGTGATTGAATCATTCACAAAATCCAGTGATAATTTAGCTAGAAAATGAGAAAAGGCACTTGATGCATGTACTGAACAGTCAATGAAGTATCATTAGCGGGTATTCTCTCCTTTTCATGTTGTGTAATAAAACATCTAAGGAATAGTGGGAATGCAGTGACCTTAGACACACAGAAAAGGATTTTTTGCTTTATCTTCTCTCCTATCATTCATTGAGTGTTGCCCATCGATGGAGTAACTGCATTGCCTAATTGCTTAATTATTGCTTTGTGCACCCAGATCAGTATCATTTGGCTCAAAGAGCAGATAGAGAAAGATTTCAAAGGAAACTTCTGAGAGTCAAAGCTTGAAACCGTATATATTAAACTTTGTCTTGAATTGACTTTGGAAAACAGAGCTGCCCCTTTCTCTGAAATTCAGCAATTATTCTTTCACTGTCAGGCAGGGCTTATGGAAGCAATGATGTCTCAGATATAGACATCTTTCAAGTGTTACAAAATCTAGATCAATTATTTTTCCAAGAAACATCTATACCCTCCTAAAAGCTCTCCCTAGACTTTGTTAGTTGTCTCATCCCTGGCTTCTCGTATCATTGCAAGAGGGAGCTGCTCAAATAATTACATTTTGAGAATGAAGCAAACGCTCAAGTTATCATCCTGTGCTTTTGCCTGACTTGAGCAGCCAAGACTACTAGTAGCCTTACAAAAAATGCTGTTCTCCCAGGCTTTCCTCAGACAGCACTGTAGTATGGCTACAAATCTGAAAGAGTGTCCTGCTTGCAAACAGGCCCTTTATTTTCAGGAATGGGACTCTACTATTCTTTTTATAGCCATAGTCTTAATTTCCCTTTCTATTGTCATTTTCTAAAAGAACATCCTTATGAAAATTCTTTTGATGTTTGGTTTGTTTGCTGTGGTCAAAAGTAATTGCAGTACAATAGAAACAACCTATAATTTACTGAATATTTCCACTTCCAATGTTACTGGCATATTAGCAAAAGAGCTGGCTAGTAATACAGGTGAATTTATAGGAACGTGCGATGTAGCTGCCAACTCTGGATGACACAGTTCTAAAAACTTCAGGATAGGTTCCCAAAAATCCTGCTTCCCATGTCAACAAATTTGAGCTGTATGAGATGAACAGCATGACATATACAATGAAAATTGGCTGAAAAGGGTTACTGTATGCTCTTTGGTAAAGTGTTTCACTTTTTGTATTCTGCAGAAATATTTATC
Source organism: Psophia crepitans (assembly GCA_013399095.1). Taxonomy (NCBI): domain Eukaryota; kingdom Metazoa; phylum Chordata; class Aves; order Gruiformes; family Psophiidae; genus Psophia; species Psophia crepitans. The sequence goes on along the minus strand of VWZZ01006223.1, from coordinate 427,304 downwards.
TGCTACAGGCATCTCTTAGGTAACGAATTAATACCTCATGATCTGCCAAGCTGGAGCAACTAATGTTTTTTTGCTGATTAACATACAATACTTCGCCCTATTTTTAGATTGAGCTACACTTTCAGAGCTGCCTTTGAGCTGTTCCTTTATGTGCATGACATAATGGGTGCTTTTTTGCTAGGATATGAGCAGTCTGCTCTCTTCTTCAACCCTATTGTCCTCTTCTGTTTGTTCCTTCTGTACAACTATGTCAGTCAGTAACACCATTCTTCATGTTTGTTTCCTAAAATATCTGGTGTCCTCTTTATTTTGTGAACAGTAGATATAAAGATTTTTATGGTCTGTTTCCCTGGCCAGATTTCTAATGGAACTATCAGAAATATTTTATAATTAAAAAAAAAAACCCAAACCTTCAGATATTTCTGTGTCTCTGAGCTATGCCTAATGTAAAATCCCGTTATGAAATTTAGCATGCTCTTTGAGCTCCTTTGAGTTATACCAGTGGAATCAGCCAAGTGCCCTCCAGCCATAATCACTTCTATTATGCACAATGATACCAGCTAAAAACATGTGTAGGGTCTTCTAAATAATGATGAAATAATCTTACATCATCCTGGGAGAAAATGTTTCAAACTGGTCCCTCTGGAACAATGCAGAACCATACCATTATTCTTGAAGCTTTATAGCTAAATAAAAACAAGCCTTACATGTGTGCATATTTATTCATTTCTACAAAATGTGTATAATAATGTATGTACAGCACACCGATCTTGAGCCAACTCGAGAGGCATGTTCACATATATATATATGACACTTATGGGATATATATTAGACATTTAGGTGTACACCAGGCTTTGTAGTGTTGGTCACCCAACACCTCTGAGGCATGGGCTATTTGATTGATGAACACAAGAAACACATGCAGTAATTGGTTATGGATGCAATCATTGCATGACAAAATTGGGAATCCACTGATTTATAGACAGAAGTACGTTGTTTTGGAGACATAAATCGTAACGTTTCAATCAGTGTCCCACTGGAGTTTACTAAAGACTGACAAAAGATTGCTTTAAAAACTACAAAATGTCATCAACAGCCTGGAATATTTTTTTTTAAGTGCTGCCTTCAACAAGATGATTACCCCAGGAACCTTTTCATCCGCTCTCTGTCCTTGAGTGGCCTCTGTAATGACTTTGTTCATTTCCTCATGATCAAGAAGAAAAAAAAATTGTTTGCCTCCTCTTCTCCAAGTGGTAGGTGAGACATGGTAATGGCAGACAGGTTACCATCTACAGAGATCAGTGAGTTGGAGCTGACACCACTGAAGAGCAGAATTCACTTGCAAAGTGGAAAGGGATCCCATACGGGTTTGGAAGCAATGACGTGCTCTGCTTTCTTGAGGGCAGAACAAGTTTTCTTGAGCTCTTAAAATGAGCTGCTCTTGCGGTGAGAAGATCATTTTTCTCATATGCACTCGTGTTGGTGAGAAGTTGGTCTTATGAGCTGAAATTAGTCAGACCAAGTGAAGGAATTAATTACAAGCTGGCTCTGAGCACGCGTATATTTTTAATACACTGTAAATCAAATTTCCATTATTCCAAATTGTGTTGACAGATGATGTATTCAGTAAAAGCAAAGGAGATAGAAACTTCTCCACTAACCAGTGTGGTGTAATATAATGTATACAGCACAACTCTGAAGGGCTCCACGTGTATCACCGCGCAATGCCCACGTAAGATGCCCAGCTGCATTTTGCGATGTTGCCTCTTTGAAGTGTCCTGCTCTTTCATTAAAAGCCGTATCACACTTGAGAAGAGCTAATGATAAAAAGATTTCCTGGCAAGCGGCTGCTTCTGTTAAATGGGGACTATGATGTGTTTGGCATGTATAATTTAGCTAATTTGTACAAGAAACACATTACTTAATCAGCTGTAGATTTGGTTATTGCATGATAAAGATGGCAATCCATTAATCAATTTATGGACATAAATACATTATTGTTCAAGAAAAAACCCAAGGATTTAAACACCCTTGAATCAATAAATATAATTAAAACAATGGTGTGTTGCAGTCATTTATTTGATTGTCCTACAGCTGTCTGACACATGGTGAGATTACTGAAGCATGGAGCCAAACAGCCAACACTACATTTAGTTTCATTTATTGAAATAATGAAAGGGTATTAATGATAAAGTACAAAAGTGTGTAATAGAAAGTAATGTACTGTGAAATAAAATTATGTTTGGAAATCAAGAAGAATACAATGAAAGTTAAAGCCTTAAGTATATTTGGAAAACATTTTGTATCATTTTAATAAAAGAATCGTTGTGACATACAGACTATGAAAAATTATAGGAGTATGTTATGAGTAAGATAAAATCAAATTACTTTATGAAAAAGCAAATACTGTCCTTAGGTTTTTCTTGCGGTCCTAGAACTGGAAAAAAAGGACGGAAATGACCACGTGGTATAAACTTACTGATTCAGGTTTGCATTTTCATTTAATCAGTTTCTATATTTGATATTTCAGGAAGACCATGACAGCGATTGGTTCATAAACTCTAGTCAGTGGAGACACAGAGAAATATCTGTAATGGGTATGATTCCAGAATAAGAATATTCATGAACTACCATTTTTAAAAAGTCCTAAAATGAACACACATATCATGTACTTGTAAATTATTCATTAATGCTTATTGCAAGCAAACAAATAATTTCTCTTTTAAACAGGAGAAATAAGGTATTTCTTAAATCTTACTTGCTGCTTAAAACGAATAGAAATGTAACAGTTGTAAATTATTGGCTGATAAGACGACTAGTGTTTGCTTAATGACAGTACAATAAAAAGATGCTTGCTTTCTACCATTTCATGTTTCAGGAAAAGGGTAGTTTAATTCAAACTACACTATTGAATACGCCATGTGTTCTAATAAACTGTTGTCAAGTCTGTGCTTATTAGCACAGCCTATTTATGCTCCTTTTTGTAGTACAGAGATAGCCTATGTGGGCTAGTGAGATTCTAAAACAGGTGCCAAAAACTACTTCATCTTTCTGAATCTCCTAATACTGAACACTTGAGCACTTGTGTGTTGCTAAAACCTGAATATTTAGTTCTTTTGAAAATCAAATAAACTCCTGCTAGTAAGCCTGAAGTGCTGTTAGTTACTTTGCAGAAATCCACAGTAATATAATTTGCTTTTAAAGACATATGAAGTGTTAGATAAAGTCCACATTTTTAAAAGCATACTTCTCTAGTATCAGTCTCTTGATTTCATGCCTAAATCCAAGCACTTTATACTCTTTAAACTTAATTTTTGAAAATAGTTTTCTCACATTCATCCCACTGATAGAATATGTTCTTAAGAGACAAAAGACTGAAGCCATGAAAGTCTTCCCACCTTTGGAAGAATAACTCCCATAAAAATTGTATTTGGCTCTATTTTCAGTGCGGTTGTGGTACTGATGGCAGTAATTATAATACATTCATTGGAATATGGCAAAGCTACACACGTATCATGTATGGTGGTTGCCTGGAGACTGTGTGGTGACATCATCGTTGTGTTTTCCGTATTGTTCTTGTATCGTTCTTCCCCCAGATGACTGCTTGGTTTTGAATTCAGTTTGCAAGTGAGGAAAACGGCGTCTGATTTGTACAAGAATCCTTAACAAAGATGCAGTATGTATAAGAATGATTTACAGTCTTCATTTACAGCTTGTAAATATTTCGGGTAAGAAAAACACCAAAGGCTGTATATTCAGTGACCGCATTATCTTCAAAAAGACGAATATGTTTTTGACATGGATCTTTCCAAAAAGTTGAGGGTAAAGTTGTATTTACTAGCTCTGAATCCAATTATTTGCATTTCAAAAGACTTTTGTGCTTTTTAAATTGTATTTCTTTTCTAAGCCACCTTCTAGTTATGAGAAATGAACGAGAATTATGAGGAAAGAACGAGAAATGAAGTCATTGGTCTGGACTTGGGAGACCTCAGCACTACCCTATGAATGTTTTCTGTATAACATTTGGAAGTGTTACTTCTTTCCTCTGGCTTTTTTTCAGATCATTTGCTATGAAGTCAACTTGTGTCATGACAACCATGTTCTCTAAAGTCAAAGGAGTGAGGAGAGATCTAAACCATCTATTATCTAAGAATGCCTAGAAACTTATGCAGTCAATAGACTATCGTTTTTCACGGTGAGTCATACACTAATTTGTATGACAATATCAATTTTTCTAACAGGGGGAACAACAGTCAGGTCTTAGGAAGACTATTTAAGGAGCAAATTGAATAAGGCCATAGTGGCATTAGAAAATTATGAGTAAGACCAGAGGCAATACATTTTCTGTGCACCAGTCATGGAATGAGGTAATATAGATAAAGCAAACAATATTAAATTAATCCAGAAATATAAAATAAGGGGGTTTACATAGTTTGACTTTACTGGGGTATTTAACTATCAAAGTTTTCCATGCACCAAAGAGGACAAAAATATTTACATTGTCATCTCCTGAGGCTTTTTCCACTGGAAAAGCGTACCGGGAATAAGGCACACGTGTCTCTGTAGCTCCCACAAGGGCAGTGATTATGAATCTGTGCTGTAAGCAGCCACCTTTGTACGGCACAGTGGGGAGCTATAGGCTCCTTTGAGAAGCAGGGAATGTTTGGACCTTGAAAGTAAGGTGTTTCTGAGTCTGCCAGCACCAGAGCTGAGTATTTTAAAAGTCAAGAATTTCTCTTAGTAGAAAGAGACAATAAGCACAAAAAATTTTCACTCTTCACATTTACATAACTTTTTATTTTGTTCTGCTCATTTTGTTAGAGTAAAACCAAACATTGACAGCACTGTGTGTTCTCTAAAGAAATTTTAATTCAAAATAAAACCAGAAGCAGCAAATAGCAGTAACCAGCAAACAAAAGGGAAACAAAGGAAGTGTGTAGGCTTTGAGAAGAAAACCAGCTTATACTGCACATTAGATAAGCATTATTATGTTTTCTAACTACACTCAATGTAATTTCCCATAGTTTTATATCAATAAAGAAGGCACATTGACAAAATATTTAAGTAATACATATAAACTTGGGATGCTTAGCTGCTGCAGGATAATTACTCAGTAAATACTCAAAAAGAACAAAAGAACAATTAGAAACACAAAGAAGAGAACTGCAAACTCCAGTCTGAGCAGTTCAGTGGAGCTGTTTTCTGTTTGGGTATCTGGTATCTGTTTTCTCACAGGTTTAGATCTGTACTACACTAGTCATTGATCTCCAATCTCAAGGCTTCCCAATATTTACAGTAGCGCAGCTTCCCAAACAGCATCAAGCTTTTCTGCTGTCTAACCATGACCTGTACACTCCTTTTTCAGTAAGAATCGCTAGCTCCTAACTTGCACATTCCCATTTTTCACTAAACAACTGGGCGACAAACGAGGTAAAAAGCTGATGATGTGAAATAACTGCATTGCCTAATTCTGCCCTTCTGGCTTGCCTGCGCTCCGAGTGCTGACCTCAGCTGTACAGCTTTACTGATTTTTGGCGTGAATTGTATGGTCTCATTCAGGAATGGCATGATGGGTTTAAGTGTAACACAACCGCGTTCATGTTTTGATTGTGAAGTGGATACTGGGGACATGGAAAACGCTCCGTGGCTCTGAGCTACGGGCCCGCTTGCTGTCAGTGCCACAACTGATGGCCCTGTCAGCAGGATAGCACTGAGATAGTCTTTAGCAGCTTCTCAGGAAGTCCAATTTAATTAAAAGCTTATCTCTTAACACGACGTCAAGCTTCTATATGACAAAGAAGTGTTTCCCACCATGTGAGCTTTCACAGCGTCGTGCTGAGCAAAACGTTGACTTCTCGCTACAGCGCGGCAGAGGAAATTGCTGGTGTGCCTTTGTCTTCTGTGCTGCTGCAAGCACGTGGGGTCTGAGAGAGTTTTTGTTTTCTCTCCTACATGCTTTCCAAGGTAACCAGACCATGAAAATCTGAGAAATAGCTTGCAACGAGGCTTATTAAACTCGCATAAATCTGATTTCTATGGAGCCTGTGCCGCGGCTTTCACTTATTGAAAGTAACAGTAAGAAGCTAATGTGAAGTTGCAGGCAGATTAGCAGGCTCTTGCTGCACTATGTTTTAGACTTTATGTCCAAGGAAGACTCCTGCACTCAAGTTTAAGTGTTCTGATTGTAGCTTTCATTTTCAAGAAGTAGGATAATAGTGTGCAGAGCTCCTCAGAGCTTCAAAATGTGTCTAATTATTCATTAGAAGAATAACTAATTTTTTTTTTGGAGGAGGTTAGTAAAGGGAAAACCCAGATGCAACTACTGTGTGTTTCCCACACAACAAAGCTTTGAGTAACTGCTATATTAAATGAACGAAAAGTTGACTTGTATAAAGGTATTTCATTTACCAAAGACCTTGTTCCATCTAGCTCCATCAGTCCTGTAGCGTTACTCCTACTGTGGCCAATAGGAAACGTGTGTAGGGTAGAGCCTTAGTGACTATTGCATGATGCCAAAGTGTACCAAGTGTCAAGAGCTTTTTCATCTTATTCCCAGGCTTTCCAGCATATATACTGTGTATTGCTACAGTTATTTTTTTTTTTGTTATTAGATTTGCTGATCTCCCTTTTGTTTCAAAAGGAATGCAAACTTTTCTCACCCGTGTAGCTAAAATATGAATTCAGTATGGAATTAGAGGAGAGAGAACTAATATAGCTCTGCTAGTATTAAGACTGTACAAAAATATTTCAAAAAATATTTTTAAAAAAACGTGTATAGTACTCTTTTTAAAAGGATACGTTTCCGTGTAGTAATTGTGCTCAGATTATACACATACCACTGCTGTGGTGAAAAGACAGTTCAAAATATTGTACATAACGAGTGACAACATTGGTTACCTTCTATTGGAGACCTAAGGAGAGTAGAGAGAAAGGATATGTAGCTCTCCTCTAATTCCCCACAAACCTACTTATTTATACACATGGAAATCATGGCAGTGACTGTAGAATCCGAATTGCCAAACGTGTTGGAGTAAGGTATTCCACCTTTCCTGCAGCCTCTTGAGAGATTTTACTTCTCCTGTTCTCAAATAAAACTGAATTCTTCTTATCATGAAACATGCAGTTATCAAAGGAGTCATAAAAGCTTTTCCCTTGAAATTCCCGTTGATATCTTTGAAAGTACCACACCACTTATAGGAGAAAACACCAAAGGAAACAGTCTTGGATTAACTTCCTCTAAAGAAATAATTTCAAAAATAATATTCAGTCTTTAAAATTATCAGGAAAGCTTAGCATTTCCCATAGCTGCCAAAGGCTTGTTAAACATTACTTGTACTTATTCAAAGGAAAGGCTGACCCAACTTTTCCTGTGAATTATTAAGCTGTTCTGATAACAGCTGCCAGCTGCGAACCAGAGATGGCTGAGATAGGTCCCACACAAATGAGTTGAAAATACACTATGGCAAATACAAAACAGAAGAGATGAAAGTATCATCTCCATCCAGTCAATGAGTTTATATCAAGAATTGACTTTGCAGTTTGGGGATTTCCTTTAGCAACCTTTTGGCATCACTGCTGCGAGCCGATACTGCAGCTTTCTAGAAGGGTTCTGAAGCAGGAGGGGACAAACAAGCTGCCCCCCTTGGAGGTGCCACTTTCCCCACAAGAGTGGTGGAGGGAGGGTTTCAGCATGGCTGTATTGCCTTTCTGCCAAGAAATGCCTTTCAGAAACGTCCTGCGTAGGAGAGGCTTTCTGAAGTCAAGAGGATGTGGTGGCTATTGGGAGTCTGCAGGAGCGAACAGCCTCCTGCCCACCCTGGCACCTCCCTTATATGACGTACCTGCTGGGTCTGGGGATGAAGTGAGGAAAATATCATCTGTGTTTTGTAACATGGACTTTCAGTTTTTCAGGAAAAGGGTAGATGTTCACAGTGTTCTCTAAAGCTCAGGACATGGAAAACAATCACATGAGGAATATTCCCCAGGGAATGGCTTTGCAGAGACGTGTTGTTCTCTATGTGATATGTGTATATTTTTTAATTGCATCTTCTCATACTGTTGTAATTTTTTTTTCCCAAGGATTACTCAGTGTGGGAGCACACCTACTTTACAGAGAATTTCTTAACTTTAAGACCTGCTCAGTGTGAGTGCCCATCCAGCCTGCAGAGGATTTCTTGTAGTCAGATTTTATTGTACCGTGACCTGTTCTTGAATTTATCAAGTCTTTCCCCAGAGAAGTGGGTTATCCTTCCTAAATTTTCTTTAATGTTTTTTCCTACCTAATCTGTGCTCCCGTATCAGTAATTGTTTTATTTGGATTGCCTCCCACAAATCTGCTGGATCACTCTTGGGGTATATCCATGCACAAACATACAGGTAGACACACAGATGGCATGTGCATGGAGACGTTAGGGTGTTTAAATTGTCTTTAATCTCTCACTTTTTAGTTTCTGTATTTATATTATTATGTCACTAGATTAAGAATTGCTCAATTTCATTTCTACTTTATTCTCTGTGGACGAGTTGCCTGGATCATACACTATAGGAGACCAAGGCTACAAGCTGTTCTGGACAACCTTTCTGTGTAGTTATGGCACGTCCTCTTGGCATCAGGAGCAAGGGAGTGTAACTGCGCAGGAAAGGATGGGCCATAGAGAGCTATTCAGCATCGCACCTGCCCTGTGCGACTTACAGATTTGCTGTCCCGGTGCAGTAGGGCTGGGGAGTCGGGCAGGAGGGTGGCCAGTAGCTCCAGGACTATGAGGATTCTCACAGACTCTTTGAATAAATACGTACTAATACAATAGTGGTTCTGCCAGCTCCTTGGTTTCATGGATCCAAAGCCACTCTGTGTCCCCTCCACAAGGGCTGTTGCTGTCCCCACACCAGCTGCCTGCTGGTCTTCCCAGCACAAGCCGTGCACCAAAAGGAGCACGCAATAGTTGTTCAGTGCCTGTCTGCCAGTATCACCACTTTTATATTCTCAAAACCCGTCAATGGCAGCTCACCACAGCAAGATGCAGTACCAGCGTTATGATGCTGATTGCGCTGTTGGGCAGAGCAGACCTCTGGGTCACAACACCACCAGCTTTGTCTGCGTGCCACCAAAAATACAATGATCAATGAAAGAAGGTGTCTTAGATGTGTTTCTCTGGATGTGTTTCAGAATGGAGTGGTTGTGTGGCTTAATTGTCAATGAGAAAATGGTTCGGATCATGCTCACAAAAACGCGCGTGCGTTTGAGCGGTGCTCAGCTGACCGTTCCCGTTGCAGGAAAGGAAATTGTTCCTATTTGCAGTCTCTGGAGATGGAACTCACGTGGCATGGTCTGGAGGAGAATCCCAAATTATTAATAATAATGGTAAGTCATAAAATTTCTCAGATTTCTCTACGTAGGTTTTGTGCATTGCTTACTTTCTGGAAGTAGTTAATTATATTCAGCGAATTTGTTAGCCGTCAAAAATTTACATTCAATATTACTTTGTTAAGTATTTCAATAGAAATACTGATGAACAGTGTTTGGTTCTATTAACAAACAAAATATTGCAAAATCCAGTTCATTAGCGTGCTTATTCCTTACACCTTACAGACAAGTGGAGCTTCTGTTCCAGCCTGAGGAGTCTGATGAAATGCCTTTCTAATCCTGCAGCCTATTTCATATTCATGGAGGTTTAGGAGAGATGAGGGGAGAATCTGCATAGAGCTTTAGGAGCAGCTCAGATGCAAACAAGTTTCTGTGTAGTAAGAAGCATTCGTGATATCCTGACATTGATCTTGAAACCTACAAATGCTGATGTGTTTGGATCCTGGGGTTTAATTTGGGCTATTCCAGAGAAAGGAGCCAGACATTAAAAGTTAATCTAGTCAGAGGCTGTTTTTTCCCCGCTATTAGCCCCAAGCCTAAGTTGACCTTATTTCAGTGCCATTTCTACTAAACATTCTGAGGGCAAAGAGCAGGTTTTTCCTGGCAAGTGAGAAACAGACTTATCATTGTGGAAATAATTGTGACAGCTCAAAGTACTTAGCACTTTTTGCTATTTACAGCTTAAATTTGTCTTGATACAGGTAGCCGTGGTGTATGTAACTAGTGAGAAGTAACATCTCTGGGAGATGGGGAGAGGTTCCAGACTCACCTGGACAGGAGGTCTGGTAAACATAGGAGAACAGAAGCACTCATGACTGATATCTAAAGGAGTAATGTAACTTATCCATATGTAAAAGATATCGAAGTTTATGATCCAAGTATGATATTGTTGGCTGAAAAATCAGTGCCTTCTGCTTATTACTTCCTATGACTCCAAAATTCTTTATCACTGCTTTCCAAAATAGTCACCCATCTAGTCTGTATGTATTGTTGACATTTTTTCTTCAGTTAAACTAAATGATTGTCCCCAATGACTGTCTGATCTATGTCTTTGCCTACCTTTTCAGTGCTTACTGGTCTCAGTAATAAGTCTGTCAAGCCTTATGTCATCTGCAGGTCATCTTCAGTAACCTTTTAACGTTGTCTTCCAAGTCATCAGAAAATATTTAAGATAATCTCGATGTGTGAATTGCTCTGTGAAAGGCACTACTGGTATCACAGGGGTTTGCCTGCCTCTGTATGTGTCTAGCACCACTGTAGATGCTGTAAGGGATCTGGGACGGTTTGCATGGTTACTGGCAGCTACAACACAGGACGTGGTGGTGATCTGCACCCTTGTAGGACGGTAGTTAGCGCCAGAGGTTTGAATCCCTCCCTTGAGAGGTGATCCACTACAGACAGAAATTCTGTTGGTGTGTGGTGAGACCTATTTGTCCTCAACGGAGTTCCTCCACTACCTAATTCTACATCTCACGTCAATCCCCTCACCTCCCCTGTAGCTTTGAGGCCAAGTGAGCCAGGTCCAAGATAGCAAATTTTCACTGGCAAAAGTTCATCTTCCATTGTCACTATATGCCATGGGAATAATTTTTTGTCCTTTTTTTTTTCTACGCCCTTGTATCAACTGTAAATGTAGCAGTATGTTACGCATTTAATAGATGAAAGTAGTTTTTTTGGGGTTTTTTTTTAGTGAGTTTTGTTATTGTTTGTTCAATTCTTTATCTTTTACTGAACTCTCCTTGCTTCTTGTTTTTAAATGACACTCACAATATTAAACATGGAAAGTTTCATACACTGTGTGATACTGCTGGACATAATGATATGACTCAGGTGCAAATTGAGGCTCAAAATGAAGCATAGTGCTCCCAGCATGTTTAGGTAGTTCTGTGTCATTCAGCCTGGTTGCACGGTCAAAAGTGTCGAAGTGTGACTATAGGTAGAAAAATAAAATACGTTTAAAAGATTGTAAAAAAAAAATAATTAAAAAAATCATAGAATAGTTTGGGTTGAAAGGGACCTTAAAGACCATCTAGTTCCACCTCCCCGCCATGGACAAGGACTCTCTCCACTAGACCAGGTTGCTCAAAGCCCATTCAGCTTGCATCTCTATCTGTATACGCATACCTGCACACAACTGTGTAATATTATAACTGTTTCTTGCTTATGAAGATAAAGCCAAATTAAAATGCATTTTTCACAATACATGTTACTTATTTGTCCTGTTATTTGTATGCTGTAGCTGGTTCCAGTGGCGTGCTGGTTTTGGCACCCTCCTGTAGTGGTATTATGTAGCTGATAACTAACATTGCTGCGTATAGTTTGATTCATTACCTATGTCCTCACAAAGAAGTTATGGTTACTGAGGAGGTTAAAATTAAAAATCACAAAAGCGTTGACATTTCTAATTTTCATGATTTTGCATTGCTATTTGTAATTAAAAACTGAACTTTTCTGTGTGCTAATTTCTTCTGCTGAAAGTCCTAGTAAAATATAGGAAAAGTCCTTACTTAGAAGAGCATCTTCTAGGAATATTACATATGTTTTATTTCCAATTGAGATACAGCATTATTCCTTTCTGTGTGGAATTAATAAAGTTTGAACAAGATTGCTTACTACTTAAATATGAGGAAAATTAAAGTGAAAAACAAAAGAATAAAACTAGTCACTAAAGAAATTTTTTTTGTCTCATGGAAAAATCATAAACCTTTGCTACATTTGGTTACTGAACTGCTTGACAGAATAAGAAAGCATGTGGGTAGGAGTATAATAATTTGGTTTGCAATACAAAAATGTCATTTATTCTACTAGACATTAAGACGATGTTGGTGTACTATAGCTACATGAATACACCATTATAAGAGAGAATTTAAAAAAATCTTGTTGTAATAAGTTCCATTAGGAAATGGTTATCCTATAATTGCATTCAGGAGAGGAAATCAAATGCTATCTCAGGTTTTTAAAAGATTACATTTATTGTCTATTGACAACAATAAGAGGAGCAAATTTCAGCTACTCTGTGTACTGGGAGTGGGGAGATTGTTCTTTGTTTTGGTGATTATTTTTTTTTCTTAGATTATGGAAACTGGGAGAAAGAAAGGTGAGATTTTAGGAAGCCTTTAAATTTACAGGTTTGTTGTTGTTTTTTTCTTGCCTCCCACATGGATACAGATCATATAATCTGTGACCAGGAAGGTCAACGTGTTCAAATATAATTCAAATCCATATCCAGGCCTACAGAAAATCTACTCTGCCAAAATTACCTGTACTCTGTAGTGCAAAATAATGTTCTTCGTTTGCTTTTCAGGCAACTTCACACACACATGAAGACATATAGAAATATTAGAAAACATTACACTTCCCATATTGCATAAAGGGTTAATGAGCAAACATTACACGTTGACTTTCTTTGCTCTTATGTGATAAAAGCATGTCGTCGTGTTTGCAGTAGCAACAGATAACACAAACTAAAAATGAATTTTCTTTCTCATCTCCAGTTTTTATTGAGTTTCATCTTCCTGTTCACTGCCATGGGCTATTATTCTGTACACCTGCACTCAGCCAGAAATATAATGAAAAAGAATCAATCTCTGAAAAGAAAGTTATCACCAGCCAATAACGTTGGGCCACTTTCCTGGGTCCTGCAGTGTTTCATCCAATTGCCCAAATGCCTTACCATTATAAACTGAAGACAGTCTCTCAGCTGCTCTTTCCGGTAAGTACAAAACCACTGTGTGCTACCCAGGCGATCTAGAATATGATATTAATACTGTGAGATTCATTAGGGCAGAATGTAAACAGTATTATTTTGTGTCTCCAGAATAGATTGTCTAAAAATTAGTGGACAGGAATAACAGAAAACTATTATTTCTGAGAAAATAGGTGAGTGCTTTGGTATTCTGTGTGCATTGTCTTTTTTGTGTTTAATGCTGCTCATGCTCGGTTTATGATTTTCTCAGTTTAAAATTCAGGTATTGGAGAAATTTATTGATTAGTAGCAAACTTGCAAGGCATTCAGTGAGAATATTTATGTTCTAGGCTTTTTGACCGCATCTACATGTACTCTGTTCATGGCTGGATAAGTACTGTTGTTGGAATCAGTTTCCTAGTGTTGACATTCATAGCTATTTCAAATGGTCACTCTGTAAGTAACTTTCCACATTATATTCATTTATTTCAGCAAATATTTCTGCTATTAATTTGCTTGAATGCTAATATATAGGTGGTATGGATATTTTCAAAGCAGATATAATAAATTTTTGAATGCCTTGTGAAATGCCCTCGTGTGTACAATGGATATATAAAATATAACAGTACTACTAGAAGTGTATTATTTCCATGTTCAGCTCACAGTAGATCTGGAAGTAACGAGTCTGCTGAGTCATCGATTCAACAGTTGCCATTGACGTGTGTTTGGATACACTATAGTGATTGACTCAATCTCTACTCCGAATGAATCAAAACTGGAGAAGTAATTTAGTGTACGTAACAGCCCTGGCACAGAGCGCTTGCTGTCAGGAGGGTAGAACCGATTGTTTCTCCACAGAAGGACTTAACAAACAGTAAGATTTTTAAGACCTATTTTTATTTTTTCACCCTTAAAAACTTCAATTGGAGAACATTTCAAATCTGATTGTAAAACACTTTTGAAATCTTTTCTTGGAACAGATTGGCAGAACTTAACGACAAACAATTAAGACCTGTTGGAAGTGTTACCTCAGGTGGCATTCATTTCCACTGAGTCCAACACACATTTGTCAGTGTGAGAACCAAACATCACACCCCAAATTCTTCCAGTGTAACTTCAGCCAAGTCTACTCCATGCACAGCTTCAGACATCACGGCGGTGTGTCACCTTCCATGGGAGAATATTAGGACAATCTGCATGTATTGTCAGGCTCTGCAGACGAACGAGATGTTTAGAAAGAACTTTTCACATGCTTAGATAAGAATTGAACTCCACAGATTGACATGCAGTAGATAACTCGCTGAGATGATGGCATGCTGTATTTCTGGGCTAGCAAGCGTCAGTGTCTTAAATTATTACATTTCCCCCCAATTAGTTATTCTGCCTGCTGTCTGCTCCTATGACAGTTTGGCTGGTCTGACTGTTCTCAAATCCAGCGTGACTGGTTGTTTCTGCAGTATCCCAGATGTTAAGGAAATGCATTCCGGAATGAAACAAGGGAAATTAAAAGTCAGTTCATGGATACATTTAAAACCTTCGGTTCGTTCAATAACATGATGGAAGAAACACTTTTTGTAAGGTTTGGGTTATAGTTTGGCTTTGGATAAGGCCAGGACCACCTTTGCCTTGTTCTGTTCCTGAGGCTACGAATACGCACAGATCCGGTCTGTAAAACCGGGCTGGCACGCTATCTGATGATGTGCACCCAAGCCTAAAATCCCTAGGCATGCACACGGGGAAGCCTGTCCCAGCTAATCCATGGTGGGACAGCAGCTCACGCAGATTAGGGAGCCTGGCTGAAGACACTTGGCTTTGCAACCTACACCCTGAGCTACAGTGCAGCTATGATTGCGTCTGCCTCCATCTGTAGATGGAGCCACCTTCCTGCAAACCTTCCTGCAATCGTCCTGCAATTCCTAGCGTCATTATGGCTGGTAAATGTAAAGAGCCTGCTCTTTGTGTCATCTTCTCTGCCAGTTTATTTAGACTGAGAGTGGTCTAACTGGAAAAAATATATCTGATCTTCATTAAGGCATTTTTGAAGACAAACTTCAAAGACAAGACCTTACCTAATAAGAGTGTTTTCTTTTAAAAGACTTGTGATTAAATGTGGTCAATTGCCATCTTATTCCAAATCCACTGATTATAAAGCCAATTATATGAGAGGCAAGAACATGCAGTTCCTTCTGGCTGCACTGGAAATAAGTCACACTGAAGCCAAATTAACTTTTTAACTGCACTCGTGATCTGTAAACAGGCTCTCAAAAATGAATTCCTGTGTTTCCTCCTTTTCTCTCCACTGCAGCCTCCACCCCAGGCTTTCACAAAGTTGTACCAGCCCAGAGATTGTGCTCCACTCTCTTCAGCTCCGTCCAGAGAAGCTGACACTCACTAAATCAATACCACAGATTTATATCCTGACACTTGAAATGTCAGGTGGTGTTTTCCCATCACTACAGTATACTGCAGCTGCTTCAGAACACAGAGTTAGGCCAAGAGCTGATTTAAATTATAGCTGTAGTGTCATCTCATGTGATTTCACTTGTGCAAGTCTAAAAGCCAGAGCATGTGCCAAATGGCTCCTGTAGAGCAGCTCCCTTATGTACTCCTGAAGTGCAGCTTTATCTAGAAGAGAGAAATTTCTACAGAGACATACGATAAAATTATTTTCAAACCCTTAAATCTGCTTAATGGTGACTGCTTGTTCACTCAGTAAAATAAATTGATGTTATATTATATTTTTTGATACAGTATTAGCGGATAAACAGCTTTTTTTTTCCTTCCCCCAGTAGGTTGTTCAAGAAGAGGACAGAACAGCAGAGAGCAGATGCATGTTGTGTGCTTTCACTGATTCATTTATTCCTCACCCCCTCTCACTGCCTGTGTCCTCTGCTGTCCTGGGGTTCCTAATCTGGGTCAGTATTAGCACCTTTTTTGTGATTTTCAAAAATAAGTAAGAAGGGAATATGTTCATATGGCAGCTTTAGGTATTGCACATGGAATTGCTTATCTTTTGGTCACAGTACGTCAAAAGGCTGCCCTAGGCACACTGATTATTGAAAACTCAATTTTCACATGCGGATACATGTTTCCTGTGGCACGTTTAGGTAGCCAGTCTTCACTTTTTGGTTCTAGGAAAAAAAATCTTACCTTGTTGTCAGCATTGCAAGCCCTTGCTTGTCAAAGTATCAGCAGTAGGTAATAAAACAGCATCCCAGGCTTTCATGGATACTGTAAACCCAAAAAACGTTTTTCAAGACAGAGCAAATGGAGTAGCTGCAGCAACACAACACTCCATTTAAGTAAGACAGCAGATTCTGCCTTATTCATATACTTCTCTCTGAGCTTATTTTCTTTTCTGAGGCTACTTAGTAATTCCTTCAGCTTAATGAGCTACCATTTGGCAACCACTAAGCAACTTTGATTTAGTGATGCGACACTCTTAAAAAGAATCTGCAGTAAAAGTGCTCAGAGCTGGCTGCTGGCTCTCTGGCACAACAGCAAGCACTGACTTCAAATAAAAACACACGCTTTGTTACTGACAAGGAACTCCACGTTGTTTCTGTGTTAGTCGTGCCGTATGTCAGCCTCTGCCAGTGTGGGACCGCTTGCTGTCGTCGCATGAAATTAGCCTGATGTGTGAGATCCAGTCCACAATTCAGAAGGGCGCTGCACAGACCGAGTACCTGCAGAGAGTACTAAGCTTTGGTAAAATGTTGCTGCAACATCTAGAATTACCTCCGAGTTAATTTTCTTCAAGTATTGTCTCACTTAACCTTTATAAAGGCAATTAAGAAACTCATCTCAACCATATGACTGAACCAGATAGAGACTTAGTAGTATCCACAAGTTTCTCACGATGCCAGTTTAAGTTATCAAAATTCTCTTTCCTTTCTATTCTATTTTATTCCTTTCTTATGATATTTTACAAAAATGAAATGAAAATTCCTATTCTTCCTACAACGTGGAAAAGAGTGCTTCTAACCTTAGCTTTGTACAAATGCTGGAAAACTACCCTTACACAGTATGTGTGAATTGTAGAATTTCCCATCTTTTATTTTTCAGTGTCTTTTTTAAGCCTATGACTCATAGTTCACTCTGATGTTCTTTAGCTTAATTTTCTGCATGCTTCCTTTCCTTATCTGCTCCTTCTTCCCACATTGCTCGTCTTCTCTTCAGTGCTCTTCCCTCTGTACGCCTCTCCCATACATAATCACCCACTCTTTGCTTAAAGGTTGAATATCCTCACGGAAAGACAACTGTATATTTTAAAAATCTTTTTGAGGGGAACTCTGTGATGGCAGAAGAGATAACACAGTTTCTCTTTTCATCCATCCACAATTCCAGAATTTATCTCCCCTTGCAATTTTCTCCTCTTTAGTTGAATCTTGTATAGTACACTTACTTAAACGTGTAAATTTATTCACTTGTGGGGATTGACAGCAAAGGGGGATTTTTAATTCAGAATACTTTTCCAAGCAGAAGGAAAATATATATAAGAAATTCAGTCCGTGTTTCCAGTCTAATTGAATTTTCTAATCTTTTAAATATTGAAACCATACTTCTTGATGTTTGTAATTCAAGCTTCCCTTGATAATGCAGTTAAAGCAAATCTGAAAGCTTATCCTTGGGAACAAAAGCTGTGTTGATTTCTAAATAATGAATTTATAGTACTGAAGACTATTACGTAACAGACCCCAAAGAAGTATTATTATTTGTTTCCAGAAAGTGACGCTTCTCAATATTATCTATCAATTTCCTCTGATACAATTGTAATTGCATTGTCTTTTGATAAGTCTCATTCAGAAGTCAACAGAGGCAAAGGTTGTGGAACAGAAAGGGGAAGGAAACGACTGAAAAAAATGATATGAACAATGAATCCCCTGTCCCATTATTAACCGCCATTTTTTCCTCAGAAACCTGGGGCATCTACACAAGTTCCTTAGGGTTAGAACACAGATCTTGCTACGCTGACAAAGTTGTATTTAGGGAAAAAAACAAAACCATGCATGTCTCTGTCATATAGTCCCTGACGATTACATCTTCCCATTGCTATCCATTTTTGTGGCTGCTTCTAGATTTCAACTGAAGAAAATTACTCTCTCCACTTATTAAAACAGTCAGGTAATAACAGGGAAATAATACTCCTCCAAGACTGCAAATTTCACTCTGAACATCATTTAACGGGAGAGCGGAGTTTCAGGCACCTGTGTCTGAAGGCTTAAGTGGTTTTGGTGTTAGTTACAGAAGACATCCTTTGGACTTCATCGTGTCATTGCAATGGTCAACATCAGGTCTGTATGATATTATTATCGTCTCTCCATTGAGTTCAAGGAACCCTAAAAGTACTTTCTTTGCTTATGGAAATACGTAATATGTGGGTTCAGAGCTGTGAGTAGCTGGGTACTAAAATGTTTTAAGTATGCTGTAATTGGGACATTATTAATTTGTTGTAATTTAGGAAAAATAGTGATTTAAGACAAAAATAAGTTCTAGTATTGTAACAGTACATTTTTGCTTGGGTTTTGGCTAAAGGCAAACTTTCTTTCAAAAGAAAAAAAGAATAAATAACATAAGCTTAGCCAAGGAGCACTTAATCTCCATGAAATTAATAGGAATGGCACTAGAAAGCTAAATAAATATTTTTTTAAAATCCCCATCACAGAAGAAATTCCTACGTAAGTTTCAATGCCAGACAAGAGCAAAACAGTTGCACAGAGTAGGTGTGCTCTCTTCTCTGGCTCAGAGATCTCTCCAGTGAAGTTGAATAAGGTGTATATGGGCCAATGTTTTCAGCCATGCATATAATTTTTGCATCATGCTCTACCCAGATTAAATATTAAGCCTGTATTTTTCCTAGCAGTAAACCCTATTTATAATAGATCAGAAACTAATTTTGCATATACATTTAAGTGTATAACTACCTATATATTTTTTTAACTGGAATAACAATAGACTGACAGTATGAGGTCGAGATATTTGCTAGCATTTTCCGTAATGAAAGAGGACAGTCTTTTCCGGACATTTTGTTTTATACCTAGAAAGAAACAGGTTTCTCTGGGTCCCCAGCCACACTCTTATCAGCAAGAAAGATATGGCTAAAGAATGTGGTATAATTGTTCACCTTTGTGGGAGTATGAATAAACATTCATATTAGATTTCTCATGCAAAGAGATGCCAAGAAATTCTTTGTGTTCCCGGAGATTTCAATAGTCTGCTGAGATAAGGGCCATTGATTTGATTTGTTATCTTTTGTGTACTTTGAAAGCAATCATGATTCCTAGTTTTTAATATTCTTTTTTTTTTCCCATGGAATATGGATAGGACATGTCAACAAATATAAAAAATAAATATAGATAAATGTGTGTATGTAATTTAAAACTTGGAATAGTTTTTCTTAAACTTAGTATTTCAAAGACTGGATCTAAACCCCAATGAAGTCACATATTCCTGGTGTTTTCTGTGGGCTTGAAAGTGCCTTTTCTACCTCCTTATGTCAACTAAGTGTGCATTTTTTTCAGTGAAGGTATAGCTTTCAAAAGATCTGCAGTAAGATTTACTAACTGGAAATTAATAATAACCCTTAATTTGGAAAACGTGACTAAAAGTGGTGTTACGTCATTAAGAATAGCGAAAATATTTATATGGTCTGTTGAGCAGTGAGATAGTACTTCTGGCATCTGCTGACATGGGAGCAGCCCTTTAACAATACCATGTATATCTCTTGTATGAAAGGATATGTCTGTTTACTCCTGCCTTTTTGAATCCATTTCGCTGGATTTTACATCTCTCTGCTAACTCACCTTGCTATAATGACCCTTGATGATAGTCTGTGCCTTACCTTTCCAGCCTGGCACCAACGTAAAAAACGCTAAATATCGTGGCAACTAATTGTATAATTGCGGGTAACATGAGGCTGAGTGAATTCTTGTTTACAAAAGTGCAAGTTCCATCATCCCCAAACCATTTGCAAATATAGACAGAATTTGCCGAATACTCTTCGTCCACTGGAGGAGAGAGGACTAGAGGGGGAAGAGGAAGGAGGAAAAGAAAGGAAAAGGAGCAGGGAAAGAAATGCTTGGCTGAAATGGCAGTTTTATTCCCCTTCCAGAGCATGCCTTGAGAAACAGAAGTTGAATGACCCATGACTGGCCATGCTAGTACCTCTGGCCAGGCACAGAGGACTTCCCATCCAACCAGCCCATTCCTCAGGATGCCCCAGGGAGGACCTGGCAGTTCAGCAGAGCCTTTGCCACCTCTGCTGCCAGTGAGGCACAGCTGCTCACTCCATACTAAAAAACAAAACGAAACAACAAATAAGAACATATTACAACTGACTACAAGAATGTATACAGAATGCACTTGGGAGATGTAAGTACATCACCTTATGCCTTATTATACTCTGTTGTGCCCCCACAGCAGTAATATAAAGTTGCCATGCATCTTAGCATGTGAAATCTCTCCTCTCTGTTGTTCTATTCCTATGATTAGATTGCTGGTTTGATAGCAACATTTTCTATTTGGTTTCTTGGAGTATTTGTCTTTTGTTTTGCTTTAACGTTACATTTAATGTGTCTTTCATAACAACTACATTGTGATTCTGAAAACCTCGTTGCTGCTCCTAACGTGGTACAATGTAATTACTCTGTTTTGTTTTGAGGGTTTTGTTTGTTTGGTTGTTTTTTTCCACCTCTGCTCTTTTTTCCTGCTCCCCTGCCCCTGCCTAACAAAGATTCACTGTAATAGAAAGCAGGCTCGGTAATAACTGCCTGTTATGTTTTTGCTTAATGTACTGTGCAAAATATGACAAGGGTGAATGTTAGTAGATGTAAGAACAGTCAGAATGTTTTTTATTCCAACTGTTGTATCCTCTACATGCAATAGTTAGAAAAGATGTTAAACAAACGGAGAGTACGTTGTAAATCTAATGATCAGAAAATCAAACTACTTTTTTTTTTTTCTCCTAAATAGGAGAAAGAGGGTAGTGGAATGGCGTAATATCTAAGCCTAATGTGTTTAAAAAAATTTTCAATCATTAATGTCTTAAGTTTCCTGAATATTCATAATAGAAGGAATTCTTTCAATACACACTGCAGATAAATCTCTCTCTATTTGTGGCATATTGCAAATTGATCATGATTGCTAACCCCTTCAGCTAGATGTTATTTAACTAAGACACCTCCATTTTAATTTAATTCAACTTAAAACATTTCCAGCATCCTCCTAAACAAACTGTACTAAAAAAACATTCAAGTCTGACACACTTTTTACAAATTGCAGTTACTATGAAAACTTAGTTATATAATTACTATACATTTACTTTAAATGCTAATCTGTCACACCACCATATGTATTTCTTACATTTTCTGTAATAATGTGCTAGAATTCCAGTCTCCATAGACAATCCGAAAAAAGTTGCTGTTCCCCATACTTTCTCTAATTCTAGCTTTGGTTCTTATACTTGTGAGGTATCTGCATGCCAGTTTTTATTGCATTGATAATCTGAATATGTTCATCCTGGATGCATTCATTCCCCAGGGCAGTATTTAGTGTTCCAAGAAAAGATGCAGCATAGTGCATATTCATTGTTTCAGTTCTATAACTCTATCTGTTTATTGTAAATCAATATATTTCAAGCCTCAAATCGCGGCCCGCAATATCAGATGGAATTAAGAATCAAATAATTCCCTGGCTTCTGTTTTGACAGAAACTCCAGGTTTTCTTGAAGACCTTTGCATAAGATCTGCTCTGGAAAGAAGAGAGATGTCTGTAGGTGAGAAACGTACAACTGTATCGGAAAAAGCTGCCAAGTAGGCTGACTTAAAAGTCAGCGTCAAGTGTAAATTTAATATACGGGAGATGACACCCTTGTTATATTTAAATTAGACTCTGAGAACCTGCTTTGCAAAGTATCAAGAGCTCAGGGCAGAACAATTATCATGATCATATGCATCTAGAGTAAGGGATAGATATGCTTATTTTGTAAATGAACAAATGTGTATAATTGCATAATTGCTTTAACAATAAACGTCCTGCAGGGTATCTGCATATGAAAACTTAATTATGATATGTGTTTTTCTGGAAGGAATGGGAAAAAATAAGTCTAGAGTTGTGTGTACTCATGTGTGCTTTTCTAGGTTTTGAAAAATAAACTATTACTTTCACAGAAAGAAAGCACAAGGCTGTTTAAAACGCCAGTTTAGAAATTGATTTACATTTCTGGATTCTCTCTGTCCTACATCTCCTCTTACTAGATATCAGGGAGCCGGCCATGGTCCTCATTCCAAATAGCACTTTTCAGCATTGCTTCCAGTTGTGTCATTGGTGCAGGGGTATTTATAGACATCCTGGTGGCAGATAATTAAGATTGCTTTGCACCAGTCTCCATTTACTACCCATCTCCGACACATCACCTACCCCAAAAGCTCAAGTCCCTGAGCCAGCAAAGCCACTGCCTAGAACAGGGCCTTGCGCTGAGAAAACTTCTGGGTATTCGCAGACTAAAGAATTTAGTCCAGCTCTTGCTAGTAGCCAAAGTTTTCCTTTGCTCCATGTGCCAATGAAAATGTGCTAAATATATCAGCTGATAGGGTTGAGCCTTGCTGTCTCCTGTATGTTGTATATATTCAGTATGCGTATTCACGTGTTCCCAATGCAATAGCCAAACGAGCAATCCCATGCAAACTTTGAGTTCTTTAGTAATTTATATTTCAACACTACAGAAGAAGGATATACTTCACAGTTAGCATTGTTCATACAGTTGCCTTTGAAATCTTTAAATTCCTCCTGCAGTGAGAAGCACCTTCATTTTTCTAACAGGACAATAAAATAACCTACCAAGTAGAATATTTTAGGTTATGCAGCAATACTCCTGTTTGGTGCTGAATTTTAACATTCCTTTTAGAGGTTTTCTCCTGAGATGCATCAATGAGCTATTTCCTCTGCTCATCTCTTCAAGAAACCGAAAATGTAAGATATAAAATGTATTACCTCATTGGAAAATTTTCTGTGAATGCTTTACACTATACCTGACTCTGAGCCTCTAGTCTTGCGGTCATAACAGTCTTATTTAAAAGCTGTAGAATTCTCTCTTGCCTTCTCTTCAATTTCCACACTTTCTTTTAGACATTCATAATTAACAGCAAATCTCAGATTTGATTTGATTTCTTCCTAATCCTCGCCAGAAGCTGTATGGGAGACGCTCACTTCACAATCCTGCTCATCAGAGCTGGGTAAATGAGTACTTCTAGCAGGAGGACTTGTGACGGTACGTCTTTGAAAAGGTTTAGAAAAGGCTTTTGTTTGAAAATAAAAGACAGACAGATAGACATTAGTCTGGGAACTTCAAAAAACCCCGAGTCTATCTGCCAGTCTCTAATTCATTATGCTGCAAGCGTTGAAATGTTTTCCCTTAAGCTGTACCCAGCAGAGTCACTGTTTACAGGGCATTACGTGAAATAACCTGTTATGCCATGGGGAAAACATGATGGGAAGGGGGAAAAGAAGATAACTGTCTCATGTAACATTTGGGGGAAACGCTTGCTGCTTTCATCACAGGCAGAGAAGAGTAGGTGGAGCCTGGATCAAACTTACCAAAAAAAGGTCAGGGTTCAAGAGTCAGGTATACATTTCTAGCTGGAGCATGCATCCAGTCAAAAAAAAATCTTGACCAACGGCTGTTTGGTGGATATGAAGTGCTGCAAAGCTGAACCTGACTTGCTTTTTTGCCCTATCACTAAAGGGCAGTAGCTCCTTCTCTCAGCATATGCAGCACTTCTTGATTTTCATTAGACGTTCTCCCATCTTCCCCGTGGCACCTATTAGGGGCTTGCTTTGAAGATCCCAATTAAAAATTTGAAATGCTACATTTTTCAGTGCTAATTGAGAAGGAAGGCTTATATGGAAGCTGAAAGGTGGGGGAACCTACTGGTTGCTAAGTGCCCTTGCACTTAAATAAGCAGGGGAATGTTTGGGAACCAAGTGTCTGGACTTCAGCACCTAAATCCTTCTTTGTCTTTGCCCTTAGGGTGCCCAAATCCTTCAGCTAAATGGTGATAAGAGCTCTTCCCTTGCTCGTGGGAGCTTCATGGGGATAAACACATTTAGAAAGAGCACAAACTGTCATGGACCTATGATACAAGGGGCCAGTTAGCTGTCTGTAGGGAGATTTTTGGCTGTTACATCAATGGTTTAGTTTGAAAGAGCTTTGTATCTGGCTATTGCCAGCTTCCTCTCCTGGTAACAACCAGCACGAGAAGCGTTCTGCCCTATTAATAAACAGCTTTAAAATGAGCCAGAAAACAATCGTATAATGGCGCATAATTAAATAAGATTTTTAATTTGGAGAGTTTCCATCATCCCTTTTCCTTAAGCTTTGAAGCATTTTACAAGGTGAAGCCGTGGTTTAGACAGACTTTATAGTATGTATTAACAGCTATTTGGAGAAAAGAAAAGATGGAGTCAATTTAGGCAGTTCTGAAGTGTTGTTTTTGCTGCTGATGTTCGATTCTATTTGTTTTAAAACAAAACACACTCACACAGTAGGAGAACAAACAAAAAAAAAAGAAAAGGAAAGAAAATGCCACTTCTCTCTGTCGGCTTGTGTCTCTTGAATTTCCTTCCCCTGCAGCCTTGCTGCTGGGAAGTTACAGGCACAGCGCGATGTTTTATCAGCCACTCTGAAACTCAGCAAACTTTTAGCAGCCTTATGTTGTTTAAAGCACTGCTTTCAGGTCGCAGTCTCACGGCAGTGCTGCGAAAAGGATTTATCTTTGAAGGTTAAGCCCAAAGTGTGTTAGACAGAAGGCAGGAAAAGAAGCACAGGAAAGAGGAAGAATCAGGAGAAAAATAACATGCTAGGGAAGCAATAATAGCTAGGATCAAAAGGTTGCACCCAAGTATTGTCAGAACTAGTCAGAGCCTGTGGAGGGGGAGATGCTGCTTAATTTCTGCCTCTGCATTCAGTCTGCTGGGATGCATTTCTCCATCAGACTAACAAAGGCACCATGGTGGGGTTTTGTGTGCAGCAGATCCAGTCATCATGGTGAAATTAATTTCTCCCATTTCCCATACAATCTTTGATACCCTGTCTCCAAAACACTAGCCTCTCCAGAGCGATCCTTGGCATTTCAGTATCCAATATACCATCCCTCTTTTTACAGAGCTGGTTGTAGTCTTGCCAAGTGACAGCCCAGTTAGGAACACTAGGGCAAGTTTCATCAAACTTTTGCGGTTTAAATCAGTAAATCTTTTCTAACTGTTATTTCAGTGTATGGTTACTTTTGAGAGAAAATTTAGAATATAAGCTGAAATGGACCTTGGCACAGAATAAGCAGCTTTCCAGAACAAGGACTGTAGGGTGGTTATCACCCTCTTTGTCATTGTGTGACCAAATCAAAGTTGATCTTTTGACATAGTTCAGTCTCCTCTCAACCTCTAATTATATCTGTTGTTATCCCTTCAATCTGCAGCAATATGTTAATATCTTTTAGAAGCTGAGCCATTGTGCCTAATTAAGGGATTGCAAATAAATAGGGGTGGACAGTTCCAAACATACAATAGCTGCAGATAAATAGAGAGGGACAGCTCTCAACATATGGCAGCGAATGCAGCCATAAGGCCTAAAGTATGTATTTTAACTGCCAAATTTTATGAGCAGCTTCCAACCGGCTTTCGTTTGGCTTCAGCTATATGTCTGACAATCATTGTAAACACAGTTTTTGTGCCATACCATTTTTGTGCTCAATGACTAGAATTTATGCATGCAACATTCCTTCACACTACAGACTGGGACTGTTCAGAGAAGAAATATTTTATGTTGAAGAGGATGCACGTTTAGTGTGGTGGTTTGTGTTACTGTTACTTTCCAGACTAATACAAAGGTAAGCACTATTAATAGCTGATACCAAGTTTCAGTGCTCTCACTCCATCTTTTTAAAGATTCTTGAGTATTATTCTTGAAATATTTTTTAACTCTGCAGTCCTTATCAAATGACTATCCAGTATATATCAAATAAGCTTAATAATTTGCACTGTGATTTAAAGTAGCCATGGTGACATCTCAATAGAGAAGAGCCACCTTGAGAAGAGCTGAATACCTATGGTCTCTTTAATAATTTAATTCCTTGTTAAATTCTTATGTAAATGAAGGGCAAGAATTACTTCTCTGAGGCCAACTTGCAATACAGGAAGAGAGCAATGCAGTGGTGACCCAGCACCTTCAAAGCCTATGGGTTATTGTGGAGATAACATCTTTCTGGCAAGGCAGGGGAAGTATGAAATTTGGGTTTATTGCTCTGACTGTTGCTAGGGAAGGGAGACTGACCAAGGCCAGGGGCTTGGACTGGTGCTGCCAATTTGGGGACGATGCCCCAGCCCTCCCCCCAGACACGAACATCCTCCCAACGGCAGCAGCAAATGCCAAAGACCCTACAACAAGGAAACAGGGATCCCTCGGAGAACATACTGTTCCTCTACCCAGTTGCCATCTCCTTTTGTACAGCACGTGTAGAAAGTCCGTCCCTTTTTTCATTCCCCTACCCAAAATAAAGACCAACTTTTCTTATATCTTAAGTTAGATCTGATTTGTTGCTATCTCTGTATGCTTATACTACTAGCTAACTCTTGTGTTTACATTAATTTCACATAAAAAGATGTAACGCTGTTTTTTTTAACATTTAACATGTTTTCAGAGTAACATTAGTGCTTAACTGTACAAAGCATTTACGTTACTTTATTGGAAAGGTCAATGACTTTTTAAAAACTGATTTTGTACTTTAAAGCACTTTTTGACCAAATACAAAATTATCAAAAAATGTTCTTAAGGTTCTTCAGGCAGTATATATTACCCTGATGTTGCCCTGAGCTTACTCTCCTACATAGTCTGAGTGTCATCATAACCAATCAGGAATGAAGACCAGCAAATTTAGCAAGATTGTTCTGAAAAAAATGGATTTTAGCTACAAGGCTTTTTCCTATCAAGATTAGGAGGCTAAAGCTTCCACGGGGAAAAAAAAAATAAAAATAGCACTATGGTGTGGAGACTCTATGTGCAAGGGGAGTTTTAAAGTTATTTTTGAGGAAAACATAAAAAGATATTTTTTTTTTATGAGGGATCATTTTTGCAGCAGACGTGTGGTACCTGCGCACTGTGAAATGCACTCATTGCTGAAATATTCTTTGTAGCTGGCAATGTGTAAGGTAAGTTAGTATAATAAAAGCAGATGCCATTTCTGTAAGTATACTTTTGCAAATCTTAAATTAATTCAAGATAAAGAGTGAATATGATCTGCATCTGCGAAACTAAGTTCAGTATTTCTCATGAGGAGGGTCTGAACCTCTAATGGAATCCTGTTAATTGGAAAAGTAGATGTTATGTTGTCTACCGTACGACAATGTGTTACCCCCTTCCTTTCAAGTGACAGAGAGAAGAACAACCTGGGGCTTTCCCCTTTCTTGCTAATACAAATTATTTGTTTATGCCCTTTATAATTACCATTTCCAATTTCCACATGTCAGTTCTAAAATTTAATCTACATTGAGGAGCCTAAAAATCTTTCGTTCCTCAGCTGTTTATTTCTGTTCCATCATCTTGGGGGTACTACCTCGGTTAGTCTGAAGCAGAGGAACGTATGATTGAGAGGTGCATGGGGTGATGAGAGATCATCCAAAAACTGGAAGTCTAACCTTACACCTTTGTGGTCAGCTGGCATTTTTGCCATGTGTTTCAACATGAAGGACGGTGGATAGCATTTTACAGTAGTTCACAATATAATGCTCATCCTGGGAAAAAGTACACTTTACAGCTCATTGGTTCTGTTTGTCTTCAAAATAAGAATGGTTTCAGCCTTATAAATTGATAGCTTTCATGATAACTACAAGGTCTGCTGAGTTTCAGTGAAAAACTTCCCCCAGTACAGTCAATTCTAAAACTGAAGTTTCACTATGCTTTTGTAATTTGAAAGAAAAACAGGTTACAGACATGCAGTAGTTGTCACCAACAAAGTAGTGCTAACTTACCCCACTGTCATCACTATGGATTTGACTTTTTTGCTTCATTGTAAACTACAAGCATTATTAGATGCTAATCATTGCTTGCAAAAGAGTTTTCAAGAAGACACTATTCATGTTGAATGTATTTTTGCATTTTCCTTTGAGGAGGTGGCACGCATTTTTCATGTCTCTCTGGTTGTCACATGCTATTTATGGTTTTCCTAGTTGTTTCAACTACAGCATGAAAAAAAAAGAAATATAAATAAATGCCAGTGGCTGGAGAAATCTATGAAAAAGGGTGGAAGAAGATCTTTATGAAGGAACACACAGCAAATAACTTCACAGCTTGCTTATAAATTGAAGTACTAAAAAACCCCCAAAACTAACACCCTGTTTGAGAGAGGTAGTAGGTAAGGTTTATTGATTACCAAGACAAATTTAAGGTCATTTTGTCTTTCTGTGTGCACATTAATTATGTTTCTGCATGTTGTTATTTGCCTGGATGTTAGTCAATATAATTAACTAATATCTTGGTTGAGTTCATCCTTTTGTCAATGATTTATTAATTATGAAGAAAATGTCTGGATGACCCCAGAGGACTTTATTAATGTAGTATACTTTTTGCTTTTGTTTAACAATAAAAGACAAAAAAATACAATTTGAATAATTTATAATTTTCTTATCAGTTTCTCTTAAAGTCATGGTGTTCAAGTATTTGTTTTTGGAGGCTGTTGCCAATGTAACGGCTTGAAAACATCATCTTTTATACAGAGAAGCAGAATAGAATAGAATAGAATTGAGACATACTTTCAAGCTTTTTTATCTCAGGAAGTATCACGACTATTTGCATACCCATACTAAAAATGGTTCTCAATGCAGAGAGCATTTTCTTTAAGGTGTACTTGTTTTTATCTAAATCAACATTAAAATCCTCAGGACTGTTGGGATTTTGGAATAAATTCAACAGAAATACAACGATAGTATCGTTTGATCAGCTCTATAGAGGACAGCTCCAGAACTCATTCTGAAATAGGTGTCTTGATCGCCAAATAATGTTTATGTTTGAATGCAAATGGCACCTTGGAAGAGATTAATATCTCGTTATTGTATAAAAATGTTTAATACTTTCAGAAAATTGAATATTTTAAAAAAATTATTTAAATACTTTATCAATGACATGAGAATCCACAGAACTATTCTTCTATTCTGACACTATTTTAATTATATTTTCATGATACTTTGTCTGCGTATAGTTGAAACATTATTCTTTTCAGTTTAAGGCCTTGATTAAGATTGTAAGAACAACTGACAGCTCCCCTTAGCACCTCCAGTAGATGGATCTAAGAAAATATAGGCTTTGCCACACACATCTAGAAAATTATAGCGTTGGTACTCTTCAAAAGGTTATAGATGTTTTCTCATATGATATTTATTATAGTCATATCCTGAAGCTGCAATCCACGGTGCCAAGTTGACCCTCACAAATAATTGTGCCGAAAGTGATGTGTTGTTCCCCCTCTCACCAGTCACATATAATAGTGGCAGCAGGCCAAAATGTTCAAAGGGTGTTATTTTAAACCAGATTCTGGATTTTGTTGTTTTATGTTATCATTAACAATTCATGAAGCACTTATTGAAACTAATAAACTGATTGCAAGCTAGAAAAATGAATTGATTAATATGAAATGTAAAATGGAATAGTGATGAGCTCATTTCCATTGTAAATAATGGAAAATAAATCCAATAAGTGTCTGCTCTTTGGACTGCAAATGAAATGAACTAACCTCCAAATCAGTTCATGATATTAGCCATAACTGACTTACAGAGGGGTTTTTTTAAGCCAAAGCTAACAAAGAAGTCACGTTTTGAATATAACTTGTGTCACCTTGTGTTTTCCAGCCAACCACCTTTCACAGATTTGAAGTGGGTATGTTTAATCATGATTCTGCTTTCAGCATGTATTACTCTACCTGGATCATCTTCAGAATTTTCCCCACATCTTTGTACATCTTAATTCCACGTTATGGTATACCTGAGGAAGAGCAAGTTGTGGTAGCAGAAGGCCCTTTTTTCCCTTCGTAATGATACAGCTGGACAGGACTTTCTACTGACCTTTGCTGGTAGTCTCTTCAGTGGGAAAGCATGCAATTTTATGCATCTTTTCTGTATCATAATAATGCAGACAAGACAAAATAGGAAGATTAATAGATCCTATCTCTGTTCAGTGACAACGGAGAAAATTAGGGGCAGAAGAAATATATGTAGGCAGAGCTAAAATTTCCTGGAAGACAGTTAACAAGAAAATAATTCCTGATTATTGAAAATTTTGAGATGCAGACTCAGTGTTACGTATTTTGACTGTTGGTGTAATAAGGGACAATGGAACATACAAGGGAACAAAATAAATTTGATGTATTAGCTCTTATTCTGGAAGATAAGTGCTTCCTGTGCTGAAAGTTCCTGTATTACACCAACCCCAACAGCGCTGAAAATTAGCTGCTGCATGTTTGCTCTATGGAACTGTCTACACAAAATCATTCCAGTTGCATTAATCTGTTTGACTAGATATTCTTCTAGAATATACCCCAAATATTTATCCTGTTTATCAGTTTGTATTTGGCTTGATGCTTGGGCAGAAATTTGGGGATATTTTTCTTTCTTCATACTAAGTTGATTGTACATAGTTCTTCATACTGGGAACCTTTTCTCATATTCATTTAACATATTTTATTTGTCAAACAGTTAACTCTTGGTTAATTACAGTTAACACTATCAGTCATGTTTAATTAAAAACAAAAAAAACCAAACCCCCAAAAAACCTGTAATGAAAATGTTTAAATATTCAAACAATTCAATCAGGGTTGAATCATAGCCTGGCCACCCATAAGACAATTAGATTTCGGTGTCTCTTGATTATTTATGTCATATACAAACCAGTTCCAAATCAGTTGTTACTTCATATTTTCTCGGACCTACATGGATTTAATCAACATTAATTACAGAATAAGTCTGTCAGTGCTGACCTATTTAAATACAACTGGATGTGTTATCAAGGCACCAGGCCAAAATTACAAGCCATCGTAAGTTCCCCTTGACTCTTCTCTAAGATACATGTATTTCCACAGAAGTGCCACTGACACGAGGTCTCCAATGAGTTGGTACATCACTATATATACACATCTCGACTGGTCTTGGTATACTATAAACAAACTAATGACGCATTGAGTGTCAGCTATGTGGTTAGTAGATATCACACATTTTGTTGTTAAATAACATTAAATAGTTAAGTTTTTTCAGTTTACTCAAAAGCACGGCGTATAGCCACTGAAATATGACATGGGCCACTCACTGTATGGGTTACACTTTCTAGCATTTAAAATGAAATCTGATTTCTGTGAAAAATTTAATTAACAGGCTCTTTTCTTAACGAATAGATGCCTTTTCTTTGGCAGTTTCTCTTATTGGATTGCAGTTCTTCTGATGACTCATAGAAATAATCGTGGCAGTGGCGATGACCGAATAGACACAGAGCCCCATGTTTGCCAAATGCTATCCTTAAAGCAAAAAGGATTCCATATGTAACTATAAAAATTGGGCATTTCTGAAATTATAAGAGAAAGGCTTTGCTCCCGGGCAGCTTCACGGAGCACCATCTGGCTTCAAAAATCTTCAGAAGTGAAATTTTCCTTGAATAAAATTTATCCAATCGACCTCTGTGAAAACTGTGTAATGTAAAAAATCCTTCACTATCACATTCATTCCATGTTCCTTGGTAGTCTAGGTGAGCCTGGGTGAAAACCCCAGATTCTTTTCATACTAAAAAGATATGGTTCTTGATTTCAGTGCCTGGTTAAACACAATGTTTTACAACTTTAGTCTCCATTTTTTTTTGAGGAAATAATTTCAAATGGCCAATGACTGTTTTAATGTTTTACTTTCACTGAAGGATTTCTTTCAACATCCACTGCCCTTTTGGCTAGCGTGTAAGTTTAAGAACCCAAATTTCTGCAACCCAGCTGAAAGTATTTTAAATATTCTTTTTCAGGCACTCTAGGATGTAACGCGTCTCTGTTTAACATGGATGACTGATATGAAGTATGCCTTAAATGGTGTTCTTTGCATTTTAAGCCACAGTTGAGTTTTTCCTATTAATTTATAATAAAGGCTCTGGAGCTGTAACATCAGATACTGAAAAATACGTGACATAGTATTTCAGAGCAATTTTATTCTAAGTATAGTGAAGAATAAATCAGAATGAAGGTTCCAATTTTTTCTTCATACAGGTGCAAGTTTACCTTCAGACATCTGGTTGCACATGTTAAAGCAGTTTCCTATTTAAAGCGTGAGTAGATGGCAGGATGGCTGTCACTGGGTCTTTTGAAGGATGAATATATTGCTTTTTAAAGTAAAGCAAGTAGATGTCAAGGTGGTGTCTTGCCTTTATACATAATACTTTGCATATTCTGATACCTCATCAGTACAAACAATGAAAATGTATTTTAATCTCATATATAACGTGAAGGAAAACTTTGTGAAATCTATTTATTATTTTATCCACAGCAAAGTGTTCACTTCTGATTGAAACCATTACACCGAAATAGCACTGAAATGATACAGAAATGGAGCCTCTGGAACATCTGGCCATTGTTCATCCCTGCTGTACACATAAGAGAAGCCAGAAAGCAGCTCCCTCAAGGGAGGCTTCCCCAGAATGGCACTTGACAGAGAGCGCAGTAGTTTGTGTCCTCAGGACTTCTTTGCAAGTCTTCGTATAGAGAAGATAGCCAAAATAAATATTATATAGGAAGGATGTGAAATATCAGGATTCCCAAAAATGCAAGATAAGTTGCCATAAACTAAGTTTAGCATCTCCGCATCACCTCAGGAGTTACGAAGAGGAGAAAAGAAAATTGTTTTAATCCTAAAACAGGATTGTGTTGCAGGTTCTCATAGGAAATCGTTCATGATTTATGTTTTAAAGTTGGGGTTTTTTTTAAAACTAGGTATTAGAATAAACTGATGTGATCTGGAACAGGCAGTGTTTAAAAAAGACCTAATAAATCACAGCACATTCAGCATTTTCTATAAATTTTAAACGTCTGTCAAATATTACTACTGAACCTTAGGTCTGACTTTATTTTTCTGTTTTTGTGTTTTCTTTTTCCCAATTAGGCTTTAGTCTTCTGAGGCAAACACAAATTACAGAAAGAAAACAGCGTTGCTGTTATGCTTGTGCTGCTTCTGCCCCCCAGTTCCAGCGGGGGCCTGTCACTGGTTCGGTGCTGGCGGTTGTTTCTATGGCAATTTGTCCTGATGCGCGGAGAGGAGGGGGACGGCAGCGCTCCTGCTTCTGTACGTACAGCTTCTCCGGGCTTCTGTCGGCGCTGTCTCTCTCAGATAATTCAACGCTCGGGCAGTAGCTATTACAGCAGTGGCACACAATTATTGTGTGTTTGACATTAGTGCTTAAGTGAGATTGTGGCAGACACGGTCCTTGGCAATTATAAGAGGCTGTTTCTGTACAGAAGGGCCCACAACCTAAACAAATGAGGCAAAGAGGGAAGAAGGAGCACTCATATCTTAATTTTGCAGGTGGAAAACAAGAAGAGAACTGGTCATTTGCTCAAGATAACTTGCAAAGCCCACGGCAGCGGCAGTAACCCAGGTCCCCTCCGTCTCCCACCAGCACTGTACATTAAAGGTCTTTCCTCCTCATTTTCAAAATTGTTTCATAGCTGCCTGCACTAAGTTTCAGGGTGAAAAACCTCCAGTGATGTTCCCATGGAGAGAAAGGCTGGGTTTTTTTCAGCTTTTTGTGTTTGATGTTTCAAAACTTTAGGCACTCCCTAGCCCGTATTCACACCCTGCTCATGCTAATAGAATAGAATAGAATCATTAAGGTTGGAAGTGACCTCAAGGATCATCTAGTCCAACCATCCCCCCACCACCTATTACCCACTAAACCACGTCCCTAAGTACCACATCTAACCTTTCCTTAAACACCCTCAGGGACGGTGACTCCACCACCTCCCTGGGCAACCCGTTGAATATCAGACAGACTATAATACAGGGCAGCTAAGTGAAACCAGTGTAAAAAAACTCTTATACAAGTTAGCTGTTTGCTACTAGACCAGGATAGCCCAGCAAGGCTTCTCAGTACCAATACACAGTTTTAATTTAATTTCATCCACCAATGTTAATAAAAGAACACTCCAAGGCGAGAATTTAAAATGATTAATTACAATACTTCAAAAGATGAAAAAGAATCTGTGTGTGTCAATCATTGTCACGGGGCAAGGAATAACGAAAATGAAATGCACACAGGAATGAGTTTTCTATTGTCAATGATAAAAGTGATAATCGCCCCAAGTCAAAACAAAACGACAGATGAAAGAAACCTATAGAACATTGCCTAAGGGAGCTCCTGAGGCCGGCGCTCAGTACCACATATACACATGCTAGACTGATATTTAATGAAGCTCTGGTTGACTCTATAATGAATGTTGAAGGCTCTCTGGAGCATCAAACATCATTTAACACTGCTGGAAGCAAATGCGTTGTTTTTGTTTGGTGGTGGGGTGTGGGGGCATTTTTTTTAATACAGTTTTTCAGCTCTTTCAATGACAAATTGAATTTGCAAGAGGGAAAAAAATCCCTTTATAATGCTGAGAAAATTTATTTGTATGTTGTATTTGTAACATTTTTGTATATGTAAAATGGAAGAGGAAATGCAGATGTGGTAGCCTAAAGTGTTAATGAGCAAAATTAGACTGGTTTTGAAGTCTCTATTATTTATGCTATCTAGGGACTAGTCTGACCCTTGTGATATAAGGAGTAGCCGATAGATTTCTAAATCATATCTGTATGGTCTGTGGTCAAACAGCTGAAGGTGAAAAAGAAATTGAAATAGATTCTCACCCATGATTTAATATGGATGTGGGGATTGTACTGTATAAATGTATCTTCTAAAGACCTCTGGGACTGTACAAGACCGAGTCAGTAAATAACAGTTTAAGTTATATATTGGTAGTACTGCTGAAGCCCATAACACTGACAGGCAGCATTTCCTATCTGTTTTGATCTTAATCAAGTTATCTCTGTGCATTTTGTGGCTCTCCGGAGACATTTTTTGAAGTTAACATCACTACATCAGCTTTTGTCCAATTGAGGGCCCAAATTATGTCAGA
The DNA here is from genome assembly GCA_013399095.1 of Psophia crepitans. Taxonomy (NCBI): domain Eukaryota; kingdom Metazoa; phylum Chordata; class Aves; order Gruiformes; family Psophiidae; genus Psophia; species Psophia crepitans. The sequence continues at coordinate 392,077 of VWZZ01006223.1, read as the reverse complement.
TTTGCTTGTGCCCTCTCCCTTTTCTTTCCAGCATACTAATTTCAGTATTGCTAGAGTCAATTTAGGCAGGATGTGGTTTGATACTGCCTCAACCAGCAATTGGTATTATTTGCATCTGCAAGGCTCAAAATGTGTCAGCCCCCTGGAGATGTAATCCTAAATTCTTATCTCTGTGTCTTTTCCTCACTTGCCCAGGCGTGCAGTGTGTTAAAGAAACAAATAAAAAAGATTCCGGAAAAAAAAAAATTAATCTTATTGACCATTGGCAAATGTCAGCCCATGTTTGTTATAACGGGGAAAACCATACCAGTATAAAGGCAGGGAACACTTTGAGAGGGATAAGGCCTTAGTTACAAACACAGGCATTTTTCTACTTTTCAGCTGTTTGATGTAACAGGGAGAGTGGGGAGAAAGTGCTCTATTAGGTTGTTAACTCAGTCTTCCCAAAAAGCTGCAGAACTCTGTTCTGTTTTGTTAATGGAGAAGAGGATTGATAGTAATTTCCATATTAGTTATTACACCACTGGCCCTTCGAGCTGTTTATTTTATGAAGTAAAAGAGGAGTTAGTGAAAACCAACCACAATTTCAGGAAAAAAAGTAATCTAGGAGATGATTGATTAGAATATTTGGAATATTATACAGAAAATATGAACAAACCAGAAAAGAGTTCCTTAATACTTAAGCCATAAAAAAGGTGCCTTTTGTGAACACGTTATCAAAACTGGAAATCTCTTTTTCAATACTTATTGTCAAAAGAAATAGAAAATTACACTTTCTACTGCTTACAATTTATAAAGTAATCTAATCTTGAAGGCAAATAACTCAGTCCAAGTTGTTCTAAATTGGTCAGAAACAGCAAGTTTCCCAGAATTATTTAAATAAAGTCAATAATTTTCTGGTATTTGCGTGCATGCTGCATGGCATCAAATACAATCTACACAGATCACGATATATTAAAATTATTACAGCAGAAATGTGACTTTTCTGTAGTAGGCTTCATATAGCTACAGGTGTCTGATCTACAGGAATCCTTCTGGCAGAGGTGTTAAACAATGGCAGGGAAAAATACAGTATTAAACAGGCAGTCATTGTTTTTCTATTCCTATCTGAAAGATTTTGATATTTTGTGGTCTTTGTCCACAAAAGTGGATATAGTGGATCCAACTATATGCCCTTGAGGCAGACTCTAAAGTTTTTTGTTACTGCTGTTGTGGATAAAGAAAAAAACCAAACAGTAAAACTTGTGCCAGCATACGTCTGTTGTGAAACCAAAACGGACGTTCTAGTGCGTTTGGGAGGACATACCATTATTCTTTTTCAGCAAGGCTAAAGATTAAATACCTTTCACATATATTTGATTTGGTTTCATTTGGATAAGCTTTACATATATAAAAAAAATCATTTTAAAACTTCTTTCTAGTTCTAGGTGGTTTCTAAGAGAAAACCTATCCCTAGCGGTGCTTTTCATAGACAGTCTTGGATTTCGTCTTGTCATGGTTTATCCTGGCAAGCAGCTGAAACAGCCACATAGCCATTTACTGCATGGTGATGATAAAAGAATGTACAAAACAAGTGATGCACAGCACAATTGCCCATCACCCACAGACCACTGATGCTTACCCAGTTCCTGAGCCACACTCTTGCCCCCAGCCAGCTTCCCCAAAAGTTACCTGCTGAGCGTGAGGCCATATGGTATGGCATATCCCTTTACCTGGTTGGGGTCAGCTGTCCTGGCCATGTCCCCTCCCAGCTCCTTGTGCACCCCCAGCCTCCTCGCTGGTGGGGCAGTATGAGAAGTTGAAAAGTCCTTGATTTGGTGTAAGCATTGCCTGGTAACAACCAAAATATCAGTGTGTTATCAACATTATTCTCATCCTAAATCCAAAACACAGCATTATACCAGCTGCTAGAAAGAAAATTAACTCTCTCCCAGCTGAACCCAGGACACTTCTCCCTCTCTGAGGTATATCCATAGTTTTTTAACGTGGCATTGTCAGCTAAACTGCTAAGCAGACCTTCCTTTCTTTGCCCCTGAGAGCTTTAACTTAATACATCCTTTGTACAGTTAACTTACCACACATCCATAATGTTCTGTCCGTGGTTCATCAAGGACCTGGCTCCTGTAAAGAAAAAGAATTGACCAGCTGTGGGGTTCACTGTTGAGTTCAAAAGGAGAAAGGAAAACATTTTCATGGTCTCTGTCATGACCAATGACTTAATATGTTGAGACAAGCAGTGATTCTTGGTTCACAAAACCAGTGGTAGAGAAGAAAGGTCATCTTTACACATTTAAATGCTGTTTGGTCACAGTGGTCCTGGGTACAGAGAAAGAAGGAAAGAGAAGGTCTAGTAGCTTATCTAGCATAAATTAATTTTTGTCTAATGGCAATTTTACCTCATCCAGAAGTTCAATGAAGGAGCCACAATGGAAGAGGAGGCCAAATAGGTCTCATGGGATTGGAGTGCTTACAAGAAGCAGGACAAAACACACGATACTCCTAGAGATCACGATGAGTTCTTGGTAAAGAGTGCCAACAGTCTGCCAGAATGGGTTCTGCAGATTCCACTTTTGCAGTTGCTGTAACTTTTCTGTCAGTCCTGTGACCATCGTATTGACTAAGAGGAGCAACTAGAGGTACGTGCCCCAAAACAATTTACTAAGCTGCTACTGTATATTACTGTTGTCAAAGTGTAAACAAGGGATAGGATTAACCTACCGTTTTCCCTGCCTACGTTAATTAGCCATGGGTAGGAAGAGTGCCAGCAAGTGTAGCTACTTGCAGTTATTCTTTTTCTAAGCAAATCTGTAAAAGCATAAATCATGGTAGCTATATTTTATATGTCTTTACAATTACTTTTTCTCCCTTTCCTTGTAGTTTTTTTAGTGACTAAATGTAGCGGCTTTATACTGCTAAAACAGACCAGATTAAATATTATTGAATCTCCTGCCAAACCTATTCTGACTTCTCTAAGTGGATTCCAGCTCTTGAGAGGTAGAAATTTGGGGTTTCACTTACTTCAGCTAATTGTTTGCCTACTGCCCACTCTGAGCACACAAAAGAATGAAAATAATTCATATTATTCTACAAGAAATTTTTGTATGCTGTAGGTAGAAGCTATTTTTAACATTCTTCTAAAAGAGGCATAATTCCCTTCAGGGAATAATGCATAATAGCAGGACCACATTGGTGGGTCTCAAAATTCCTTGTACACAGGTCATCTTAAGTGCTCTACACCATCCTGAAAGCTCATTAGTATTTCTAGATATTGAACCTCATTGAAAAATGATATAGAGTGTGCAGAAAAAAAATCATAGTAGTTGCCATAACATCGATGGGCATGGATGGGATTAGAGCAAATTTAACCCTTTTGTATAATCACTAGATATTAGATTTCCTATTTTAAACATAAACAATGTGTGACCCCTTCACTCCCACCATAAGGCCTGGTACTTTACCAAATAAGAGTATCTTCCAGAGCAGTAGCTAGGAACCACATCATTCTGAAATCATGAATAAATTTAATTGTGGGTAAATTAGGGCAGAGTGACAAATCTCCAAGAACAGTTTTCAGCTGTTGGAGAAATACATTTCTCTTTTACCCCTGATGAGCTAATGAAGCCCCTTTCCCTTCTAGCAGGCTTACTTCCCTCTGCATGTGGAAGTGGAAGTCCTGCTTGCGAGAATATGGGATGTTTGAATTAAACAGTGCCAAGCCTTCCTTTGCATTACTATATTATTACATATTTTTATGCACTGTGACCAGAGAAGCACGTATGGCTTCCCTGAATATTTTAGCTATCACCGAGGGAATTTCACTCTTTTTCTGGACAAACACGTAGTCTGTATAAGCTAAGCATAAGTGTACCAATCCAGGGTGGAAACCGAATTTAAAAACAAGAGGTCAGGAAAAAAAATAGTGATGTGTTGCCAGTATTTTAACACTGAGATCCCAGGAACAGGTAGCCTGTCATACATGATACATGTTCAAAGGCATTTAATGTCTTTTTATGTAGCCAAAACGGCCTCCCCATGCCTGGAAGTGCTCTCTATCAATAACCTTAATCCTTGTGCCGCCTCTGCAGATGAAGCTGTGAGTGGGGTTTCCTCGGAGCGGCGGAGCTGGGCAGCTCCCCCGCTGCAGGCTCGTGCTCAAGCAGGAGCTACCCCACGAAGGCACCCACGATGGTTTGCAAAACACCTTCTCTTCTCCAGAGAAGTGACGCTGTGGTGAGCTTGACCCCTCCTGCCAGCCAGCCAGCCGACGGACCACACGCACCCATGCAATTCCCACGCCTGGACCAGAATCAGGGAAAAGCTTTGTATGAATCTGCTGGGCAAAATCATGTTTGCGCGTAAGTTTTTTATGTTCATTTCTTCCGGCTTGCCACCATTTCTTCAGGTTACTTTTTTGTCTCCCTTTCTGGTACTCTTCTAATGTTGTATAACTTCTGCTGGAGGCAGTGACCAAACTCACAAGTGAAAAAGCATACTTTCCTAGAGAAGATGATATGCAAACCCAATATATAATATTTGCAGTATTACTGGAAGGGATTACAACATATCATAATGCGTAATTTATCAAGTGGGTTGAAGCAGTACAGTCTGCTCTAAATTTTTCATCTGATATATATCATACTCCCAACCCTTCATTTCACTTTTAAAGAACAGAGTTCATGTTAAGAAATAGATGTCAAAAGTGCAGAGACTTCAGACAGACCCTCTGTCAAAGCAGGGTCGAATAATAAGCTTAAGGAAAGTGAATTTCTGCATGTATGTGTGAATTAAGAGCAAGAAAAATATTTGCAACACTGGCAAACCAATATGAGATTTCAAATTATAGTGACACTCAGAAAACAATGCTGTTGTGTGTTTCACTGGCTGCCTCACAGTGAGTTTCTGCATAAATTTGCTCAGTTTGTAAATAAACTTTAGGTTTTTTGCCCTCTCTAACGGCTTTTCATTCGGGCTGGGGTCATGTTTTTTTTTATCAGCAGCACTAAGGATTTTGAAGAGGATATTCAGTGATCTTCAGTCACACCTGGACATTCTCTGCCGTCAGATAAAGTCCTTACTGCTAGGGCAACCCTGCTGCCAACAGCTGTCATCTTCAATGGACCTGGAAAACTGTATTTTGATTGAGATGAAGCAGCAGAAAAAAGCTACTGGGTGCTGTGAAGGTAATGGGGTGGCCCTGAGAGTGCTGAGGTGTGTCGGCAGCCTCAGGGTTCATGAGCTGAGCTCCATCCTCATTTCACGGACCAGGAGGAACCACAGCTGTCTGCAGGCTGCAGAAAGCCCTGCTCTCTGAGATGACAGTGAAGGCAGCCCTAATATTCTTAATTTGGTGCATATTTAGAGACCTGAATCACTCACATTTCAAATCAAAATCAAACATTTATTTGATGTTGCTTTTTAATTGTATTTGAATTGCAAAATGCTCCACGATACACTTTGTTAACACTGCGCATTGGTATTAATATTGTTAGCAAAAATAATGATCAAAGTTGTTTCTCAAAATAGTGATGCATATACCACGTTATTCAAACACGAATATAAAATCGCACATGTAGATACATGCTCAGGCTGCAGTGCATGATATTACTTGCCCCTGACATTTCCAGAAAGACACAAGTAAAATATGAATGGTAGCTGTGAAACCCTTACAGCTTTATGATGCATTGGGAAAGAGCAGAAATACAAATGCATTCACAAAAGTTTACATTTCAGAGTAAATCTAAATAAAGTAATTTACAGTCCTCCTCATCACCTTCTCAAGGTGGGAAAAGATCATACTCATACATACACACATATATATATATATAAAAATTACAAAATATATGAGCCCTTCTAGTGGGATGTAGAGCAAGAAAAGCCTCATGAGGATCAATATTCTATGCAAGCAAATTGATGCATATGAACAGAGAAGCTGCTCGTTTTCAAGTCTCCTACGGGAACAAGTTCTAGATAATTATACGATAAAAAGACCTTTTAGGATCTATGAAAAAACCCTCCAAAATGTCAAATGCGTAGAAGCCATGCTTCACCTGTAATGATAAAAGCAGCACATTCTGTAACCTTTTTGAAACAGATTTACTAAACACATTAGCTTAATTTTACAGCACTGTAAATGTCTCTTGTACTGTACTGTTAGGGAACTGTGCTGAACAGGTTCTGCTGTCCTCCTGTACGTCAGTACGTTATGGGATGCTTCAGGATTTTCTGCAGCAAGACAATGGTAGTCAGGGCCTATTCAGAGGATTCCAGGGGGACAGCCAAGTCAGGGGGAATTTTAAAGGGAGGCTGACCAGAATTTCTTAATTGGGGGGAGTTGGGGGTTCTTGCAACTTGCTGCTTTAAAAATAGGTAGTTTACTAACACACATCCCAAAAAAGCAGCACAAAAAGCAGGAGCACATTGTGGCTTTCATCATGATAGCATCAGCTGTCTCTGAATTAGGTACCTACAGCTCCTACACAGTGCCCCGAAGCAGCTATGCACCTTAGGACCGTATTATCAGAATTTAGCATGTCAAACCTGGAACTGCAAAAGAGGAGTGATTTTTTTTTACCACATTCCAGTTCCCTCCTCTGTAACTCTTTTATAGAGTGGACTAATTTGGGGGGTGGGGGTGGGGGGGGAAGTATGCAAGTGCTTCCACCAAAACAGCCCCTGCTCTGCGGGTAGGAGAAATCTGCGTGTTTTGGTCAGCCCCAGCAGTGGAAGGGGCTGAGGGTGGCATCCAGCCCATCCTAGTTTCTGCTTTGCAGACCACCAGCTACCACCATGGGCTTCTCCATGGGTCTGCTTTCTCAGCCCTTGATTTGGGGCTTTCAGGTGTAATGGGCAGAGTGGTGTCTGGTTTGCAGGCTCCCAGGAAAGCCGGTGGGCCTGGCAGAAGGAGAAACTCACAGGCTCCTGCACAACGCGCTGGTCAGATAATGTCTCTCAATTTAGAGATACAGCGTTTTCCAGCTCTGGCTGCCAGAACTGGGCAGCAGGTCATCAGAAGGCTTAAAATCAGCAGGGTTTGGCTTAGCTCACTACACGATCTATTTCCTCAAGCACCCTCTAACTATGCAGAATATAGTGTCATGTTTTATGAAGAAAGATTAAAACTTCAAAAAAATTGTCACTTCCAAGATATGAAAAGGGTCCATATACTCAACGTGAACAACAAAGGCACATTATGTAGAGAATATGCTTAAACAGATATAATTCTTTTTATTTATTTATTTCATAGAATGGAACGGGAGTTACAGTGCATGATAAATCAGAATACCACATTTTGGGAGGTACTTGCTGAACTTACATATTTATGATGCATTTATTATTTGTAGAGGGTGGATTCCTTTTCTCATAAGCCTTTAGCGTCAGTCTCCTAAAGAAATGTTTGGTGCTGTTTAGACAAAATTTTTACTTCAGCTAAAGAATATGAAGAAACTATATAAGGCACAATTAAATGTCTGGCATTTCTGTTCCAGTTCTGTGCAATACTGAAAGCAGAGCTCTGACTTACGTTGGTAACTTTCCTTTTAGACATGCCTGAAGAACTGACAGAGGCTGCTACACGAACATATCTACCATGGGGATATCTGACCATAGATACCACTATGGAAAAGCCCAGGCCATATCCCCTCATTTCTGCAGCACAAGAACACAAGTGAACGTAGCTGTAGACAGAAGGAGCTACAGTGCATTTGCTTTGCTAAAGGTGTCAGGAAGCCATGGTGGCCACCACTGCTGCTTGCATTGCACCCCACCGCTGCCTAGTCACAGCAGTGAGCTGAATTGAATGGTTCCATTAGGTGTTTGGTGGACTTGAGCCTCTGTGTGTAGGAAACATAGAAACGTAGGTTACATTACGGAATGGTTAGCAGCAAATCAGAAATAACTTTGGCTTCATCATCATCCCAAGGCTGTTCTGCCCTGAATTCCCACCGGCTCCCATTCTCATTAGAAACTAAATTGTTATCTTCAACTTGAGAAATTTTATTTGACGAACATGATAAATTATAGGTTGCATGATATAAGAGTCTGTAAATAACTTATTAGGTAGGTGCTGATGTTCTGAGTCAGTGCTGTGAATTGTTACGATTTTTTGACCTGGAGAAGAGACAGATCTTAACTGCCATTCATATATATATATATGTACACACACACACGCATTTTTTTATTATTATTTTTATTTTTTTTAATATAACATGGAATGACAAATGTTCTTTTTCCTGTCTTACAAATGGCCAGCAGCTTCTGTTTCCTGCCTCAGTGTTTATATAAATCAGAGGAGGAACAAATTATACACGGCTTTAGCTTTATTATTTCAGGCTTCAGACTTCGAGCTCTCCTGTGTCATTAAGACTGCCCACCTTGTTTCAACATATTTCTTTCTGAGTTCATACCCATGTGATGCCAAGCTAATGTGCAACTGCAGATATGCCGGTTGCTTTTGTTCTCTTCTGTTCACCGTCACTGCAAAAGTCTTTAGCGTGAGGGCAAGAAAACAAAACAAATCTGTCTGGCCACTCGGAAACTTTCTAGTTGTGAATATAGCTGGCAATTCTGACACAGCCAGGGAGAAAGACAACTTCAGAACGTGTTATGTCTGGCTGGGATGAGAGCCAGATTATTAACAGGATGACTTGTTTTGTGAGAGTAAGTGAAAAATTCAATACCACCTATGCTTTCCATCCCCTCTCTCAGTTCTATGCCTGGAGTCTTTGAAGGGATATGTGATTATTTATGAATCTATAATAATAATAACTGAATAGGGGCACTAAATTGAGAGACATTATCCTCATGGTTGACACAGAGGCTCCACAACTGCCCATTTCTCCATTTTTTAAATACATTTGAATGACAAGCTGCTGATAAGAATAAATACTTTGTGACAACAGAAGAAATATGACTTGAGGGTGTCAGTGTTGGAATGAATATCACAGAGGTCCTCCATCACAGCTGTTAAATGTGGAATGGCATCTAAAGCTGCACAGCTCAATAAATGGCCATTATACAGCCTATATCTGTAATCAGGGCACCCTATCTGCAGTCTCGTAGGTGTGTACATGTATGAGGGCAAAACATTCCTAACAACTGGCATTTACTGCACCTAAGACTCGGCTTTCAGACAACAATGGATTACGTTCAAACAGGATGGCTTCCTAAATCAATTTTCTTCTTATTTTTGTTAGGGTATTTGCAGGCAGCGTATCTAACACTATTGTTAACCCATACTTTCTGATTTTTGGTTTCGAATTAGTACACATTCACATACGAAATGTTAATTTTTTTTTTTTAAAATGTCATTCTGTATAAGTATTCTATAACTGGTAAGTGTATGTGCAATAGTATGAGAACCTTTCGTACTGCAATTCAAAAATAACATGAGATTTATAATATGATATATTTATATTTATAATATGATATAATATGCCTTTTATTCACTATTTAGTTTTTATTTTATAAAACAATACCTAATGATGATACTTCCTTTGTATAAATAGCCAAGAATTAATTTCTTTCCTTCAGTGGAAACCAATGAATTCCTAGTAACGTGTAACGCTTTCTACCCTTTTTTTGGTCCGTATCATTTCTTCCATCTTGAACAGCCCCCTGCCCCCAAATCCTGAACTTTCTTCACAGTTTGTGTTTGTTTTGAAAATATTTCCCCTATGGTCTGATTAATTACTTCTATCCAGTGCTATAGCTTTTTATTCCTCCACTCCTTTGCTTTGATTCTATTGTTTTAATTTTTAATGAAGATTTATTAAAAGTTTTAGGGTTTTTTAGAAATTGAATTTTATCTTTCACGAAATTTGAAGACACTTATATGGGATTTGCATTATTAATACTATTATAATTATTATTCACTCTACCTGTTTACTTTTACTGGTATACATTTTTTTTTCATTTGATTCATCAACTTCTAAAACATTAAAAATACATTGCGATGCATGAGTGGCAAGAAAGTTAGCCTAGCTTCACTTATAGCCAATGTATCTCTAGGGTCTTATGCTTTCTCTTTTAAAGTTACATATGGAAAGAAATATCACCTACATTTAGATCTTCTTTAAATGAAAGCTAATATTCCAGATGTGGAATTAAAGTTTGTCATCTTATGCTGCATGATGAAATTTCAGAGAGTTGAGGCTGTAAGTTGTGGTAAAAAAAGGAAACCCTGCGGAGTGATAATAAATGCCTCCAGTGGAAACCCATTAGAAATGAAAACAAGTATAAACAGAAATCCTGCTGACCAGTTTTTTTCTTTCCATTTTCTGCCTCCTCTTGAAGCCTGGTATTGCAAAAGTATGCAAAGTGTAACTTTGCACTATATATTTGCTCCCAGAAGCACACTGCAAGCATCTACTTCTAAAATTACAGTGATGTTTATACTCCAGATTTGTCTACTCTCTATTTTACATCCTATGTCCTGGAACACAGGGCCTGACGGCTGATATAAATATAAGCCATATAGTTTAACTGCAGAAGCTATTCTTATTCATATAAATGCCTAATACTTCCCTCCCTCACCCACTCGTAATTCCCTTAACTATGTCAATAGTATCCTGTGGCAGGAAGCTTACAAGTTTATTATACACTATGCCTGATCCTGGCAAACAATAATTAGTTTAAATTTTGAAATTAAAAGGAAGGAGTAAATTTAAAAAAAAAAAAAAAAAAAAAAGCACAAGCAACCACAAAACAAATGCAAACCAAAAGTGGATCAATCTGATACTTCACTTATTTGCTAGTAAATGGGTCTCCTGTGATTTCTTGGTGCACGTTCCTTCCTGACTTTTTGCGTTACAAGTTTGTTGATGCTTAAGTAGTGTTTTGGTGCTCACTCAGGAAATTCACTCCACAAAAGTCAAGTACGACCTAAATATTATTAATAATTTGTTGTGGTGTTTGGCAACATATGTTTGGCAAAGAACAGGAGTAATAAGCTTTGAAGTGTATGCGTGTTTTGAGAGAGGATTTTTCACAGGTGCTGAAGCTGCATGGGTCTCAGATGTTCTTAAAGATCTAAGACAACAGAATATCTCTCCAAACCATTAAAGTTTGAAAAGCAAGTGAACAGATGTTCGGTCCTTTCATTTAATATTTCAGGCAGCTGTGTAACTTCACTGTGTCGGGGATTTTTTTAATTTATTTTTTCCACCTTTCCCCCTCCCCCCTAACATTTGAAAACTAAGCTGGGTTTAAGGTCAGGCCTGATGGCAGCCTGAGTGGGCTCTGACAGCTGTTTAAATGTTTGTGACATCTGCCTCCAAGCCGGGACGCACGTCTCGCCTCTGCCAGGGCTGCCGCAGCTCAGCGTCTCTGTCATTCTCCAGGCAGCTTCCCCCGGTGAACAACTTAAGGCGCAGGGGGTGGCTAAAACTTTCTGCTGTTTCTGTTACGCTGTCTTAACAGCTTTGTAGACTTTTCATCAGGAACCTGGAATGGGCGAGCATATAACGTTTAAAGCGTTTAAACCGTGTTGGAAACTGGGAAGAAAAGCAAAAGCTTATCCGTTGTAAGGCCTAACCCGCATTTTGCTGCGTTGGAAGAGAGCTGCCGTGGCATTGGTAACAACAGGTAGCTAATTTGGCAGAGGAGTCCTTTGCAATGTGGCACCGTCGTTCCTTCACTCCAAAGCCTGCACCTCAACAACCTCTCAAACAGCATCTCCCCCTGAAGCCTGCAGCGTGAGTAGGCTTACCCCAGAAATTCTGGCAGCTTGCTGATTAATCCTGAATGTTAGGCTCGTCTGTTGCTGTAGTAAACTCTCAAATAAGTCTCAAGAAGGCGCATGTCCATGTAAAAACCTCATGGAGGATTTGTAAGAGGAGGAAGAGCTGGAGACACCTGGCCCTTCCTCAAAACCACATGGCTAGATGCAAAGCACCCTCTGCAGAGGAAGGATTGAAAGCATCACAGAAACAATTTGGTTAAATTGTGATCTTTCGGTCTGAAATTTATTTCTTGTCTTCTTTCCGTCAGCTCCTACTGACAGCTTGTGTAATGCCTACATTAACAGAGAGTTTTCTTTCAGGGTGTTTAGCAAATTGCCACTTAAAGTTGGGCTTTGCGCTGATGATCTGCTTCTGTGTCACACTGCAGGGTAGCTTCTCAATGTGACATACGAATTTTTTTAGTGGAGAAACCCTTTGACTGTCTTTCTGCGCACCTGTGTGAGTGATGTCGTACTTGCTGGGGTGTCGGAATTTGACAGAGGGTAGCAGGGAGAGATGACATTACTCATTGCAGCGTCTCATCATTCCCTGTGCCTATGATCACCTGCTGTGTCATACTGCAGGGGAGCAGTCGGAGGTACATTATCTACAAGGAGAAATAATCCAGAAATACGTCATCATGAAGTATCTAAGGAAGGACCTCATGCAATGTTTTAGTTTGTGTTTTGTCCTATGACGATATCACGTATGATATGGTTAAAGCTTTGCTGTTGTCTTGTTTTCCTAATGAAATTTTTTACCCAAAGTAATGTGTTTTATCCCTGAGCTGGCCCTTATCTGCCCCAAACTCAGTATTTTCTGCACGAGCCCTTGTCATCGCTCTCTCCAGCACTGATAAGTGTTTCACCAGAATTGATGCTATTATTACTATGTCATCAGTTATCTTCTTGATGCCTGTAAGGTTTCCAAGTAGTCTTTGTCCTTTTGTTGCAACACTTCACCAGCTGACCTTATTCCAAAAGGTAGGCAATGAAACTTGTTCCTGCCCCAGGGTGAACTGAAAGTGTGCAGTTAATATCATTCTTCATCTAATCTGACTTGTCAGTATCCATCCTCCCTCCTAGGATTACTTTTAGCAGACCAGTTGGCTTTGTTTGCTATCACAGCATAGCCTTTCTGAGGTTACTGGAATTTGAACACATCCAAATTGTACCATTTCTCTTCTTTGTTGATGTCATGCTGTTAGCCCACAGACTGAATATATTTGTTTTGCCTGTATTCCCTTGTTTCCTTAGCTGCTTCTCGTTTCCTTTGCTGCTTTCTGTCACTGCAACTGTAAAGTTTACAGCTGTGCATGACAGGGATGATCGATGAATACAGAGATATATGTATATACACACACTTAAGGCATTCTGCTAACTCCTTGAAGACTTCTGGGTGTTTGTGATCAGTATTCAGTGATGGTTCATGCATTGGGATGTCTGCTTTGCATTGTATCTTTAGTTGTGTTTGACTGGCTTACACTGGCAGGCCTTCATGGTACTTCCATGGCAAAGGGTCAAAGCCTAGCCTTTCTTCAGTCACTACCGTGCTGAAGTGACTTCAGAGTGTGCCCCATGGCATCACTGCAGCACAGGCAGCTGATTCAATTTCTTTACCTGGTCTGAGATACAGTGTCTGTTTTAAAAGGTGACCCTCAGTTCCTGCGCTTAACTTTAACTCTCTGAGTACATTTCTTGGAATACATTCTGCATGTGCTCTGGGGGTTGTCCTATTTTCTGATGCTACACCCATAAGAAGAGATTAGTCACATCCGAGTTCAGCCAGGGATTTGTAGATTTTTCCCCTGGGGTAAGTTTGTTGTTTCGAAAAGCAAGAATAGTGGTTACACATGCTGTGTTTGTGACAGAAAATTTTCACAGGCTGGTGGTAGTGTCTCCACTCAGGTGTGAGGTGTGGAGGGCTTTCTGCTCTGGCTCAGGGGCCACAGGCTCTCCCGCGTGGTGTTGCAGGGTGGTTAGCGCGGGACCGGTGCTGGGTTCAAAATGCAGCGCAGCCCTCGTCTCTGCTGGGGTGGCACTGCAGCTCTGCAGGTTATCTCCTCCTGCACTCCCAGTCAGCCTTCCTCAGACACCTTTACCTACGTGAGTTATCAGTGACACTGAACGCAATTTTATCTCTAAGCATGGCATTCTCGGCAGTTTCTGACTCCCAATTTCATGCTTTTTTCCTCAGTTCTGTTACATGCTTCTCTGTTTGCTGTTCCTGTTGGTACTGGTGAGACCAGAATGGATATCATTCAGCATTTTGCTTTTTTTTTCTTTCTTGTGTTTGTTTGTTTGTTAGTGTCATGGATCTCCGTATTTCGAAAACACTGTTAAGGGCCCCTCTGGACTGGGAGTATTTTCAGTTGGTTGCTTTGATAATGTGATTTAAATCCCACAATCTCCTGACCTGGTGAGTTCAGCAAAAAACCAGCTATTTTGAAGTCCTGTCCTGTTTATATGCAACTTGGGATTTTTTGTGCTTCTCTTTTCAGTTCTTTACCAACACATTCCATGAGGCTGTGTGGAAGGAAGGCGACTTATCCCTCCTGCTGCTCCACACTTTTTCCCTGCCCTGCTTTCTAGGTTATGTCTGCTATGGTCTTTGCTTGCATTCATGCATTTACTGCCCCAGAAAAAAAACAAAACAGAGCTGGTCTCTGACCAGCCTGTGGTCACTCCGTTACCTTCTGTTTATCTGGAATGTGGACATCAGTATCATGAATATAAAGTCTGAACTAAAACTCTGCTTTAGGGTAGTAAGAATGGCTCGTACAGAGGCCCCAGCGAGGCAGCCCTTTAGCTGCTGTCAGCCTCAGGGGACACACAGTATCCTCGCTGGGGATTACGCCTAAGTACATCTACAGAGACCGTATCAGCGTAAAAAACTAATCCTCCTTGACCTACAGGCTATACCTCAAAGGATAACCATGTCTCTAATGCTTAAAGCAGACATAAACACCTCCTGGAAATTAACCTGCTTTAGATTAGGAGTGATTTGGTACAGCAAACCTACATCTAGTGATGTTACACAGCACTGAAGTTTCCTCGGTCTGCTATTAACAGGATTGTCATAAGCAGGAAAAATCCATAGATAAATGTAAGCATGTTTCTGTGAAATAACCCTGTAAAATTGTGTGGGATTTCTTGTTGTTGGTTTTCTCCCGATATTCCAGTGCTGCAGCATGCCGTTACAGGGAAGATGAACAGTTGAGGCTGGAAAGACAACACAGGTATGCACAGAAACGCACGCTTGCCTTCTCTTCAAAAGTATAAACCAAACAAGGTAAAGAAAAACAGCAAATAATAAGGAGGGGGGAAAAAACCCACCCAAACCCAAACACCAGAATTAGCAGCATACCAATGGATCCAGGGTTGTGGGTTGGGGTTTTTTTTTAGATATAGTTAGGGTGCTCATCACCACTAAAATGTCAGGCTGGATTTTGTCTTAATTTCCAATCAGCAACTTTTTAAATTTTAAAGTATTTGTGAGAGCATTTCCCTGAGTCTGGTCTGCTGGTGGTCCCAGGGCTATTTACTCACTCTGCCCCTACTTATATGGTTTTAGTTGTAGATTTGTCTAAGACATAACTAAGATTTATCATCTTCTTTCTCCACTGTAGTGGATGTACATGCCACAGATGTCATCACTGTAAGACTGTTAAAGAAACATAGCCTTCACAGCCTAGAATGAAAGAGGTTGTGGCCCATACAAAGACGTGGTTGTTGCAAGGGTGTAGGAAGCCTGCAAGAGGTCAGCTCTGAAGTAACACTGTGAATTCATCATTTTGTCATATCAGCCCAAGATATGGCACCCTGGGAAGAGTCAGATTGCACCCACTGTCTGTAGTTCATCATCCTACAGGAAGCTTTTTCCATAATACTATCGACATAATACTGCGATGATGATCTCTGCCATGAACTGGGTTGTCTATAGAGGTTGCACAGCATCAGAGCGATATTCACAGTCAGTTTTAGCTTCCCTGGCAGTACCTTTAGACTATACATTTAAATCACTCATAGGGCTATTCGCACATCTCTAGACACAGCCATGTCACTGACTTCTGCTCTCCTACCACGCTGACCCCAAGCCCTCTATGGCTATGATGTTCACCGTCAGAAGAGGAAGGCACAAGATGGGGTAGTGCTAATACGCAACCACATAAGTTTCTTCTTTCTTCTGCACAACTCCTGTCACCTCGTTGTTATCAATTGTTAAGATAAATCAAATATTTGTAACAGTGCCACCTGGTGATACCTACTGTAATGTTATAGTATGTATTTGGTACACTTCTGGAATGATTCTATTACTTGTTCTGGTTCTTGCTTATCAGTTAAAATGTTCAGTTTTAATTAGGTGACATTTTCCAGCTTTTGTAATTAAATTTTGGCTTGAGTCTAATAATTTGACTATATTTTATACGACAAATTATTTGAAGCATTTTTTCTAAGAGTGCCAGGTATTTAGAATTATGCATTAAGGACTGTACATACATTTTAAAAGTACGCAAAGAGGTTTCTTTCCTACGCTGTGTAGCCGTAAATAAAAGCAAACCCAGCTGAAGCCTCTGAATTTATCCCAACACCATGTATCCCAACTGTGTGAGTGGGTCCCTCTAAATGATGCAGTTTCTTGAACACCTCAAAGCTGGGCTAAGTTCCACAGTTAAGAGCAAGATCCAAGTCAATAATGTCTTTTGAGGAAAACAGTGCAATTTTGCTTAATCACAATAATAATGGTTTGAGACATAAAGTGGAATTGTATGGTTCTGAAAACCATGACTGCAATCTCAAGACAAATTAAGGGATAAGATTTCTGAGTAATTCAATAGCTGGTATTTGACCTTTTATTCAAAATAAACATAAAAGGAGCCTACCAAAATTGTTTTGTTTTCTCTTTTTTTTTTTTTTAAGAGTTCTGATTTATTTTTTCCCATTTCTATTTCAATGTTATATGGCAATCTGGAAGAAGATTTCTCTACAGCTGTATTGTAAAGCATATATACTTAGAAAAGATTTATCTCAGTTTTGGTTGCTATTGGGCAATAAGTGGAATAATGTATTCACAAACATGGTTGCTAAATCCAGCAAATTGATTCAGCCACGTTTGTTCCAGGCTTCCTTTGCTTCTCCGTGTTCGTTGAAGAAGCTGCCTTTTGCTACAATAAATGCTTAGGTAAGAAGTATTTATGTAAGTATGAATGTATTAGCACACTAACAGAAGTGTTTATATGCAAACAAGTACATACAAACAAGTATGTATAGAAGAAGTCTTTCCTTTTTTTTTTTTCCTTTTCCTATTCTTTTTTTTTCATTTACAAGAATGAAATGAGAGTGAAGTCTGTAAGGCAGCAATAAATCTGATCGTTCTTTTCACATTTTCTAGTCTAAAATCTAGAGCTAATATACATATCTAAATGTGATCCAAAGTCCAGAATTTTAAAAGACTTGTTACTTTCCATGGAATTTGAATCATTTATTGGCTGAAAAATATTTTATGTCTCAATGTGACAAAAATACAAACTGCAGTACAGTTCTCAAATAATAAAGGGGGGTTTCTGAGTGGTAGAGGAGTCATGAGCCCAGCTGCTACTTGAACAATTAGAAAAATTAAAACATTTATAGACAATTCACAGACAGTCTGCTACCTGCAGAAAGACAGATAAGTGTAACAAAGATTAATAAAGTCACCATGGTGAATGCTAACATCCAGTAGCAATAGCTTAAGACTTTTTATGTCACATTTGGACAGAGAGATGTCTCAGTTCTATTCCTGGCATTCCTAATTACCAATCTGGAAGAAAACAGAAGATAATTTTTGTAGTGCTTGGATATGAAACAAGTCAGCAGTAGTGCAGGTTTATTGCAAATGCATATGCAGAAAAGTCAGTCAGCAGTAAAAGAGCTCCGTGGTGATAGTCAGGACATATTTTCAGCTCTCCTTATATACACACAGAGTTTTCCTGTGTGTGTATATTAGTTCACACTAGGATTTGGCGAGCTGGAAAATCCGTGTATTAGCAAAGTAACCACTTAATTAATGCACAGGTTTATTTACACAAAGACTACTTCAGGTGCTTTTCATGTAGGTAAAAGGTAGGGTAATGGGTGCAAGGGCATGGTATGCCAGCCAGACTCTGAAAGAGTTTCTTAAACTAAGCAACAGGTTTTTTTAGTCCAAAAGTAAAAGCATTCGTCCAGCACTAGGAAATACCAGAGCAAAGCCTTTTTCTGATGTAACTGAACTCCGGGGCCAAACTGAGCCATCATATCAATAGCAATTGCATCTTCATGTTTCAGAGATAAAGCGTTTGTTATTAAATCTTCGTAAAAGTAGACATTGCACTGAAATCACCACTAAGAAACCCGGCATGGAAGTGGAAATATTGATGAAAAAAATGACCATTTTAACACGGGATGTTTTATATTAGCATGCAATCCAGTTAAGTTCACATATGATAGATGCTTTCTAAATTGAAGCAATTCCCCACCCACAGAATTAACATAAATTTTAACCTCAGAGGTGAACTGAAATAAGAAGGAACATTAAAGATGCTAATGTGCTCAGCTATTTCCTTACTGAGCACTGTCAGGAAACCAATAATAATAAAACAAACCTGAAAAACTATTCACGCACCCAGAAGTTCCCCACTTTTTTTTTTTTTTCCAGAAAATGCAAAATACTGCTGTGCAGAGCTTTCCATCCTGCTTCATGTCTGCCCTGACAAGGTAAGACTCTGGATTATTTTTTTTTAATTATTTTTTTTTCACTTCAGTTGTGTCACTTGCTATTAGATATTTCACTCTAGTGATTTCAAATGCATTTGGAGAAACTACTTTCTGTAGATCTGTATGCATATGCTTGCACAGAGGGAAATGCATGTAAATGAGGATGTATTTGCACTGATTATAGCAATTAAATCAAAAATACAGAGGAGAAGAAGAATTAAACTGCACGTGACATTGCTATGAAAGGATTACAGTGTCAAAAGGGAAGGACATAAATTACAGTATGCCCACATAAAAAAAAAAGAAAGAAAAAGCAAGCACATTATTATTGATAGTTTCTGGTTTACACACAGATGCACAGACACATGCACACATATATTGTAACATATTTTACGGCTTGAAACCAGCAAATAAAATCCAAAAATACACTGTGTAAAGTTGAATGCAAAAATGAGTCCAGAAAGCAAATGAACTGCTTGTGAGTTTGTACTTTTGGCACTTTATACCTGACTTCACCCCCCCCAGAATAACAACTTATTTTACTTTAAGGACCTCGTAATTGTATCAAACTTGTTACTAAGCAGTTAAACAGTAAATATTTATGATCTGGAAACCCGGAAAATCTCAGTGTTTGACAGAAAGAGGCATCCAGTTCAGATTACTTAATTCCTGCACCTCGTGTAACTCTCCAGTGCAAATATCCTCAGTCTACCTAATACTAGTCTGGAAGATATTCTTGGTTCACCTTTTTAACCTTTGCTAAGGTGAAGACTAAATCTTTGAGCCAACATATGTGTCTGGGCTGGGAGTCTATTGCTGTTAAAGTCATTGTACTTCACCCCCCTTTACTTTTTGCCATGATTAATTACAGTTATCTGAGCAATAAGAATATCATGTCTGAACATATAGGGGCCTATTTGGAGTGTAAGAGAAGTTGTCTTGTATTTTCAGTTGAAGGCCTTCCTCAATTTTTTTAAATGAACCTCAGCAAGACAAATACTTTTTCAAGAAAATCATTTATCAAAGGTAAATAATGCCATTGTGATTGGCACCCAGTATTTAACTTACTTTGTTAAAGAATCTATTTTTCATGACTTCTACTGTGTCAGAAATCTCTGTACACCCATAGAGACTGATAAAATATAATGTCAAATAATTGTAAGAGCAAAATGTACTGGGCTTTTCCCCATAATTCTGAAAAGAATGGATTTCACATAAGCTCTGAGTTTGATGACTGTGTAATGAGATAGTCTATTTTATGAAACTCATCAAATTCATTTTGCAAGGGAATCAGGAAAACACATCAACAATGACTGTTTCGGAAAAGGCGCTTACCCTGGAATCAGAGAGATGAAACAGGACAGGAAGGAGCTTCTCTGGCAAAGACGTCCACCTTCCCCAGCAAGTAATGGAGAAAAACCTGCAGAAAATTATTGAGAGCGCTGTTTTCAGTACATCAGAGGATACACTTTAAAAGAGAAAAGAAATCATGGTGACCTTTCTTGGCCTTAGTGGGAAGAGGGAATAACCATTGGCAATCACAGAACTATGAAACAGAGCAATTATTTTCAACAGTCAGTCCATTTTCAACACTCACTGAGCTCACCTGCAAACTTAACATGCAAAAGCAAATGGAAAATTCTGCCTAAGAAAGTCCTGATACACCCCCCCCATCCACTTCTGTGCTAAATAGCTAAAGCACCCACAGTGAAAAATTCACACTGACCTTTTTGTTCTTTAGGTAAGGATAGACATGTTGAAAAAAAAAAATACTTGAGAAAAGAGCATTTCTCCATTTGTAGAAAAGGATAACAATAAAAATTTAAATACTTGTAACTGCATTTTCACAGGTTGTTATGGATAGGATAGATGATATGCTATTAGTTGGTGGTTTTTTTTTTCTTCTTGAGACTCACTTTCTATGTCCAGTCGGCCTTTATGTCAGTTTGGGAATCTGGGACACAAACAGTGGAGAGAACTTATAGCGAAGAATGACAGCTCTAGAGCAACCCCTTCTTGCA
Organism: Psophia crepitans; assembly: GCA_013399095.1. Taxonomy (NCBI): domain Eukaryota; kingdom Metazoa; phylum Chordata; class Aves; order Gruiformes; family Psophiidae; genus Psophia; species Psophia crepitans. The sequence continues at coordinate 371,605 of VWZZ01006223.1, read as the reverse complement.
TTAGAAGACTTAATCTATAGCACAGAGCCTGGCTAGGTGATTTAGATAAACGATGCACCAATCTTCAGGTCTTCTGTGAAATGTTAGCTCTTGTATTAAGGTTTATATCATGGTTAAACATAGAGATTTTTTTATTGAACCAAGAATTCCAGTAGAACAGGCATAATATTGAAGTTGACATATACATTAGCTTTGTGTTATTGATGTTGTGGCTTCTATTTCTTTGCACCTTGAATGTAATGTGAATATCAAATAGAAATTCAGCTGGCATCAAGTTTCCCAAATTGATCACAACTTAAAAATCTAAATCTTAATTTATTTTTCTAGTTTTTCTGTCTTGGTGAATAAGACAGGCTGTTCTTCAGAGAGCCGTTACATAGGAAGGTGGATGTTCTAACAATCCTTTTAGATGGAAGAAAAGCAATCTCATTTACTCATGTTTCCCAAACATGGGTGGAAGCTCCTGTAATTCATAATAATCAAAATATGATTAAAATACATAATATTTCCCTTGAATTCTATTTTGTCTTCAAATAGAGGGGGAATAGAGTTAAAACAAACTTCTGTCCAAAGTTCTGTGTACTTAGAAAAGACAGAAGGATAAATTCGGTGTCATTTTGTGGTGCATGTGGATAGAGGCAAAAAATCCTACCACGGCCAAACAAACAAAAGTACAGGATATCAATTGTGTTATCTAATTTTTAACTGCTAAAAATAAGTTATCATAGGGCAATTATGCACACGCACACATATATCTATTCATGTATAAAATTAGACATATAACTATGTGAACTTCGGCACAGATTTTTCCTTCTTTAAGTATACTCCCTGTATTGTAGTTGGGTAACAAAATACAATAAAGGGTATTAAAGTGTATCTGACATTGTAAGACCCTAAATTTGCTAGAAGTATTATTCATCCTGAAGAAATTTGATTCCCTGGTGTCACTGGTAATGAAGTAATAATAACACCGTTGCAAAAGGTATCATATAATAGCTTTTCTGGTCTTAAGTCTGTGTAGTCTCACCTACTGGTTATTCACAAAAGCCCAGCAGTGAAAAAACCCAACCTGTTTAATTAATCTCCAGAAGTACAAAGAGCTGCATTTATATGAGTAAGAATGCACGTATAACATCAGAAGTATCTTCCCAGACATGGAAGGGTGTAAGACCACAGCTATGTTTAATACACACTCTACACAAAACATCAAGATACGCATCTTGCTTACAAGTGAGGAGCCCCTTAGTCCTCTGGGGTAAGTGAGCTTCACGTTTTCAGATTTCTTTGGCAAAGACATCTCTGAACACTACTGGTTTAATATAGGAGCACTTTCCTAGGGTCCTGGACATTTAGGATGTCTTATTCTGTCCATGTAAGACCGAAATTAATGACATTTGTACTGAGTGTTGGAAACTGATACTAAACTCTTCAACAGAGTAAAAATCCAGATGCAATTACATTTTTCCTAACATACCTGCTTGCTCTTCTGTTTTTACCATTGTTAAAAAAAAAGATTAAAATTTTGTCCATGTAATTTACTTGTCATTTCATAGACTATATTGTTCACATAGAATTATTGTTTACATTAAATTATGTAAAAATCTACTAACATTCACATGTTGTATTTCAAACAAGTGTGTTGGTCAGTGACACATACTTAGAATCATAGGATCACAGAATCATTACTTACAAATATTCTTAATTCTTCCGGCACGCTTCTGACGTGGGATAAAGGACTTGTTCATAAAACGGAGTTCTATATTCAGAAGCAGCAGAATGTGTTTGCTTTTTGTACTAGAAAAGTTAAAATTCCTTTCTCATCATAATCTGTAATCTGACATGCTTATAAATACCCTGTCACACTCTGCCTTGCACATTCCTAATCTTCTGTTGATAGTCGCATTGACTTCCATTTACACTGCTCCACTCATGCCCATTCATACTGAATCAGGCTTTGTGCTTGCTTCATCACCCTGAATGAAAACCATTCTTTGCTTCTCAGGCTTTTATATTCATAACCATTAGTATTTCTTTATTCATATGCTTTGCTTCACACAGCCATTTTGTATTACCTCAAGATATTTCCAGCCTGTGTAACCTTCAAAATTTAAGACCTGATTTAGGGGAAAAAAGCATCCATGAAACTGATATACTTAAGGAAATGAAAATCCATGATCTGGATTTTCTTCTTTCTTGAAAAATAAAATGGAAAGTTTTAGCAAACAGAAAAAAGAGTGGAAAAATAGTACAGTGGGCTATTTGTTATGCTGCTCACTTAGGGTCAGTTGCTGATACCCTTATAATGAATAGTTCACCCTCATACCCTGAGTATGAATTGACTGAGTTGGTCCACTCAAAGTACACTGCATTACTCAGTGTGGTTAAGGATGGCAAAGATTGCCACCCAAGCCTTTGGAGATTTGTCATTGAAAAAGCAGTTTAACTATGCCAAGATTATATAGCCTGATTGCTAGCCTTAAACCAGGGATTGAGGGGGCACTTCTTTTAAACAGAGAGATTGCTTCTGCCTGAAGGAGGGTTTTGATGCCTATGGGTCATGTGTAAGATGTGCCATAACACAGAAGAGCTGATATTTTTGGCAGCATAGAGTTGATATAAAAATGCAAAGAGAGATTCTCTCTCTCTTCCTGTCTTACTAGCATTTTCTTGGCACTCTCAGGTATTTGTGATGTACTGAGAGTTGGGTGGTGCCGTGTACGACAAAAGGCTTCCAAACATGACACCACATTACCGTTTTATTCATTATTTGGTTTGCTATTTACCAGAGGTATACTTCAGTTACAATGCAAAAAGAATATACCGAACATATGTGCTACAATATTAATTTATAAACTTCAGTGTATTTGGGAGGTGGTTTATATGCTTTGCAGCTTTGCATTTCCAGTAAGAGCATGCTACAGCTTATTTATCTTGGCTGTATGATAACCATCCATCTATAACAACTACTTCATGCAGTTGATTTTCTTCTTATATGTAGGTGGGTTTTATCTCACACGATCTGCTTTCCATTATCAGGATTGATATATAAAAATCTGATATAGTTCCTCACATGGCCACAAAATTATCCTTTTTATGGAAATGACACAAAAAGACTTTTCAACCTCAGATTTAATGCTCTGGTCTTCCCCTGTCATTTTATTCTTTTTATTTCCTTACAGCACATGTCCCAGTAGATATTTCTTGCCTTTCACATCCATATGAATCTAAAACACAGCGCAACAGACTCAAAAAGGGGTTAGTCTTATTAATGGAGGTAATTTGCAAGCACAGTAAGAATTTGTTCAGGTTTACAGGGTAGGAATTTTATGACCCTTCTGTGGTAGAAGCAAGGTGTTCTTAGTCATGTTGAGAAAACAAAACATAACCCTGCTTTGTTTTCTAATCCACGTAAAGGATGTACTTACCCAGGTCTGAAATTTTTTCTTTTCTGGGGCACCAAGACAGGTACTGGCAGAAGAAAATCTCTGCTAGTAAAGGAGTGCCCAAGTGATGTCCCAGCATCTGCCTCAGTGGCTCCCAGAGACTGTCTGTGGTCCACGTGAATGAGGAGAAAGTGCCAGGGCAACTTTATCATCTACTGGAGGAGGCAGCTGCCATGGAACTTTCTAGACCAGATGACAGGTTAGTACTGCTCCCACAGATCACAGTAAGTCAGGGGCCACAGCCGTGTAAGCCACCCTGACTCCACCACACCATGCGTGGGGCCCTGTTGGTCGGATATTTTTTGCTGTTATGTAAGAAGACCAAAATAACCCCATATTGTACCGTACTGAATAGTCACCATCAGAAGGATGGTAGTAGTGAAATAAAGCATTGTTTCACACGTGATAATTTTAAATGTCTTTTAAAACCTCCTAGAAATAAAACAACAGCTGTCAAGAGCCGTAGTTGGGGAGCGGAGACTCGGCAGGCGTTGGAGGGGACAGGCAGTGTGTGTTCCTGGGGTGGCAGGAATTTAATCCTCAGATTAAATATCTGAGGATATTTAATCCTCGGATTAAATATCTGAGGATCTGATCTGTTACTGTGTCATCCACCCATTCTTCATGGGCTTGGAGTAACAGCAGTTTCATCGTCCCACAAAGTCCGTTGCTAATCGCTTGCTTAGAAGGTGAAAAGGGTTTGGGGTTTAGTTTGGCTGGGGAAGATGGGGATGGTGTGATGTTTGATTGATTGGGGTTTTTTTTCTTCCCCCAAAGTAAAGGGTGCCAACACAAAACTGTCTATTGCACACCTCATAGCCTGCGTGGTTCACAATTTTTTAACCAAGTGTGTACTACCAAACCATTTCAGCGGCTCCCAGAAGAGAACAATATAACTAGCTGGTATGAATCATGTGTGTAAATTTGAGTAATAGTGCTTCCTGAAATACAATGTCTTTTCCTGTATATGTCTTTTTATTACCCGCAGCTCTTTCATCAGCCAACATCTGCTCTTTGATTCAAGCTCTTTCCTTTTTCCCATGCTAATAGCTGTTAACACTGAACCTGCCTGTTACAGTTCAGGCTGTAAACAGCATGGAAATATTCAGCGTTGCTGGTGTCAAGAATCTTTAATGTAGTCCCAGACTTTAAAGGGTACGTACAAATAAATAGGAGATCAGCCTTCTGTCACGTTCCAGCTTGACACTCCCGAGGCAGCACAAATAACCTGCTCAGTAAAGTGTAAAAAGCATTGAAGCAACAGATGAAAAGTTTGTTTTCTGTAGTTCTGCTAAGTAAAAATAAAATAAATTTTCATGATAAATAGCAACATGCCTTCATAGAGCTATTTCTCGTCAATCATTAAGGCTCAGCTTCCTATTTGAATTATTGCTCAGATAGTCTTCTTCCTGAAAGGAAGACAGGGGAAAGAAATAATCCCTTTAAGATGTATCACCAATCCAAATCCATCAATCCAAATGTGCCTGTGGTACTTTGCAGGCCACTGCTTCACCACTTGTACACGCTTTGTTTAACCCCTCCGTTGCACGTCCACACAGCAAAGCTTGGTGCTGCACTAAGCTTTGCATTTGGGAGAGATTACTCGCAGTAATCGAGGTTATTCCCATCATCTGGACTATCCAGCCTCAGGATATGAACAGTGACACTTGCGGGGCCGGTGTGGCATTCAGAGAGATGCCACATGCATGTTATGTGATCAGAGGTACTAAAAATGAAAACAGACATCTCTAAACAAGGCATTCTGGCTATCAACCATGACGACTTCTCTGTATCTTTGGGTCTGTGAATTTGAGGTATGATTAAACCATACTAACTTCATTAATTTGAGTCAGAGGCTCACCTTGGATAAAGTTATGCAAACAAATTCAGCAATGTGTGAATGTTTGTCATGTATAGAGGTTTTTTTTTTTTAATAGACTAGGCTGAGATCCACTCACTCATTCATCATTCAGGAATATAGGCAACATGAACAAAGTCTGGTTTCCAAAAGAAAGAGTACAACACGCTGAGCTGAAAATCGCACCACCTATAACTCTAATTGATAGGTGGAAAGCCATCGCTATCTCTGGTTCGCATTGCATTGTCCTGATGGGTCACGATAATCCAGTCACAGTGCAGTAAATGATGCAGCACTGCCAGAGTCTGGATCCCAGGAGAAGAAATCGGTATCTACAATCACATCGCTGTAGCACAGGCTTTGATAAATGTTGTCATAGTTGTGCAGAAGGAATTGTATGGAGCTGTTTTATTTTGTTTGTTACCTACGAGAATGTCAGTAACTCAATATTGTAGGTAGCCTGTCTGGGAAAACTGGTTTTCTTGCTGAAATGACGTAGAGCCGTGCAAACGTGATGGCGAGTAGGACACGTGCACACAAATAGCTCCCCGCTGAATGCAAGGGCTATTTGTGAACACGTGGGACTTCCTGGTAAGCTCTGAGGTGTCATTATTCTGATATAACTGAACTCCAGCATTTAGGATCGACTGGCTTTTCTATTGAAATGGATATTTTTCAGTTCTCAGCTGACACAGAAGGGATGAGGTGTTGAGTTTTGCGTGACAGAAAAATGAGTGCAGTAGTGTAGATGATCTGGTTAATATGATGCTCCTTATGCTCTAAGTATGCTCAACATCACAGTTTTCAAACAAGTATTCGTTAATATTAATTAACGTTTCCTCATCTTAATTCCTATGAAGTAGGAAAGTTTGATCCCTACCTCACAAAGGTTTCTTTAAATATTTTTCAAGGCTCAGAGTTGCAGTCTCCCTTAACTAACCCCAAATCAGCTCTTCTTTCTCCTGCTCCGGGTTCCACTATTCTTTGATGTCTCATTATTCTACCGTCCATCTGTATTTTGTCTGCAGTTTATCTGTTATTCCTCTCTTGTTAATCTGATACTTGGGAATACAGGATGCTACTGAAAAGGAATAAATATATAAATGTATGTTTTATTGCTATTTATCAGATGTTAAACACCGTATTGACGTTATATGTGTAGTATTTTAGATTATAATTCTAAATTGATTAGTCATTACACTAGCAGGTCATTCGAAATAAATTCTATTGTGTGGATTTAGTAAAAAATATTTGACTGCTGAAGACTATTATAGTTCATGGGCATTCAAGACGTTAATTCACAGAATACCTCACTACGGAATCCTAAGGTGGCATTAGTGAACTTCCTGTTTCACACAGGTACAAACAGGCTGCAGTTTATTCACAGACATAAATATACAGGCATATATTTACAATATTAACAAAAGGTGTATGCATATATATATATGTGTATATGTATTTTATCTCTTTGTATCTAGACATATTTTACAATACCTTTTATACATAACTTTATGTATGGTATATATTATGAGTACTATACAACAGTAAATACTTTACATATAGAAATAAACTCTATGTATCTATACACACTGTGTATATATGTTATATACACCACACACACCCCTTATGCAGATCTATATACCTACATGTATTCATACATATTAACAGGAGTATCACTTTTCTATCATTGTTAATTAGGATTTATAGTGATAATGTTGACAGACCCTTAACAAATAAAGCATGACAGGCATTGCAGTTTTGGGCAATTATACTACACCTCAGGTGGTGCTAGCTGGCAGTAAGCCAAATGACTATAATCACAGAAGAATTCCAATAATCTCTCTGCAGTGTTTTCGTTTGATTGTCTTGTTGCTATTTTGAAATGCTATATGATAAATAAAAATAAAGAAGGGAAATGGTTCTGTCCAAACTTACTGGGGATGTGGCCATGGGAACGACATCAACGTCAAACAGTCAGAAAGGTTCAAATGTGTTCTGAGCTGCAAGTTTTTAGTTTAATTATAGCAATATTAATAGATACCACTGTAGTTTATATGTTTTACAGTGTGAGCTGTGAAACAGAATAGATTTTCTGAAAAGCAAATGATTTTATTTCTTTACAGGCCAAAGTAAATTCACCCAAGATTTGGAAGAGCTCTTTTATTCGATCAAAACATCTGTAATGTTAGCACCAATCAGGTACAATTTCTATACAATTCTTTTTTTCTCTTTTTGAATATGATGCTTCTGTATCAAATGTTTTTACACTATTTTGGAAGGTCACTGCTTTTAAAAAATAATTTCACATGACTTTGCAGAATATATGACTGTCCAAGACAGTTTTGATACGGGGTTATATTTTTTGTAATTTTTGTAATCATTCTAGGAAAAAAGACATAGCTCGTGTTATATAGACCCGGTTGCACAAAAGGAAACATAAAGCAGACTCTCAGCAGAATGGGGGTGGCTGCAGCCTGACCTGGAGCTTAAGCCTCAGAATCCATCGCAAAGTGTGTCAGTCCTCACTTCCACAGATACATAATGATCCTGCGCACGCCCAGAAATGTACCAGTGTGGCAAGGCTGAGTAAGGAATAGAATAGACTAGACTAGACTAGACTAGACTAGACTAGACTAGACTAGACTAGACTAGACTAGACTAGAACAGAACAGAATAGAATAGAATCATTAAGGTTGGAAGAGACCTCAAGGATCATCCAGTCCAACCATGCGAAGGATCAACCTTTCCTGTAGGCTGAGGAAATCCAGGTATATCTGCCATCCCTCCTGATGGTGAGCTTCCCTCCTGTGAGAAGTAGGCTCAGGTATCATACTCAGCTCCTAAGCTGGAAGCTGTGTCTTTTTTTCAAGAGAAGTGGCTTCTTTTAAGTGGCAAGTAATACCTGTGCTGCAGGCTGATTCCCAGAGCCTGTGCCATGTTAGGTTTATAACAAATTAGCTCTGCCGCCCCCCATCCGAGTGCCCCGATCGCTGGGCTGCAACCTGGGGACCAGTGGCCGCGGTCGTATTCCTGTTGGGAGACGTATGTATTTCCTCTCTCGCATCATCGTTTCTCTACAAATGTTAAAGCTCCTCACGCCCCTGTCGTTCCTGTTCACAGATGACAAATCACTGCACTTTCCTAAGGAAACAGCTGTATTCTAAAATCCAGCTGTAATGCTGTATATAAAGCACACTGATGAAAGAGTGGATTAGAACTAGGCCAACAAAGATATCAATCAAAATAGTTATTAAGTGCCAATTACTTTGTTTGGTAATTAACTAATACCTAATGAGTTTCCTCATGGCTGTTTCCTTTAAAGCCAATTAAATGCTTGAACAGACCTTCCATGTTTAATAAACTAATAAGAATGATTCATTTATAGCATATGCATTTTTGAATAATTACCAAGCAGCTGTTCTTATCTCCAGTATTTTTATTAAACCTCAGCAATCAGTTTTCCCAATAATTCGGTATTTAAAATGCATGATCTTGAAAACTTGGTTATATTAATTTGTGTTGCTGCTTTTGAATAATTTTATTTCAGTACACACTGTTTGTGATTTGTCAACACGCATAGAATTTAATTTTAGTTGCTGGTACTAAATTACTTAGAACTTGAAATTCCATTGTCCTGCAATGTAATTATTTTCTTATCTGTAAAATACTACCATTTGGTTAAGCATCAGACACAAACGCCACAAAACCCACGCTGATTCTGCACAAGGGTTCCTCAAGCCTAGTATTATCTTCCAACGGGGTCATGAGCAGACACCTAGAGAGAAAACTATGTTCCAGGTGCACATCCAATTTCCACAAGAGCCCGCGCAAGATATGCATCCATACCGTCCTGTGCCACCCCTTCTCTGGGACCCGGCTCCCCGACAGCTCTGTGTTATGGGCATTGCTTTTTGGCTTGGAAGGGACAATGTGCCCTTGATCTTGATCCGCTTTCTTCTTGCCACACCGGATTCAGCGCATCTCCGCCCTTTCCTCCCCCAGCCCTTGCCCTTTCAGGCTGAGCACGCTGGCCCTACCCAGCCGTCCGAAGCAGCGCTTTGCAGTGTACCTGCCACCCCCCCAAAGCGCACAGCAACACCCGGGGTACACCTTGGGTTCCTTGTCTGTGAGGGCAGAACAACTGTATTTACCCACCTGTCCCAAGCACTTTGGTACGTACGGAAGAAGACTGATCAGATCCGCTTACACTTTCAAATGCAAAATTATTAGTGTTATTATTGATGCTAAAATGGCAACAATGAGGCTTAATTTATTTCTACTTCTTTGGATCATTTAATTAGTATGGTAATAAGAAAAATATCAATATAGATTCATACATTAGATGCTAAATGTTATATTTGTCTTAGAACTGACATGTGAGGTAGTTAAATTTGGCAAATAAACAGGTGTGCAAAGCCTGAAAACAAAATAATGCTATATATACAAAATATATATATATACACACACAAAATAACGCTATGTGTTAGGTAGACACAGGGTCATAACACCAAGCGCTAGAGAATGCATGTTTACATTCTTTCAGAATAAAATCTCTAGATTTGCTAGAACTAAAAATGAATGTATGAGATGTTCTACTTTTTTATGGTTCCAGAAAGCAAAAGTTCGTTTGCTGTGGATACGGTGAAGACGACTCTTAAATAAATAAACAAGAGGAAATTAACTCAGAAACAGATCAGCAGAGGTTCCTATCTTATTAAAATCAAATGAATTTTGATAATGTGTTCTTGTTCTTGCTAGACGATCAGTGCTGTGCCGTCTGTGATTTGTCCTCTGAAAGAAGGGTCGGTAGCAGGAGCCCGTTCGGTCATCGCCAATCTGTTCGCAGGGAGGTTCAGAGCTGGGAACTAACCTGAGCTGACACCAGAACAGCTGTGGGTCCTAGCAAGTGGATGGCGTGCACAGACCGTCTCGAGCACGCACAGAACCACGGGCTTTACGTATCGCTAGTCGCATGGTGTATTAATCCTCATGTATAGACATGCAAGATAACAAGTAGCAGCACACGCTTGAAAGCGCCTGTTGAGATGCAGAATGAAGGGATGGCTGACAGAAGCAAGAGCTAAAAAATAATTCGAGTTATCATTATTTTTCTTCTTTTTTCCTAAGTGAACTATGTAATGATGCAGAAAGACTAATTAAGTTAATGCGCTGTCTCCAGGAATTTTTGGATACTGCAGATGCCAAAGTTTGTCCTTCATTATACAATCTGGGATTTCAAGGATGTGTCTTATATTATAGGAGCTAACCAGTCCTTGTTAGCCTAGCAAATCTATCACTCTTAAGAAAATTCTTTTTGACCTTGACACTCATTTGTTTTTATGATTTATTAAATCAATGGCTGAACAAAATATGCTCAGTATAATTGCCAGGTTTTAAACAGATGCTTAATACAGCTGGAACAGAATAGGTATGGCCTGATTTCTGCTGAAAAGAATTCATTTTGCAAAGTAAATTCCCTTAGATTTCTTTCCTTCCAGCTTTCCAAGTTTAACTTCCATTCCTTCAAAAAAAATCTTAATGTCCTATAACTACAGATTCATATAATTAAGTCAGGACCCTAAGTCACGACCCTGTATCAGTGAAAAGCTATAGGAACCTTCAGGAGAAAATTAATTTCATCCACCTTTAACAGGTATCTTTAAGTGATACCTAACCATTTATCCCTTGATCATGCCCACTTTTCTTTGTTATGTATACAAATGTATATATCTAGACAAATGGCTCAGAGAACAGTATCTAACTTTCAGATCTGACCCGTTTTCCTTTGCAAAGGTGAAGGACTGGTCTTCTGGCAATGAATGAGCAGGAAACTCTTGGAGTGACTTGTGTTTCTGCTAGGATGGTTGCCTCCTCTTCCTCAGAGAATGACACCATATTGAAGAGAGTACCCTGGGTGTCAATGTAAATAACCTCTTTATTAGGAAGCTTTGGTTCTGCAAGAGTAATGACAAAAGGAATCAAAAAGGTCAAGTGTCCCATTCTTCATGTCTTCTGTCTTTTGCAGGGGACAAGAGGACAGAGAAGGGCAAACTTCTGCCTCTCTTTGAACATCCCAGCACACAGAGATAGAGGTTTTCTCTGTCCATCTGGAACAACTCAAAGAAAGGCAATAGAAAGAAGAATTGTTCATTATTTTGTGATAGTGTAAAACTTACTGCAAAAATAGGTCCTTATTTTGAATATATTTTCACTTCATAATGAATGAAGAATGAAACATCTATCCAAGCAGCTTTCAATCAAATCTATATAGTATAATAGACACCAATTGTATATATTAGTATAAAGATTGATGGAGTAAGAGAGATTAGTAATTTTCCTGTAATTTTTTAATGCTTTTTATTTACTACTTCCTAATACCCTTCCATAATGTATAACTGACATGTCAGGAAAGGTGAGGAGCATCTAAAGCAGGTATTTATACTTTTTTATGCTTTGTAGCAATTATTCCCACTACTGTTTTTGGTATTTCATGGGAAATTAGTATAAATCCATTAGAAAGCACATTGAATCCTGCAGTAAGTGGAGGTCTAACAAATCCAATTTTCAACTTACTACTTTGGGGAAGCCTAACTTTAAAAGTTAATAAACCGGTAATGTCAACAGCAATGAACTACAATAGGAGTCCTGGGTTTCATACAAGTTTTCCCTAATCAAAAGGAGCCAATTATTTTTCGAGTTGTGCAAAATGTCATCTAATTGGCTGCCTGAAAGTTGTGTAGACTGAGAGAAATGTAAAATTAATCGAAATCCTGCTTTTAAAAATGTACAAAGAATGTAATACATTGTTATTTTCTGAGTGATGATGCTCAAATTCTTCTTCCATTTCAGAACCCGTAGTAGGGATTAAGGGAGAGGAAGAGATGCTTGCAATTATTATACATAGAAACACTCAAATTTGTTCTTTTCTTGGATCCTATAGCCAGCTGGCTAAACTGGGAAGGAAATGTGCTTTATCATTCACTTCACGGTCCCTCATCTTCCAAACATCCAGACTGAGGACCCATCCAGACAGGCCCAGGCATCACAGTTCCTTCCATGTTAGGCATAACAAAGAGTGGGTTTAAGCACGGATCTTGCCTCAGGCTGGAGTTAAGATACAACAGTGAAGTATTCTTGGAGCTATAAACTGAGTGTTTCGACTCACCAATTTGGAGTCTAATCTCCATGGTCACTCAGGGGTAGTTCAGAAACATGGCCATGTCAAAAATCGTTGGTGTTTCTTGCCTGATATTAATGCTAATCATAAGTTGCCATTTCAGGAGCTCAATGAAGACCACTCATGATTTGGTTTGGGTTTTTCACACACACACAAAATGTACAATTTTTAATCTATGGTTTTGCTAGCAAGAAGACTAAAGAAGCCACTCCATTATTTTGTGACCTTGCTTTACCACTCTTCCTTAGCATTTTTATTGGCAAAATAATAAATCACAAAACATAGAACCATGTCATCTTTGCTTAAAACTGCGGTTTAAGAACTGAAGCTTTAGCTTAGATCAATATAAGGGCTGTGTATCCCCTATGAGAATTAGTTATTGCAGGAAGATTAAAATAAGTGCACTGTAGTGAAAGAATTTGCGAACCTCAACAATTTGTAAAGCAACAGAAGACATAATTTTTTGTAAAGTTACTTGCCATTTATTAAAACTACCTGACTTTTTTATAATTTTAAATAGCAAAGATTTTTTCCCCTTCATTAAAAATAATCACCTCCCTTGAAAGGATGTCCATAATGATTGCAGTAAAATTCATCATCATAAGAAACAACAGGTGGAAAGCACAGTTGTGCTGTAGGAAGAAAAATGGGTTTAGGCCTTTGCACCATTTAATATCTTTGTTTGTTATTTTCTCTAGTATATGTTTCACTTGAATATTTTGTGATTGCACAGGAGATTTTATAGCACAGAACTTCTGCAAAGCCTTGCAGAGTACTAAGATGAAATGAGTTTCATTTAAGAATATCGAATATGAGACACAGTAAAAAATAAATCATTCTCTCCTTATTTAATCTTTTTCTTCTGCATCTACCCTATTCAGTTTTTTCTCTTCTGTATCACAGGTCTGTTTCTCGGAGTAGCAGCGTAAGTCTGAATTGAGTTGGGTATTCTCATTTTTGTGAAAGAGAGAGCTTCAAATTCTGCTTCTCGCTCATGGCATTAGAAACAAGTGCCCTCTTAATTTCCATTGTTCGGTGCAGTGAGTGTTATTTTGCCTGACATTTCCTTTGAGCTATTTTAAACTTTTACTAAATGAATTATTACAAAGCAATAAGGTTTCCAAAGTTACCGTATGGTGCAGCGGCTTTGTGGTGGGTTCTAGAGAGACCTGTGGATGCAATGATTTGGTAACAGGGTTGTTTTCCTATGTTACTGGGACTGGAGGAAGAGTTCAGCTTTCAAATCAAGCCTTTGCAAAGGCTACCTAATGACACACTTCCTGAAACGGATGGAAAAAATTATAGTTTCCCTCATGCAGTGAAAATGGAAACATCCCACCCCATGGGTCTCAGTACCCCACGGGATTAGACAGCCCTGTGCCTAATGAAAAGGAGAGGCAGGTGTCTAGGTTGTTTCCTTCTCTGTTTCTTTCCAATTGCTTAGGGGTTTTTCATTTTTCAGGAGTGGAATTCCACCTCTTTCAGACCGTAAGAAATGAAATGAAACTCACTGAACCTGCGGAGTGCAAGGCGTAGTTTCTGTGGCAACGATCCCCATTTGACAGCTCTCAGGACTTGCCTTTGCCTCCCGTGACTTATTTACTGCTTCAGCAGCGCAGGTAGCAGAGGTGAGATCAGCAAGTTGCACAATGATCACTCATGATATAAAGTGCAGAGATAAAGTATCAGAAAAGTTTATTTAGGTTAAAAAAAAAAGGGGGGGAAAATAAAAGATCAAAATAACATCCAGCGGATAATATTATTGAGTCATTCCACGAAGGACTGGTAAATCGGTCAATAGACTACAACACGTGCTGCTCAAATAACTGTTTTGCTGGTTTGAAGAAATATGTTTAGATTTCTCTTAAATTAAAAACAACGGTGGACACACAATTTTCTGCCTTATCCCTCTTAATAATGCTTTCATTCTGTACCTAGGTCAAGCACCTACACACATGCACTTTCCTGTTTTCTTTAATCCTACAAGTATTAAGAATTACACATACTATCTCATTATCGATACGTAAAGCCCGTGGTTCTGTGCGTGCTCGAGACGGTCTGTGCACGCCATCCACTTGCTAGGACCCACAGCTGTTCTGGTGTCAGCTCAGGTTAGTTCCCAGCTCTGAACCTCC